>JASFDE010000003.1:0-337174 GCA_036937135.1 Nidula niveotomentosa
TTAAGACTAGGCGAGAAAACACGGCTTGATGGAGGCGCGTCGCGTTTGGGATGTCACGGGGTTTGCTTATTCCAACAGTTGATCCAAATATCGTTTTCGACAGGCGCATAGGGGAAAAACAAGGACGAACCACACACCAGTGATTGAAATTCGTCTCGAATTTGTTAAGAAATATTAACCTTAGTATATTCCTTTGCGAGAGGCCAATTTTCTTCTTGCGTCCGCCTGGACGCGTCCGTGGTGTATATGTTAGTAGGTATGTTCGTCGGGAGTAGGAGAAAGAAAGATATCGACGCGTTGTTGAACCGTGCCCCTTGCCTTTCTCGGCGATCCGCACCGGCCCGAAGCGCGTCGCCTCTTGCTTCCGCCCAAGACACACCACTCAGACATGCTCGCTCAGAATGACTTTGCTCGAGTCAAGCCGATGCATCCGACGCGGTCTCAGTCTCACACCCAAACGCTGCATATCCGCTTTCCCTCGATGCCACCTACCTCTTACTGCCACCCCCACCATCCCATACCGCATATTACCCCCACCCCCAAACCTTCATCCCAACTCCCCTAAAAATATGTTCGCCAAGTTTTCAACGCTCTCTAAGGCATTTTCCAAGGCGTCTATTTTCTCTGCGACTGCTCTCTCTCCCAAGGCCCCTATACGCTCGGTCTTCCGCCCTCGCGCCGAACCTCTCCGCTGGCACAAGCTCGCGAAGGATAGTATGCATTGGCCGGTCAACATGAGCGCCAAAGAGGAATTCGAAGAGTGGACACTCGCCGAAATAGCTGACGATATCGTTTTTTTTTCAAAAGCACAAGATATGCGTTCGGATTGTACTACCTCTCAGGCGGGGTCGACCTCAAATATAGAAGAGGCGTCGACTGCAATTGACAGGTCTGTGCAAGAAGACCGCAAAGGTACCATTGGTAATGTATCAGACACGCAGAAGTGCGGTGTCGAGTCTTCTGTGCTCGAAGGCTCGTGCTCTTCGAATAGCATTTCCAAGTCTTTTGCCTCCGAGCCGGAGGACTGCAGCAATCTCAAGGCATTAATATTATCCAGAGTGGTGTGTACTCCAACACCTGTTGTTGATGCTGACCAGGTTTCCATCCAGACGAACGAATCTTGCTACTCTCAAATAGGCGACACGGACATGGAGTCCGCCGGGGACGCCTCCTTCTCCAGCGACACCAGCGGTGCATCCGTCTCTTCGGAGCAGGAACGCAAGCAGCAGGAGCTCTACACCTGGCTCGAGGCGTTCTTGCGGTCCAAAGCAGAAGTGAGTGGCTCAGCTCCCGTTTCTGAGGCTGATTACGTGTCATTACAGTACGACTACGAGGAGAATAGCGTTGACGTCGATGTCGATGCGGTTCCGGTGCTCGAGACGGAGACAGGTGATGAAGCTAATGATGTCCCTGTACAGAATGTTCCCGAAGAGACGCCGCCCAGTTTTCCCCTTCTCTCATCAACAACCCCCGCCGCTCCTATACCCCTTCTTCCCTCCGCAGCCGAGCGCAGCAAGGCCCTCCTCCGGCTCCAGCTCAACGCCTACTTCGCCCGCGCGCCCATCCCGAACCAAGGCCTCTTGGCACCCTCAGAAGAGCCAGCAGACAACGAATCCGTCTACGGGAACTTCATTCCTTCCTCCACCTCCGCGCAGGACCGCGAGCTCTTCTGCAATGAAGTACTGGGCTGGCCCGTGGAAGGCCCAATGACGAAGGAGGAAAAGGAGATCCTGCGCTTGCAAGAGGGTATTGCGTCGTGGCGCTGGTCGGATGCGCCAGATCGCGGGGAGATGGTTGTGTATAGGCGATCGAAGCCGCCGCCGAGGTGGCCGAGGGTGTTGAGTGATCATAAGAAGGACTGGGGGAAGGTGGATGATGAGGTAGATTTCCCACGGAGGAGGACGAGAATACGTAGACCAGAGGAGGTGGAGGAGAGCGGGTGGGTAGTTGTGTAGATGATGTGCAGATGATGTGTGATGAGGTGGTATGGGGCGAGTTGTTGGTAATGTTTTTGTTGCTGACAGTTGTAGGATGCGAGAGCTCCAGAGCAGAGGGGGCGGGTAGTTGTGTAGATGCTGTGCGCTGAGGTGGTATAGGGCGAGTTGTTGGTGGTGTTTTTTTGTGTATTTGATGCTGACAGCTGTGGGTTGTGAAAGCTCAAGAGGGGTTGTCTCGGTTCTACAATTGGAAAGGTATGTGCGCTATTTTTTTTGTCCTCTTTCTTTCATTTCACACTCATTCTATCACAGCATCATATTAACCTACCAAGGCCCTTCGCATTCTTATCCGTAACCCCGCGTGAGTCCCTCCCTCTTTACTCTTGCGCTCTGTCATACTGAGTTCACGCTACCTGGTATACGACATAGCTCGAGCATAACACCTCAAGATCTAGCACCGAACACGTCACGTCAATACTAGTAAGTTACCCTCTCGCTCCCTCACATTCTGCTCACTCCCCCTGAATACAGCTACAATCCACCAACACGTGCGCTATCGTCACAGAGCAATGACTCCGCTTCTACGACCGCTCTCCTTTGCTTTTGACATCCTTCAAGGTAGGCAATCAACTCATCCTCTCACTTCTCTCATCCGATGCTCACCCCTTCCCCCGATTCGCAGAATCAGCTTCATCTTCTCTACGGCTTCTTCAAGCTGCGTTCTCTCGATGGGCTCAGGATGGATGTATGGAATCTCTTTGATCGGCTTGTCTCCTTGTGATCTGGGCTGTGTACCTGCTTCATGTCTGCCTCTAATCTGGGATCTGTACTCGTATCTCTGACTTGTTTCCAGGCTTGTCTCTGCTGTTCTTGTCTCGCTTGGTTGTCTAAATATCTACACGTTCTTCTGCTATTTCTGGATTTGACTCTATTGCCTGTGGTATTCATTTACATTTTCTTTCTTCCTTCCTCTTAATGTAGTTTTTTAATCTATACGCGCTTCAGTTCTCACTTCGATCTTCAAGTGAAGCGTGACATTATTAAAGTGCCAATAAGAATGGAAATAAATTGCACTCTGTACCCATTTTTACAGAAATAAAAGGTGATTTTATTGAATTGCATTGTTACCTGCAGACGCCATCGTAAAAAGCGATGTTTTTTGCATGGACAACTACCCGAACGCGGGGGCCGCTGCAGAGTACATGCGTGACACCAGACGCGTCGCGTCACGGAGTGTCATCTCGCGCGTTACTTGCCTTTTTTAGACGACGTGTCTCTCATTTGTCTCGCTGCACGTTCGGATATATGCACAGTAACCTTGGAGCCGGAGACTCAGCGTTACCCATACAAAAAGCCTTCTGAAACATGCTAGCGAGAGTATATAGTCCTCCTTACATGTCTCTTCTACTCCCTCACATCTTCCATTCCCACTACCATCCACATAACTGCGTCTTCGCTTCTCAATATCTAACCCCACGCCTCTTACCTATCTCATTTCCCCGCCTGATCTTCTAACTATGTTTTCCATGAACAAGATCGCTACCACCATCTCCAAAGTGACGACGGGGTTCACGAAGCACGCTAATCGCGCTTGCAAAAATGTCTCTTCATCTCTCTCACCTCTCCGTTTCGTACGTCTGGGTTTGCGCCATAAAGATAGCGGGGTGATGCCGGTATCTTCAAGTATGGTTTCCTGTAATGTGACAGGCGAAGTTATGGTGCGCGTGGATGAAGAGGAGAAGGAACTGTGCATGGTCACACCATTCCTGGAAGAGCAAACGTTCGAGTCATCCGAGGAGCAACAGCCTGAGCAACCCACCGGCACCGTTCCCCTATATTCGCGACCCCCGCGGCACATCCCAAAATCCATCTTCCCCCCTCGTTTCCAATATCCTCGCACCTGGCAAGCCGAAAAGTCTTACCTCCGGCGTGAACGCCTCGACAAGTATTTCGCGCATCCGCGTGGCGAGGTCAACGAAGGCATCTGCGAAGGACCCGAATTCGACGAACCTGCCGACGACGAGTCTGTCATTAACCACTTCATGGCCTCCTCGAAGTCAGGAGAGATCCGTGAGAAGTTTTGCCGCGATATCGAGGCGCCCATCGAAGAGGTGTCGGAGGAAGAGAAGCGGATAATATATGCTGATGGAGTCGCGCGGTGGCGGTGGCACGACGAGCCCGGAACTGGGAACGAGGTGGTCGTTTATAGGCGCTCGAAGCCGCCACTAAGATACAATCCGCATGTGCCGAGGGAAGTGCCCTGGCCCGCCCCCGTCATGGAAGACTTTCCCGTGAGGAGATCCCATAAGCGGAGAGAAAGGAAAGAAAAATCATCGAAGGAGAAGGGTCCCGAAGTACAGCAAAAATGTGGTGTTGATGTGGTTACAGTGGCGTCCTGAATTTTCTACTTGATTTCTGTTTCTGTCATATATTTAAGATATCATGATTTGGACCGCATACCGCCCTAAAGTTCTGCATACTTTTTTCTATATTTTCTTCGATTTGTAGCACTAAGGCGATAGTATAATCAATTCCTGTCTATTTTGCACCGCAGTACTTGAAGCTTCACACCGAGTCAGTGCGGCGTATTACTTTATGAAAACGTATTTATCTGGATGGAGGAAGCTTTGACTCAATTTGATGATGCATGACTTGGATGAGGCGCTCGTGGGAATATGCCGGGTTCTTTGTCTCGACAGTACCATGACGTATGGGCGCTTACTATACTTGTCTATCGATGTCAGGCCTTCAAAATCAGGCAATTTCAAATCATATGCCCTTCATTAAGCTTCATTGCTTGCGGGAGGCGCTGCTAGGCACGGCTCTAAGGTGAACGACCAGACAGATTCCGCAGTACGTTGAGCGTGCTCCTAGCCGCTACCGACCAGCTATTCCACCCCCGCTGCTGTGGATACCTTTGATTAAAACCGTCTCTGCTTGACCAGATATCTTTTATTCCATCACACCTCCAGGTTCATGGCTACTCAACCCCTTCAAGCTACTACTAGCACGCAGGTAAGTAGGCCCTCATACGCTTAGCAATCTTATCTTTTAATTGACGCTCCCCAGGCTTCCCCTCGACTGCGTCATGAGCAACAGCCTCGTCTGCGCGGAGTTGGCCAGAGTATCGTGAGCCCCGACCTCCTGGACCGTCGTCGCTTCTCCATCGCAGTGGACTCTGTTCACTATTACCTCGAAGCAGGACGCACGTACTGCGCAGTCCTACTCACGACTTCTTTTCTACTCAGGACTGGAGAGAAGCTTTGTGAGTATCCATGTCCTACCGATTCATCATGCCACCTAACACTAACTATTCGTTACGTCTATGATGATGTAGCGTTCGCCAATGTTCCGCTAATTGCAACGCCAACAGGTACTGCAGGAGGGAATACTCAGCCCGATGATAATGTTGATACAATCGACATATCAGAACACTACCCGCATATCGACGAGTTTGTTGAGGTGGCCCATATCTCCGGGACGAAGGATATTTCACTTACTCCCAATGTCAATGTCAATGTGGCAGGCACAGGCGCCGGATTCTCCGGGGTGGGTGTTAATAAGCACAGAGATGAGCATAGACCATACATGATATCGCTGGCTCCTGTGATGAAGGTGGTCGGCGATTACCCCACCTCTCTTTCGTGGTACATTTCATTCGGATGAGCACAATGGACCTAGCTTAATTTCATATTCTTGGCAGGAGATTCGAAGACCCCAAAGGCATCTTCTACCCGCAGAGCACTAAACTCCTCGTGATCGTCGCCAAGTCCTCCGACACGAATGAGCTGTGGTTCCCTTTCGAGTTGCGCCTCGAGTGGACTCTCCGAGTTGAAATCCACGGGTTCCTCGACAAAATTGTGCGCCTGGTCGCGCGGCCTGAAAAACACGACGGGTGGTGCTTCCAAATTGCTGGGAAGTACAAGGAGGATTTTGCCAGGGCTGCGTTGGATGATGCGAAGCACGCGCGTGAGACAGACTCGATCCCGGCGTCCGTAGGCCTCAGAGCGGCGGCGAAACAGTGGATTGCAGCTCAAACACAGTACGTGTCGCTGTTGGGTTCTGTCGTGTCTTCGTGTAGGAGCTTACTTCAGTTTTTCAGTGCTCCTCCGGCACCACCTAGCGTGCCCAGTATGCCGGTGCCTTCATGAGCGATGCAGATTTGTCACTTCGGTATCATGTGTGTACTATATTGTATATCTCTTTTCTTCTGTTTGCGTTATCTTGGAAATAAGATGATTATCATTTATGTTCTTTCGGAATATATCTTTGGAACTTAATTGGTTTGGCCATTGAGCATGAAAAGGGATAGACGGGAATTTTGAGGGTTTCAGAATCTGAAGAATATAAATCAGTTGCACAGTGATTCGTATGCTTATAGTCAACGACTGTGGTGTGAATAAGACAGCGGATTGTGAGTAACTGGGCTGACTGAGTTGCGAAGAGCTAATCATGGTGGAGAGAAACACCGGTCTTCGAGAGATGTACCGCAAAGATATAACTAGTTTTGCAACGATCAGTGCGCATAAGCATGAGACATGCCTGAAAGCTCTTCAGCCAATACACATAACAAGTGCATAGCGTATGCACTGAAGGAAAGGGTAGGGTAGATAGTATATTAATAAAGCACACATTACATCCAGTCGACAATAGGTAGTTGCCTGGACAGAATCACCACAAATGAAAACAAAGCACCTCATCCAGGATAATTCATGAGTTGGAGCTCGCGCTGTCTGTCTTTTGCTGTTGCTGCGCCAGCATCCTCCTAGAAGCCGAGAGTAACGTCAGGTTCACAGGTGACACGAGGAAGCTATGAAGAAACACGCACTGTCTCGCAGCTAGGATCATCTTCGCCTTCCGCTCTCGAAGACTTGCCTCCCGCTTCTCGGCGCTGTCCTCCCAGGCCGCCTTCCCACCGACCTCTTCGGGATCGACTTTCTCCGTCTCGACGCGTGATTGGAGGTTATATCGAGTGATGAGGGAGTCTTTCTTCTTCGCTATTGAGGGGTTTGCATTTCCGGCTGCTGCTGCTCGGTTGGCGGTGGATTCGGCGCGTGGGTAGATAGTGTAGTATGCTACCGGTGGCTGGTGGAGAGACTAATATCAGCAGGGATAGGAAGGGGGAATAGAGAAATTCTACGCACTGCATCGAGGAAGCCGCGTTCGAGGATCTTGTTACTTGTGAGTTCGACACTGCCGGTGCGCAGGAGATCGTAGCGGATGTTATCGCTGTGTGGGCGATGAATGGGCTGTCTGAACACATTACTTAAATGTACGCACGTAGGTATGTCCGGAAACATGTGAGATATTGTGTCGATCTGTAGGTCGATAGAAAGGAAGAACAGAGGTGGTAAGACCACGAGGCTTCGCGGGATAGAGAACTCGGCGAGCAGCGTACCATCTCCTGTGTGATGGGCTTGGGCCGGAAGCCCAGAGATTCTGCAGCTGAACGATCACCTGAGCTTGTGCTGTCTACAGAATTAAATGAGAAATGTGGAGAACGTTGAGCAGGGAGTGTGCCAGTACCGGAGGTAACCCAACGGAAGAGAAAGACGATGACCGCAAACGCGACCAGGACATTGACAACTTCACCCATGGCGTGCTAGGTGTATAAATTTCAAGAATGCGAGTGTTGTGCGAAGAGAGTGGATAATGTAAAGGAGAAGAGGTCCTTGGATGTCGAGTGGGCGAAGAAGGAGGTCAAGTTGCTCGATCACCTGAGCAGCGTGGGTCTGCCTGTCACCGCCGTGCCAACTCTTTATAGCGCTCCGCCGTTCAACAGCTTCTCATCAACATCTCTCAATCATCTCCAACTTGACATTATCAGCCATTGGGCGCACTCTTCTACCTGGAATTCCTTTGCAAAGCTATGGTAAAATGGAGAGCGGCTTTCCTTGAGCTCCGAGGATGGCTCTGACTTTCGTTCGCTTTCGGACAACGTGTCACGCGTTCTTGCTACACCAGGGCATTTATTTATCGTGGAGTTGAGGTTCATCTGTGCTCATAGAAATTTCTGACTTTCTGGCTTTCTCGGCAGACGGCAGGGAATTATGATATCGCTGAATGTACTTCTGTGACCTTCTCATACAGCAATGCTGTACACTATAGCTCTACTGTGCTACAATGATACCCCGGTATGCCATGTCGCTCCTTCTGCATATTAGAGGAACATGCTGTTCTAACTCCTTACAAAAGTCTTCTCTGGACTGGCGAGCATGGAGACATTGGCGTGTTCTCTATGCATTTTGATGCTCATTTCAGCCTCAGTTATTCTGCTCTACTTCCCCTTGCGATGCACCCTAATAGCTAGTGCCCTTTCGAGGCTCCACACCAGTCGCGCCTGATGTCGATTTGTTGCTCATTCTGTCTTTTCTCAGTCGAATTTCCTCTACAGTGCCATGAGCGGTCAAGATTCTAAGGATGCGAATGGAAACTTATCAAGGGCTACTCACACCCAACCCATATCCGACCCTTAGACTGTTACTCTTTGCAGATCCGGCTTTGTTGCGCAGTGACTGGAGTGATCGTTTTCATTCTTGAGTTTCAGGAGTTTCTCTTGCCAACGTACCACCCTTCACTGGTATTTCTGCTAGAAGACATCTTATGTTTTATAGCCTCGAATTCAAGCCAACTAAGTTGCAGAATATCGATGCTAACCATTAATCTACTTCGTCCGGTGTCCGCCGCTAACCCGTCTTTGTGGTATTTATTGCTTCCTCCCTCTGTTCGATACAACGTCTCCTGAGAACTCTGGGGCAGTCTCACGACTAGAACACTCTTATTCGACATATTCTTCTCTGCAGGCCAGGCCCATATCTCGTTCCGGGGTCCACTTCCCAGGACGTCATATTTCATGTTTTCGGCGCTAGTATCATGGCTCAAATATTCTAGGATAAATTCCTAATGCCCACCTTTGAACGATATCTTCGATCATGCAGACATCCTCAATTTTAAATCTAGTGAATATGTGTAACCTTCAAAAGCCGATGGCGTATGCACCTTTTATACATTCATGTACGAGGAGAGTTAACTGAAGAATTGACTTCAGAATATATTATGGAAAACCCGCGAGCAAGCAGTTCTGTGTGTCTATGATAGGTGTATGCGGAAATTCCCGAATGGCCCGCTTTCTACAGATATGGGAGCCGGTAGCTCCAGCCTCCGACCACCACTACCTTCTATTCCTCCACCAACATCCAGAGCGGCAAACCCAGAGCTTATACTGTATGCAGTCATACCAATATGAGCATGAGAAATTTGCCTTTTACATTTCAAAATGGTTCATGAAGTCCGAGAAGCTGATTGAAGAACTTCGCAGACGGGCTCAAGACCGTACCACGGATTGGTTGAATTCTCTTGAAGACTACCGTCGGGTTCCAACCTTTCCATTGCATTTATCGGTGGTATGCAAGTTAGACCACAATAGTTGAATATCGGATCTAACACTTTTCCGTATTAACAATTTCGGGCGCTGGAAAATTGACCCTCCTCAACTCGATCTTGGAAGGTTCGGATACAAGGCAGCGCACTCGGACGATTTTCATGCTGACGCGCAATTTTAATAACCGTGATCACACATTGGACTGTCTGGCTCCTACGAGTAGGAGGCTATACCAGTTTAGTGGTAATGGGATTATCTAGACATGTATTAAATAGTGGGTTTGACTTGCGAATAGTGGGTTTAAAATTTGGAAGTGGGATTGATGTTCAATACTAGGATCGGTATAGCAATGCGTTCCAAGGCAATTTATAGCTCCGCACATGTTTGGCATGTCTCAGCCAACCCAAGCCTCAGCCAGCTACTCATTGCTACATGGATGGACAGATGTGATGGAGACCTTCAGTGTGAGCATAGAAGAGAAAGAAAAGCATTTAGTCCCAATGGTCTGCAGCGCCATTGAGTGACTCACCGGGTCAAAGTCTCACAAAGCGGCGGTTTCCCATAGTCTCACATAATACTGAAGGACTGCAAAGTCCCCTTTGCGAATTTGTGCACCTGCAACGGCGTTCAGGCAAGGCACTCAAATTTAATCAATAGGACATCCCGTTCCATTTAAATCTATTGTCATAAATGAATCCAGAATTGAGCCGTAAATACCCTGAAAATGGGTATCGGGCCATGCCGCTCGTCAGCCCTACAACTTTATCCCTTTCAATCATGGTATACTTTTGAGCATGAGTGCGAGGTCGTTAGTGAGGCATTAAGCGCCTGATTATATAAGAAACTGGGACTGATTTGGCGAGTCATGGCATTAAAGCTTGGACGGGAAATGCACAGAGCAGCACGCTCGGCTGTGCATTTCACCTTTCTGCTCAATCACACTAACAAGAATATTATCCCACCATCCTACACAGAATCCCACTATTAGGATGTATTATCTCACTATTAGTAAGTCAATCCCACTATGTAGTACGTATCTAGATAATCCCATTACCACTAAACTCGTCGCTCCCCAGTTTAATCTGATATAACACTGCACAATGCTCTGGCATGAAGTCCCTCTATGAGCGAGGCGAATCGTGCTGATTGTAGGAGCCTGATTATATCTCTTCAATTCTTATCAGTTTGAAGACTACCTATAAATACTTCATTCATAGGTCTATCGCTGCGAATTTGCTCAACTGGTGCCTGGTATGGGAACAAATAAGTCTAAGAACGGACTAATAGATATTCGGTAGACTACCTATGGGAACAAAGAAGTATACATAGATAGTTAGTAAGAGTACGAGAACATATAATGAGACGAAGTACTCACCTCAGTCAGCGTAAGAACGGACTGAGGTAGTATGACGTCGAGTACAAGTCTTATATACGAAGCAAATGAAATAGCTATGAAATAAGCAAAATACATACATAAGTGCGAGAGCTACATAGCCTTAACGGTAAATACGATAATGCGATAAAAAATGGAAATATGTATATATAGTGTCCATACCCATAACAGCGCTCTGCACGCCACTATACCGGCGGTTTGATACTTCAACACCTGATCCATTGAATATAGAGTTAAATTCCTCATTCTCACTGGCTTCCATTATAGTTCGGTCTCCCCGCATTCAGAGCACTTAAGTAGGACCTGCCCCTCAACAGCCACTCTCGAATCCTAGCAAGCCTTACTTATTCGCATGTACGTTCGCATTCCCCTTCTGGGGGATACGAGCTTGTGGAAGATACTTTTCACAGGCCTCCTCGTGTTAATCCTATCAAGAGTGCAAAAGTTCTTCAATGGATTAAAGGTATGTCTTACGTCTCGTGTTGCTACCGATCTGACAATCTCATCCACCTCAGGCATTGAACTACATGCATGGCTTACGCGTTCTTTTTGAACCGCTTTCTTTGCCGGGAGCTTTGCTCCCTACGACCTGGTGGAACCCGGGCATCAAATTCTTCTGGCATTGGCGCCACCATCGTAAGTGGATTTGTCTTCGAACGTCCTTTTCGCGAATTGATTCTGTCAATAAGTTTATAAGCAATTTCCAAACCAAATTGATACCTTCTCTGTGACGCCGTTTGTTTTCGGTCGACCTGTAATCTGCAGCTCCAATTTGGATGTTTGTCGCCAGGTAGTCGGTGTCGGTCCAAAGCCTGAGTATACCAGAGTGGCGGGTTTGCTTGGGTAAGTCGGTTTATCCATTCGGTGTTTCGTTGTTATTGACCAGTGGATGATTCGATAGAGACTGGGGTACCAATCTTTTTTCTGCAGAGGGTGATGTATGGAGGAAGCACAGACGCGTTTTGGGCCCAGCGTTTAATAACAACTTGTATGTGATTCACATCGAGTTGATGTCTACACAAAAAACTCAACATTACTTATCAAGGTACAAAAACGTCTGGTTGGAAACACTTAATCTTTATCATGAGATAGTCTCAGTGGAAAAATGGGGCGATAAGGATGTTGTTGACGTCTCTGCAGTGCAGACGTTGACTTTTAAGGTGCTTACATTCTACTTACATTAACGCATAACAATCAACCAGAATCCCTTGCGAAATTAATCTTTTTATGTTACAGGTTGCCTTGCTAATTATCGGGAAATGTGCTTTTGGTTTCTCTTTTGGGTGGTCTGCACCACCAAAAGCAGCAGATAGCAAGATTTCTTTCCAGGAAGCACTCCGGATTATAATGGATACCCCCGTATTCAGCCTTCTGCCCAAATGGATCCAATACCTGCCATTTCCTAAGTTCAGAGAAATACGCATGGCCCGTGCAGAGATGATGAAGTTCATGCAGGGAGAAGTTGCGGTGAAGAGGAAGGACTATGTGAGTAGCGGTGGGACACTGGGATTTGAAGGTAGAAATGCCAGTGACGTTTTCACATTGCTTGTCAATGCGAACGAGGAGGAGGAGGGAAAATTTAAGTTGGATGATCAAGAACTGGTATACTTACTGCTCTATAGCATATCTGGTGAAGAGACTCAAAACGTGATTTTACAGGTTGGCAACGTTTTCATTATGTTGTTTGCAGGACATGGTGAAGCGCCCTATACTTAGTTCTGGATTAGTTTTGAACCACTTACATGGATTTCCTAGAAACGACTGCACACACACTTGCTGCAACATTAGCTCTCCTTGCCATCCATCAAGAGATCCAAAAAGAGATCCTGGAGCAGATTATGACAGTCGTTGGGTCAGAGCGTGAGCCTGTTAGTATCACACCTACTTTAATGGATGATTACTGAACCCGCTGGCCAGACTTTTGATGATTATTCAAAACTCGATAAAGTCTTGGCTGCCTTCTATGAAGCGTTACGCTTGTATCGTAAGTTTTGGATCTCCTTAAATCCTGTGATGTTGATGTCACAGCTGTCTGCAGCCACTGCGTACATTATACTCCGTGAAGCTGTAAACGACACTGTACTGGATGTTCCCAATGCGCGAGGTCAAGAGGGGAGCACGATTGTCCCTATTCCGAAGGGAACGAGGGTAATCCACCGTTTTCAGTTCAATATGAATAACTGTTGACCTTTTGACAACTATAGGTAATAGTTGACATGATTGGTATCCGTTAGTATATTCTTTCAAATTCATTTGATAAACACTCTCTGAGATTTTCTCCCACGTAGAATACAATCCACGCTACTTTAATGAACCCAGAAAATTTAAGCCCTCACGCTGGTACGGTGAATCAAACGAGTCCGAGCTATTCACTGCCTTTAGCATCGGTAAGTGTATTTTGCTGAGATATTGGGAAAGCTGGGCATTTGTTTACTATCAATGAAAATGAACTTAAATCACAGGACCACGCGCATGCATTGGACGAAAGTTTGCAACAACCGAAGCTGTATGCTTCCTCACTATGGTATTAAGGGATTGGAAGGTAGAACCTCTGCTCAGAGAGGGGGAGATGGAAGATGCATGGTGCAGCCTCCATACAACCATCGGCCTGACTCTGGGGATGACGAGTACACCCATACGATTGGTAAGAAGGAGCAGCTACCAGTAAGGAAGAGGCTGGTGTTGGAATATCGGCTAGTACAAACGATTCCATTCCCATCTATGCTTTCCATATCCATCTCACCTCACTGTTTAGCCACTGTTGTAGTTTTGGTAGTCGGTACGTAGCTGTTAGGCTGTAGGATATAAATCCACAAGGTGTACACCACTGTATCTACTGCTTATATACCATATTCTAGGGTTTCTAGTAAATTCTATCATAAGTATCTCACTAAGCAGATTACTCATCAGATAACTAATCCCGAGGTATAGTATGTGCTGGATGATTCTCCCAGATTTCCAACAGCCACCATTATACAGATTTTATGCTTATTTATTTTATATGCCACTGCCTCGATAACTTTATTATGTAGTCTTTTGCTCGAGAGTTTATCTACCTACGTACTTAAGGACACTGGTTTTGTATCGTATTTTCTATGTGTTACCTCTAATTTATTGTGGTTTTCTTGTATTTCACGAGCTTTCTATCGTCTTTTCAACAGCTGGTATATATCTGAATGTACATGCCATTACTCGACAGCAAATATGAGTTGTTCAAATGTGAAACTCGCGCATTCCACCACGATTGGTAGGAGATCACCTTCATTGGATTACGTCCTAAATTTTGAAACACATCTTCTCATTGACAGTTAGACACTATCCATAACTCCTTGTACTATACGCGCATCGAAAGAATATATTACAGTAATCAATAAGTCAAATTGGGTCGAGTCTCATACAAGTATTGCACGAGATTCTAGTGCACAGGACTAAGGTTCACTTCGTCATTCTTTGATGAAACCTAAGAGGCACTCTGACGCCGTCGCGTAAAATCACAATCACTTGCCTGCCCTCCGATGGAATCTCATAGGCACATCGTGGGCGCCCATTGTCATCTCTACTTTCGCATCCAAAACACTTTTTCTCCATGCATCTACCATTTCACCTTCCCTCAGATGAGGCTCAACGTGCCAGTCTCGCAAAAGCATGGCACTGCTTTACTAGTGGCGAATTTCCTGTCTATGTAAGCACGTGGGCCTTGAAGTGAAGATCAGCATTCCAATGCCTCAATTAAAACAAGACTCATAACCTACCCACGCTAAAGGCAGTGAATGCCTCAGAGTCATTAGAGATCCCATACCATCGAGAAGGTTGGTATTATTCTGGCTTTTTGAAGTGATGCAGGTTGTATCAAAGGAGGCTACTCAGGCCCCTTCCTTCCCAGACATTGTTGTCTCAGATATGGCGGCGAGTCACAAAGTCAGAGCACTCTCTTCTTGATGGAAGGTGCCTCTAGTCTAGGTCCTGTGTTACTGGGGTTTGTATCTCTGGATGCTGTCGCTTTCTGTGTCTGTTCTGGTCCTGGTTCTTTGCTTGATCGGCTTGCTCTTCTCTATGTCATCTCGCTCGCTCATCTATGTTGTTGTTGTCTTGCTTTATCATCTATTCTGGACCTTTCACCGCTGCGCTGTCATCGCTCTTAGCTCTACAATATGTACCTTTTTTCCGTCTTTTTATCATGACATTGAACCTATACGCGCATTTCCGTTCATCTTCTACTGGTCCGACGACGACGATAACCCAACACTACGCTGTCCCGAACTGTACCGTGCAGCATCGAGGAGGCCCGGGTCCTTCGGACTCTTTGATGCCGACGATGACAACGAGGAAGTGAGGAGGGCATCGGCGCAGGTGTGGACGAAGAGAAGGTGATGATTCCGTGGCGGGAGGCGAGGGGGTCGCCAATTTTAAATGAGCAGGTACAGTCGGGTAAGGAGGTATGCAGTGTAGCTAGACTCTTAGGTATGGTAGTATGCAGTAGCTTGTCAAGAGTTGTGGTTGTAATCAAAAGGTGGCTGTGCATGGGAATATTCCGATGGGTTGTATATAGACTGTATCTACCCTAGCCGCCTAGTCGCGTCGACGCGTCAACATCACGTGTCAAAATACCTTCCCGCATTCGGCAATCGACGTCGTGCGTCGTCGTCTGCGCAGCTCTGCACAACAAATTACAACTGTCAACCCATACGAGCTCTCGCTATCCCACACATCGTGCTTGATGCTCGCACTCCTGCGTCTTTAGAGACGAGGAGGAAGTCGGTCAGGTGTAGGATGGAGGATCGGGAGTGCATGCGGAGGGATGAGGGAGTTGCGTGGATGGTGGGTATGGCTGTCGATGTCGAGATCTTGCGGAGAGTCGTGGCTATATATTCGAAAAGAGTCCAGTACCTGTAAATGGAAGGAATAGAGCGTCAGTTGTTACTCCGTGTTGGACATGGAAGGAAGGGTGAATCCACCTTTACTCAAAATCCACTCATCATTCCTCCGAATCTCCTCCATCCCTTCGCCCACGCCATCCAAGCGTGGGCAGACACCCGTCTCCTCCCTTCCCATCCGAAGTTGACCGTGTGCGGATTGCGCGCTCGACGTGTCCATTGGCTGCCGTTGTACTTGAGGAGAGGGTTCCGTGCACTTTGAAGTGGATTCGGATGGGCAGTGTGTCGAGGTATCTTCTGCGAGCTGGTGGGCGGCGAGAGCACACAGAGTCCGATGCATGAGGCGTGTCGTCGGCTCGAGCGAAGTGAAAGGAGGGGGAAGACGAAGTATCGCGGGTTTTGAAGCTGCACAATGGGATCTTGATGCCGTAGAGAGCGTGCGCGCGAAGGAAAGACAGGTGGGCACACGGCACCACCATTTCTCCCCGATCGCGCGAGATTAGGTATCACTCGGTCGTGTTGTCTATGCTTTCTACCTTGGCGGGCATGATAATGTAGAGGACAACCTGGATCCAGATGGGGTCGTGTTGCGTAGGGCTTCAGCCAACTAAGCCCTCCGTACGGTTGATCTTGGCCTTGGGCATGCAGACGCTGGCAACACGCCTGCAATTGTGTACTGGTTCGAATATCTAAGAGAAGTACAAAAAGCATCGTTAGCCGAGTATCAATGGAGACAGAGGGATAACGTACCTTGCACGACTCTCGGTGCCCCCAAACGCGCACTCAGCAGTCTAACCCTCAAACTATCACACAATGACATTGTTAAAAGATGAAGCGGCGGCGCTAACGTGGTATACGAGGGGCTTGGCTCACCGCCAGTGGTCTTTATGTCCGTCTTTCTGTGCTTGCTGAGAGAGGGGAGGGAGAAAATCCTAACGCATACACGTCACATTCATTGGGCGAAGGGGATGGTGGTCTAGCTGGAGGTAGCAACGTTAGGGATGAGGCAAGAGCATCTGACAAAAGGCAGTTAATATGAATAAGTTTGGATTTCTAGGATTCGAGGACTAGAGAGGAGACGTAAGTACCTGAATAGTTATGATTTCACCACTGCGGTGAATCTGCCTCCGTGTGTCCGTGTCATCAATGCGCAAAGCGATTTAGGCGCTTCACAAGCTGAGCAGTCGACTCCTCGTTGGCGACCTAGGTCAATAGAGTACGTACCAATCAGGTACCACCTGCACGGGCCTCCTGATATCTTACGACGCCCATTCAGTGCCTTAGCCAAGTCCTAGTCCCACATCCCGCGTGAAATCGTGTCATTGAATGACGACAGGCGGCGACGGCAATGCTGATCACGCAAACCAAGGATTCGAGTCGGCGCTGGTGTTTGGTATGCTCGGACAGGGTCTCTTTGTTGGGCGGAGAGGCAGGTCGTTACCAAATCGTTACCCTCAGGCGCGCTTGAATCATTATCGGGTTGGTAGGCACCCTGTCAACAAGTGGACGGTCTAAAGAGAGGATTTCATTTTAGTACTTTTCTATAGCGTAGATTAGACGAACTTGCAAGTCAAGAACCACCGTCAGTGGCCTGACATTGCCCCATTGTTGATGGCAGTTTAGCTTAAAGATGAAGAGGGGCTGAGCTTGCAGCCGCGCACAGGTGAAGCGGGTGGACGAAGGGTATGAAGGAACGCTATTGACCCTGCTATAATATTATTAGAGCGGGGGCGGGCTTCCCGTAACTGCAGCCCTCCATTCCTCCAAGTACGCCGTGCGCTCATTCCCCTCCTGAGCATGCCTCTCCAGAGCTGCTGTTGAGTTACCCCAGAAAAATAACATAACATCATCCTCATCCCAGTTGCCCTGTAACTCGAAGGAAACAATTTCTCCCTCACTCATATTTCTTTCATTCCCGGCACCCTGTCCCCCTTGACTCACAGTAGTGTACCGCTTCTTGATAGCGGTGCTGCGGTTATGCGTGGGTCCCATGGGTGCTGGTGGAGGTACAGAGGGGCGAGGGATATCGGGACGATTGGTCAGTGCATCGACATTTTTGCCCCAATGCTTTACGACAGCGGCACCATAGTTATAATGAAACAAGAGATCGGCAGGCTTAGGCAATTGCTGGTCCTTGAAAGTGGCATCATTGTTGTTTGGGAACTGTTGCAAAATGATGCTTCTTGTTAACGATCCATTGCAGCGTATATCGGGAGTTTATCGGGTAACTGAGATTTGGGTCTATATCACGTTGGAATCGATCTGGGATGTCGGTCGTTTGGAGAATAGGATTTGGCGTCTGACACAATGTTAAATGGCGCTCGCTCTGAAGAAAAGTGGTGATAACCTTCAGAATCGCGACGTATCGGGAGTCAAAGTAATGGTTATGAAGACCATCAACAGCATAAATGCCGTTACGAATGTCGTTGATGCCTAGTGATTCAAGATTTTCGTGATATGGGCGGTTGGCGATGATAGGCTGCAGCCACTGGAGCAATATGCCGAAATTAGGTAGCATAGTAGGGCAAATTAATGGGACATACTTCGTCACCCCTACTGTAAGGAATAATATGCACCCCTATCCCGTCCAGATCTGTCCATACGCAATAGCCATCGCGTACTAAAAGGCGGGTGCGAAAATCTTCACGGGTTCTCGTAGTTTCAGACGGAACCCGGGTTCGTTGCTTGATGACCTCAAGGTCAACGGCGTGGGCGAGAGGGTTTTCACATGGCGTAATGTATTTGTAGATGCCCTTGTCTAGCAGCTCGCCATTCAACGTAATCTCGTCCCCTTGTTCATCAACAAGAACTCCGTCAACACCAAGGACACACCATCCAAGGTATTGCAGGTACTTTATCGGGCGTAGGCAGAGTGTGGTAGCAACTGAGATAGGAATCTCGAGGTAAAATTGATCTTTGTCTTCACAACTCAGTAAGATGAGGTGAACGAAGCCAGACGGCGGTGTGACATGTCGATATTGTGAGAACGTCATAATGTCTCATAGATTCGGCAAATTCCGGTCATCCAAAATATGAAAGCTAATTTAACAAGAATTTGACAAAGTACATAGTCCAAGATGTCATAAAGGATCTGCAAAGTCGGTCCGACGAAGGGCTACATCAATCGTACCATGAAGGAGTAGAAGCGGTGCGTATGTTAACTATATACGTATAGATTCGAGTTAGCAAAGGCCATCGCACAAGCTGTTCCTACGGTCGACGAAATATGAAATGGCAGAGTCTGCGAGCGGGTAAGCTATTAAACATCTCCGTCGAGAGCCAACTGTCTTACAGGGAAATAAATTGTAAAGCATTCCTATGTAATGGCGAATGGGATGATTGGAATATCTGCTGGAGCCATTTGTTTCGAATGCCACAAAATCCTGGCACTTTATATTTGAAACCGACCTCTTCACCAAGATCACCCCGATTCTGGAAAAAATTATTCGCAAGCAGCTTGATGAAGTGGTTGACTCTAGTCTGGACGGCTATAAAAACCAGACGTGGGTTCAGGCATATACAACGTATAATGCTGCTGTGGTGAACCGTGACGCTGTCAGGGATTATCGAACGGGTCAAGAGGACAGTGGCTATTCAGCAAAAGCTAACGTCGCACACACTTGCTCCTGCAGTCCAATACAAGTTGGAGGTGGCTTATAAGACTGCTCTTTACCGTTTCAGTGGCAGAGGTGCCATTCAAGAGCAAAAGGTAATTCAAATTGTACCTATATCCATGTATTTGGACTAATGATGTTTCTTTAACAATTCCCTAGCTTTACTTCAGTACATTTGTAGGTTGAGAGAAAGAGGGTCTGTTTACCAGATTTGTAGATTCCCTGCTGAAAGCTGTTTATGAAACAGCAGATAAAGTAGGCAAAGAGTTGGACAGGTCTTTAATCAGGCTCAGTACAACAGTCAGCGTTACAATTATGCTCATTCTCACGCTTGGATTTAACTATTAAAATATATTTTAGGTTAATGTCGGCCTCGTAGGTCTATGGGAGATGCAACCTGACACACCGCGGCACACCAAAGCAAGAGAAGGAGCGCAGAAGTGGGTTGTTGCATTGAACAAAATCTGCAAGGAGGCTGCAAAGCGGGCAGCTTTAAATCTAGAGAAGGGTAATTAAACAGTGCAATGCTCAAATTGAATAGTCAAGGGTTACTGAGACTGATTTCCTAATGTGTTTGCTATACAGAAGCTGAATCTGGAAGAGATCTAATCATGGAAAGTGACAAAGAAGAGCCCAGTGTAGTGGAAGAAGAGAATGAAGGAGAGATGAGAAAGACAATGAAGGAAAGGGCGAAGAAAACAAGTAAGACCTGAATGAGAATGAGATCAGAATCGATAGGGCAGACTTCAAGTTTAGATGATGACAGAATAGAAGGGTATCAGTTCCTTACAGTGGGCGGGCAGCAAGAGAGCAATGAAGGCCTCAGGCTTAATATTAACTAAGACAGGGAGGACCCTTTTCCACAGAAGGTTCTGACTAGATGTGAACTGCTATTTAATATATTCTCGCCTTAATTATGTTTCTTAGTGAACAATAGGCCAGGATTACTCTTTGCCTATGTACAATCCGGTCAGCTGCAATGGAAATGTGTACTAGTAGTAGCTACTATGTTCTGCGGTTTCAAGACGAGGAAGCCTCATCAGGTACAAGTGAGATATAATTATATCCGAGTGGTGAAGAATGAAAATGCAGAGGCTCGACATCAAATATCAGCGAAATGTTTTATGAAGGAATTTTCATAAATCAATGAAAGGCATCTAATTTATACTCTACAAACCAGATCCTGTGGAAAATTGCATGATGGACAGCCTGAGATAAATAAATATCCCTCAACAAATGTGGTAGAATTTTTAAAAAGCAAAAAACTCCGGGTTCACTAAAAGTTTTCCAAACCCCGCACCTAGCCGCCCAGTCGCGTCGACGCGTCAACATCACGTGCCGTAACACCTTGCCGCCATCGGCAATCGACGTCGTGTGGTGCGTCGTCGTCTGCGCGGCTCTCAACAGCACTGTCAAACCCACACCGGGCATCCAAAATCGCGCAGTCCGCTGTCCACTGCGCTTTCTTTTCCTTGCTTGGTTTATATTCCGCCGCCCCCGTTGACTGGAAATCGAAAAGGAATTTGGGTGACAGAGACTGAGGAAACAGGAAATAGGCTCAGGATCGCCCTAGCTTACCCTTGGTCTAAACCCGCACACGCACCCCCGCCAGACGACCACCCATGTCCCTCGCGAAGCTCACCTCCCTCTCCACCAAAACCCTCTCCCTCCTCCTCGAGCGGCAGCGGCTCCAAACCCTCCCGTCCTTCTCCTCTCCGCCCCCAGGGTCCAACCCGCTCTCCTCCCCTTCCCCCAACGGAAATGCAAACGGGAACTCGCTCCACCTGCGACAAATAACCCAACACCTCGCGCAGCTGCGGAAGGGCATTCTGGAATTAGAAGCGAGGGAGGGGAAGGAGAAGGAGGCGGCGGTGCTGTTGCGGGGGCAGTATGAGCGGATGAGGGGGATGTTGGGCGTGGATGGGGAGGGGGTGCCGAGGTGTGTGTTTCTGCTTTTCCCTTTTTGGTATTGGGAAAGGTTACTGATAGTGTTCATTTTTTCAGTTTGGAGCCCGAGCCAGAACGCCCACAAGAAGATGTAGAGGCAGGCAGCTCGTCGTCGAAGGAGAACCTCCTCCCCGCGCCGCCCCTTCCGCTCGTGAAAGACGTAGGGTTCACGCCGTACACCGATGACCCAGAGCAGGAGCTCCCGGAGCCTGGGATCATGCTGCAGACGCAGCGGCAGATGATGAACGGTGCGTGGCGGGTTTTGTTCATTTCCTTCTTTCCTTCGTTGCCATGTCTTTATAGGCAACGTTACTTCCTATGTGCTACGTGCATTGGCTGACTATAAGCTTCCTGCATTGCAGAACAAGACCACCACCTCGACCAGCTCTCGCACTCCATCACGCGGCAGCACCATATCTCCCTCCAAATCAACGACGAGCTTGACGTGCACACCGGCTTACTAGAGGAGCTCGACACGGATCTCGACCGCACGGGCGGGCGACTGAGCGGCGCACGGAGACGGCTGGATCGCGTGGCGAAGGGGGCGAAGGAGAATGGTGAGTCCTGCAATTTTTTTGGGTTTAGGTTTATGGGGCTGATAGGATGGGGGTGCAGGCTCGACTGTGATGATTGCGTTGCTGATACTGGTGCTGCTGATATTGATTATCGTGTTCAAAACGTAGTGCTGGTGTTCATTTTTATCTCGCTTTTTCTTCGGGTGTCCATTGGAATTCATTCATATTCATATCTATGTACTTGTACGTTATACATACACGTTCGCATTCTATCCATCCTTCCATCCATTGTAATCCATTCTAGTTTGGTATCAAGTCTACTCCTCAGCCACGCCCAAAATACCCCAAATCGCTTTCCCCAGCACGCTCACGCCGTCGTTGCGCCCGAACCGCCGCCGCTCGGCGTCCGCGGCAGCCTCGGCGTCAATGACGCCCGACCCCGCGCGCTGTTCAACAAGCGCTGACACGATGGGCTCCGTGAACTCAGGGTGCCCCTGCACGGTGAAGATGTGGATGTCCTGCAGGTGCTCGCTCGGGGTGTTGGTGGGATTGGCGAAACGCACCATGCCCTGGTTCAGGGACAGCGCGGTCGAGCCGAGCAGGTGGAAGTTGGGCGGGAGGGCCGGGACGTGGTCGCGGTGCATCTCTTGGATGTTGAGCTCCTGGGTGGCAAGGAGCTGCTGGGCGAGGGGGGTGAGCTGCACGGGGGTGGGCCCGATTTCCCAGCGCCCGCCGTTGGGGACGCACTCGCCGCCGAGGGCACGTGCGATGATCTGGTGTCCGAAGCAGATGCCTGGATGCAGGGGTGTCAGAATGAAATGCTAATGCTAATAGGCGATAGAAGAAGGGGAAGGGAAGAGCAGAAATAAGAATATAGGAAGACAGCGGGGAAACGCCGCACCAATGAGCTTAATCCGAGGTTTGGCTTCTGTGACATGGGCGACGAAGGCGGTGAGCTTGTTTATCCATTCGACGTTCTCGTACGCGGACGCGGCTGATCATCGGGTCGGTAAACAGGGGTGGGGCGGAGAGGGCAGGGATGTACCTGAGCCTGTGAGGAGGATTGCGTCGTAGGAGTCGAGCTGGGCGTCAGACGGGTACTCCTGCTTGGTGACGACGTCGTATGGGTCGAGGGTGTACCGGGTGGGGGTGGGGAGCGAAGCGTCGAGAAAGCGGGTGAAGACGGCGCCATAGTCGCCGTGCTCTGCGTAGACTGGGCCGGTGAGACTGCCGCAGGCGAGGAGGGCGATGGCGATGGGTGGTGACATGGAGGAGATAAGATGGCAAGATCGGTCAGTGCTGACGTCAAGTGGAATGGTTATTTTGGGCGCCAGTCAGGAATAGGATGCTGCAAGTTTAGACTACTGGTAGCATGCTGCCAGTCCACCTGCTGCTCGTACACCGTGGACACGTAGCACCCGCGAGCACGAGGAACAGCGACGGCTATTTCCTGGTTTCTGGCTGCCCTCTGATCCCTCCTTTGTTCGCTAAACGCCATCCAGCGACATATTCCCTGCTATCCGCCTGCAATTGTCCGTGCGCATCCGCCAATTTCAGGCACTGCGTGTCCAATTATACCGCCTTCCTAATATAGCCTCGGGGTTTTAAATCCCGTGCCTGAATTCAACGGCCTTCTACTTTCAACACAGAATATCACAATTCCCAATACCGCCTTCTCCTCCAGTCCCCCTTTCCCTCGACATGGCCGACGACGACCCCCAGCTGGTCATCGATCCTCACCGCCCCCAGAGCCGCCTCCTCCTCTACGGCTTTGCTGCCGCCGCCGTCCTCGCTGGCTCTGCCTTCTTTTGTGGCACCCGTGTCATGACTTCACGCCGTCGTGTCACGCAGAACCAACAACGGATCCAAGGCGCTAACACGGACCCTGATCATATACTCGACGCCCGGCTTCAAAAAAGCCCCCTCACGTCCCGCCCTGCGCCAGACAACGGCGATGCCGACTCCAAGGAGGCCAAAATGGCCCGCTCGAAGGAACGTCGCAGGCGGGGCAAAGACCCCGTCAAAGAGATCCTCAAAAGCGGAAAGAAGCTCAAGACGCCTGCGAAACCCACGAAACCCAACGACGACATGTCCCCCCATAGTGTAGACGACCGTGCCAAAGAGTTACAGCAGCAACAGCAGCAGCAGCTCTTGCACCTCCCGCGCACCCGCAAGCTCTCCAACGACGGCTCCTCCAGATCCGTCTCCGTCGCCTCCACCACCTCCAGCCGCGCCGGCGCCACCAACGGAGGGCACACAACCGACTGGACCATCGTCTCCTCGCAGCGCTCCAAGGAGTCCTCCGCTCAGGGGGCCGACGAGCATGCGTACTCCTCGACGCACACACGATCCACCTCCGTCTCCGTGGCGTCCGAGTCGATCACAGACGAGCGCGAGCAGCCCACCCCGGATTCACAAACATCTGAGCTCCCGAACGAGGCGGCGCAGGAGGAGCCGGGGGCTGTTCTCACGGATGCGCTGCCGGCTACTGCGGCGCCGTATACTAGCCCCATCGCGAGGACGGAATCTGCGACAGACCGGTGCCCAACGCCCACCCTCCCCCAGGAGCCGCTGCCCCCGGTGCCAGTGAAAGAGAAAGCGAAGGAGAAGACCAAGACCAAGACCCTAGCGACTGGGAAGGCCCCACTCGCCGCGACGCGCGACCCATGGGACTGGGACGGCCAGAGCCCCAGCGCGGCTCCCACGCCCGCGACCGAGCGGAAGGGTCCCCGACACGCCACGAACCCCCCCAACGGTACTGCCGGCAAACGGGCACTCTCGCAGGCATCGTCGAGCTCCCGCCCCGGGTCGTCCTCGTCTCACATGCAGGACGACACGTTCGTCTTCCCCCCGTTGAACCATACGCACACGGGCCGGCCCGCGACGCCCAGCGACCCCGTCCCGCGCCCAGTGGTGAGCAGCCCGCGGCGCGCCCCAACCCCGCGCAGGGCCCCGACGCCGAATAGTGTGGGGGGTGGCGCGAGCACGCCGCCCCCGTCCCTGTCTGTACAAACGCAGCTCGCATCGATGAAGGGCGCGCTGGAAGCGGCGAGGCTGCGGGAGGATAAGATGAAGGCGGATATGGAGCGCGTGGGGAAGGATCTGGACGTGATGCGGTGGGAGAATGGGACGTGGAGAAGGAGGGAGCTGGAGGTGGGTTTTACTTTATTTTCTTTCGAGTTTTCGGATGTGAATGCTGATACGCTGCATTGGCGTGTTTTTTTTAGTTACAGGGCCAGATCCACCACCTAATGCACCAGCTCCAGTCCTACAACGCAGTCTTCGCCTCCGTCAACGGGGCCCCGCCTCCCTCCCAACAACCCCCAACCACCGGTAGCACCCCCGCTTCCAGCCCCATCCACCCGTCTCCCTCCAACCAGCCCCCCCAACCGCCCCTTCATCTACAAATGATGCCCCCGCTCCCCCCGCCACCCATGATGTCCCCCGGGGGCCTCCTCTCCCCCATCGCAGGCATGCTCTCCCCCCTCGCGGGCACCCAGTCCGGGCCGCACACCCCGTTTTACGCGTACCCGCCGTACCTCCCCGGCCCACCCATGATGCAGCCCCCGCCCCCGCCGCATTTTGCGATGATGTACCCGCCCGTGCCGCCTAATGCCAACGGGGCGGGGGCGGGCAATAGGGCAGGGAGCAGTAATACATCGAGCGTGGCGGGGAGCTCGGGCTCTGGGTCCCCCGACATGGCTGGCTCGCCGACTGGGGCGGGCGTGGATAGGGGGCGGAGGAGGACGCGCGCGGTGGGAGTGTGGGACTCTGAGGGCGGCGAGGGGTGGGAGAAGGGCACGGTGGAGGAAACGACGGGCGAGAGGCACGGGACGACCACGGAGGAGGACGACGAGTCCGCGTCTGCCCCTAGTGCTAAGAGGCAAAAAAATAGCGTCAGCGCAGAAGGGGAGAACGACGAGGGGAATGATAGTGGGAGCGACGTGAACGAAGTCCTGGCAGACGCGATCCTCAAGCGCCCAGGGAGCATCCGCGTGAAGCGGCGCAAGAGCAATTTGCGCGTGGAGGAGGAGGAGGTGGACGAGCATACGGAGTTTACGTTCCCTTCGTTGTCGGATTTGGGGAACGTGCGTGCGGGGAAGCGGGTGGGGCGCGAGGCGGAGGAGGAGGGGGTAAGGAGTGTGGGTGTGGAGGAGGGCGCGGGGGATTATCTCGATGCGGGGGCGAGCGCTACAGCTGTTCCGCTGCCTATGCAGGAAGCGCAGGCAATAGAGGGGGAAGGCGAAGGCGAGGAGGAAGAGCACCTAAAGGATGTCACGCCCAAAGCATCTAAGCCAGAGGAAAGCGAAGACCTCGGGCGTCCGTCTAGCTAACCCCCCCCCCCACTTCCTGCCGGCGCACCTTCCTTCCCTCCCTCCCTTATGTTCCCTCTCTAGTCCCGGCCTCTTCTCTTTCCTTCTTTCGAAGTTCTCTTCTCTTCCTTTTTAGCATATTTCCTCGATCCTGCACGACCCATCAACCCAAGCAACCACTCAGCCATTATTCTCAAAGATTCTCTCAGCAGACACCCCCCCCGCACATACATACATATTCATATTGATAAGTTTATTCGCGCATAGTTATACTTCCTTCTTGGCTCTGTTTCATGCAACCCCCCTTCCTCATGTCGCCCTTCATTTACCATCCCCACCCTCCGTTTTCCCCTTACCACCGAAATTTTTACATTCCTTTTGTGCCATACCGTCTCTCACGACGTCTTCCCCCCTCTTTTGAGTACCCAATACATACCCATTTACATGAAATAAGCCATACCTATATACCTAGTACCATTACACAGCCCCTCTCCGTAAACGACCCCCTCTACCTTGCTCTTCCCATGTTGTTTATATGAACGCACCTCTGTATACTTGGCTGTGCGCGCTGTTACTTAATAGAAATACAAAGAAATTGTTATAGCCCGTTCTGCGGTTTGGTGTGAAGCAATATTTTCCTTGCTCGTATGTACAGGTTCTAAAAATGTGCACGCGTGGTGCAACCGTACAGATGTGAACCTAAACCAACAGTACATAATGGATCTGTAACGCCTCGCCATTCCCCTGCAACGGGCGGAAAATAGCCATCAATAATCCCGCACACTGTCGAGCTCTCGCCGCTTGACGGTCCGCATAGAAACACGGGTTCCTTTGATTTACAGAGATCATCCTCCAGAAACCCCAGCCTTCAGTGAGAAGAAACACATTACAACGATCATTTATCGTAATAGTCACCATCTGGATGCTTGTCTCCATGTGCACGATTCAGAAATTAGCTGACTGTACCACCGCCTGAAGTAAGCACTTACTGCACCACCTGATCGCCGTATTCTGAGTACGCCAACGAGAACAGCCAGTCATACCTACTATCGGAAGGATAACCGATCCAGATTTCTTCGGATGCCCGTCGGAGTATATTCCGATGCTTCGCATCGTCGCATGTACGTCACTTGGAACAGCATTCGTCTTGCGAGAGGATTGAATCAGCGACATCGGAGAGCGGTCACATGAAGAGGAACACCGTTGCATTATGCATACTTACGAGATGGTTTCATAATTGTCATTGGCCTTCTCCGCGAACGGCTACCCGTAGTTTACTCTTGAAGATGCCGGACTTCGACCGGGAGAAAGTTGGCCGAAGAATATCCCCGTGCGCCTGGCCATTCGGAAAAGCATTCTGGTAAGTTATCCCCGCGGAGGCGCTCTGCACTGAAGCCAGTCAAAAAGAATTGAATATCGATATCGCTTGAAGTATAATGAGTGTCATGAATGTCCCAAAGATCATCTGGTCCTGTCTTAATTTAGCAGAGATTTTGGATTCTCGGGGAAGTATGCAGGAGAAAGTTTTCGAGCAGTGTTGACGAGAGATTTTCGAGGAGAAAAGTGGAGTCCAGCTTGTTGCTCAGCTATCACCTAACGACGCGTGCTAGTCCCGCGTTATTTGGCAAGCACGTTAGATACAAATAAGTTTTCAGCAACCTCACGAACATTGCTCTTCCAAGGAGCTTCAAACATTTCCGCCATGGACGACACTCCTCCACCTCCATCTGAGCACTCTCCACCACCTCCACCTCCTCCAGCAGCACACACAGGGTCACCTACGGACTTTCTCAAAGGAGTTGTCGGAAAACGTGTGATTGTCAGGCTGTTGTCTGGGGTAGACTACAGAGGCAAGTTTCGATGCTTCCGCTGTTGGCCCTTACTTGACTCTCTTTCATGGGCAGGTGTGCTTTCGTGTTTGGATGGATACATGAACATTGCGTTGGAGCAGACAGAGGAGCATGTCAACGGGATTGTGACGAACCGATATGGAGATGCTTTTATCAGAGGCAATAATGGTACGTGTATTTTGTCGCTTGCGCGGTCAACGAGATTCTAAGAAGCGTCTTCAGTACTGTACATATCAGCTGCTGAGCCTATTTGAATCATGGATATTCTGTATCAAGACTGGGAGCGCATGTGGCTGACACCTTACTGAAGCTAACGTCGCGGATATTGGTGTTCGTTTGACTTCGAGATTCAACTATCGAATGACTTCGGGCTCTCTGTTCGTGATTGGACTGAAATACAGCTACCAGGTATCCTTCGCTGAATTGTATGACTCATACAGAGGGATAACTACGCGGTATTCATGCATCGGATATCAAACGTTCAGATGTACCGCAATCGGATGACGTCCACGTCAATTTTATCACTCATAGTGGCTACGATCAAAAGCTGGCTCCGACAATCCGCAATCCAGGTGTCGAGCTCTTGCTTTACCGTGAAGTGCTCACAGTTATATAATTGCTTCTTCCATAATACTTCCATGCCGACATGAAGCTGTAAGAAAGTAGAGTTAAAGAACGAATGCTTTTGAAGTTTAGGCGATAGATGCGGTGCCTGCCTCCTAAGAGTACCGAAAGACGATGCGAAGATTTCCCCCACCGTGTTGGCTGCCTCGTCCAGAATGTTCAGAGTGATTGAGTAAGGTGAGGACAAGTCTTGCTTGACTTTCTCAATGAACTCTGAAGCACCCCTATCAGAAAAACCTTTAGCAAAGGAACACGCAACAAAGTTCACAGCGGGGATCGGAATTATATCCACTTTCTGAAGTTCAAAACTTGCCTGGCCTTGGCCGTTGCATTTCAGTGCTTCATCGTAGTCACTGGAGAGCCTCTTACGGATAATCGAAATCGGGGAGAGCGAGCGGGAAGCTTCTCCATATTGAGCATCCAGAATATGCCCATGATCGCAACGATTACGCAACTGTCAGATTAACATTGAAAATTAACAGTCTGACCAGCAAACGAAGTGAACATGTGATGGACGCGACGCGCTGAAAGAGATTGATGAATAAGGGACTGATATAAAACCGATATGAAGGATCGAGCTTATTTACTATCCTCATCTATTCGTCCACAGGTAAGTTTGCGCTAGTCGATCCAGATGTAACGCCACCCGTAGGCTAATGAAGGTTTTTAGCGGTGCCATGCTCACCTAATGAAAGAATAGGATCGGAACCAGTTATCATGAACTTTCCAGTAGCTATGGATGACGGCTAGATCTTAGCCCAAGGCGATAAACTCCACGATGAATAATGAAAGCTCGAATACAATGATTTAATATTCGGCAAATATAACACAACGCAATTGTTGTTCCCGTTCCAATACAAGTGCCTCTTCCAATACATGCTGGAAAAGAGAATTTAGTGCTGAGAAACCATAGAAAGAATAAAACTCACTTCCTTATTCCCGCGTAGCTCATGGCAAGCGTATCCCCCATTAGCATTTAGCTCGCACACATGGCTTGAGCACTTTACACTCGATAGCCGACTCTGGCGCATGATATCCAAAACTCCGATCCACCCTCTTCACTCCATCCCAGAGGACCGAGATCGCACTCTGCGCAAGCCAGAAGCTTCAACTTCGGTTCTGATAGGAGATTTGTGTTGGTGCATCATGTGGAGCAGACGGGGTAGACTTACCTGAGGGATCCTGCGATTGTACTGGACGTGAGAATCCGATATTCTCAAATTGCATCGGGGAGGGCGTTATCAGCCACCACTGAGTCGTCTCTGGAGGGGTTGGAAGAGTCGGCAGAAGTGAGTTCTTTGGATGACTAGCGGGCTCCATCTGTATTGGATTGCACGTCGCGAAGGTCAGCAAGATGCCGATGATGATTCTGACCAATACTCGCCTGAACGCTGGCGCGCTCGACCCATTTGCCGACCCCCTGCTTCAGGATAATACTTCCACAGTCTTGTCGCGGGCACAATAAATCGAATTTGTTGACTGATATGCCGGGCCGCGCGGCCTCGGTCTTCATGATGTCTGCCAGACCATTCGGGAATGCGGAGAGGAGTGTTCCTTTAGGCCTACTACGTGACGACCGGCTGAGTGCTTCCCAGAGGCCAGGAGGGAGCTGTTCTCCCTTCGACTCTATTTGCGCGGGAGGGAGGGAGGCGACATCATCCGCTGGAAAGTTTTCCGAAGCATCAGTAGTAAGATTTCTCCGCATCTCGAACCAAGGTTTGGACCCGTGCACGACGTCGCTTTTTCCTACCCACTCGAACCCTGCTTTTTCGTAAAACGGGCGTAATTCTTCGTGTGTTATGAGCAAGATGCGTTCATATGACTGAGTGCCATTCCGCCGTGCTGATTCAAGTCGAGAGATGTACTCTTTTAGGAGACGCAAGCCAACCCCCTTTCTTCGGTATGTATTAGATACACAAACAGAGTGTATGCATACAGAGGAGGAGTTTGGAACATGAGTCGACATTGACTCGTGTGTTAAGGATTCTGACGGCGAAAGCGTCGAGCAAACGTATCCGATGACTTTGCGACCATTTGTGCCGTTCACATAGGCACCCAGAAACAGATCCCTTGCCTGAGACTGTCTGAGCCTGCGAAAATATGAATTAAAAGGCATCACGAGTAAGGAGAGTATCGTACCGGAAGCTTTCCAGACTGCCAGCTTCGTCCGCAGGGTATCCTAGAGTAAGGTGAGAAAGCGTTGATACGGGTGCCATAATGGCGCACCTTCTTTCTCAATACTCAAGGCATCTTCGAGCTCATTCGCAGCGATCCAGTCGAAGGAGATATCTGACATTGGGGTTGGTGTTCAAACGTTCAGTCACGGTAGGTGCAGTGGAGTTCGCGTATCGGCTACTTCCGCCTTCCATATCTGTCTATCATCGACCACGCCAACCGTGTCTACTAAACTACGCTGCTAACATTATTATATTTCCTCCACCATGGCCTCCCTCATCGCCATCCTCGACCTTAAGGGGAAACCCCTCATTCAGCGCTCATACCGTGACGATGTTCCGCCGTCTTACATCGAACGCTTTCTTCCCCTCGTCTTGGAGATCGAGGAGGAAGGACAGCAAGTCACCCCGTGTTTCTCAAGCCAAGGCATAAATTACATGCATATCCGCCATTCAAACTTGTATTGTCAGTTCTATCTCCTATTTCATAGGCTCCTTGCTCATGGCCTCCCGAAGTACTGGCCCTCTCAAAACGGAATACGAACGTGTCCGAAGTTATCATCTTCCTCCACCGGCTTACCCAGGTACTCGTGGAATACTTCAAGGAGCTCGAGGAGGAGAGTATACGGGACAACTTTGTGATCATATACGAGCTCTTGGACGAGATGATGGACTTTGGATATCCCCAGACGACGGAGAGCAAGATTCTGCAAGAGTGCGTCGGCCTGCTCCTTAGAAGCTGCTGCATCTCACTTTGCATACAGATATATCACACAAGAGTCTCATAAGCTCGAGATCCAAGTGCGGCCACCAATGGCCGTTACCAACGCGGTGTCATGGCGGACGGAAGGGATCAGATACCGGAAGAACGAAGTGTTCTTGGATGTGATTGAGAGTGTTAACATGCTGGTACGCGGCCGTCTCGCTCATTCGTCGCAGTCGCCGTCTAACCTTTTTCTCAGGTGAATGCGAATGGTAACGTTGTGCGCTCTGAAATTCTCGGCGCCGTCAAGATGAAATGCTACCTCTCTGGCATGCCCGAGCTTCGTCTCGGCCTGAACGACAAAGTCATGTTTGAGTCCACAGGCCGGAGTACGTTCCTATCCCGTGACCCCGATCCCTTCATTTCCATGTAGTCTTACCCGCATCCGTTTCCCAGCCGCGCGCGGAAAGGCCATCGAAATGGAGGATGTCAAGTTCCACCAGTGTGTGCGCCTCTCGCGGTTCGAGAACGACCGCACCATCTCGTTCATCCCCCCGGATGGCGAGTTTGAGCTTATGTCGTATCGCCTATCGACGCCGGTGAAGCCGCTGATATGGGTCGAGGCAGCGGTGGAGAGCCATCGTGGGAGCAGGGTGGAGTACATGGTTAAAGTGAAAGCGCAGTTCAAGAGGAGAAGCACGGCTAATAATGTGGAGATTTATGTGCCAGTGCCGGACGATGCTGATACACCGAAGTTCCGCGTATGTGTTCCCTCTTTTGTTGCTATTTCATATACAGTTATTGATGAGTCTCTGTGCTAGGCATCCACTGGAAGTGTGCAATATGCTCCTGACAAGTCTGCATTTGTATGGAAGATCAAGCAACTGGGTGGTAGCCGGGAATTCCTCATGCGCGCTCATTTCGGTCTTCCCAGCGTCAGAAGCGGTTGGTTGATTTATCGCTCTCGCAAGTTTCATTGTTGCTAACTCTTGCTTCCTCCTTTCGCCATCTCAAAGAGCAAGACATGGACAAGCGCGCTCCCATCACAGTCAAGTTCGAAATCCCTTACTTCACCGTGTCTGGGATCCAAGTGCGCTACCTCAAGATCGTCGAGAAGAGCGGATATCAAGCACTGCCGTGGGTAAGATACATCACACAAAACGGCGACGATTACAGGTGCGTACCCTCACCGCTCGTTCATCTCTGGAATACTGACGTGTTCTCGCTGCAGTTTACGAACGGCACTGGAGAAGGGCAGCGCCCCTCCGATTATGCCTGTATAATTTTGTTAGACAGTATTGGGTATGGCGCTTGTATGGTATATATTTGGTAGAAATGTAATCTGCATATTGGAATCCTGATGCCCAATATTCACGCTGCCATCCGGTGTGGTACGCTGTATCGGCCCTAGAAGGTCTAATAAAGTATCAGATTTAACAAACTAGAAAGAGAACCCTCTATTTCGCACCGTATCCAAGTGGCATTTCGTGGGGTCTTTTTCTTACAGCACTAGAGAAAAGAAATAAATGGCACGACTGATAAAAGCGATTTGGAAGTGATGCCACCAGTCAGAGCGACGTGTGCCGCTTATAAGGCGCGTAAATGGCATTTTGCACGGGCCGGCACGCAGCGGTGAATTTGAAGTTGATCGTGGGAATTCATCCCGACCCCTCTGCAAACACAGTGGCCGTGATGACACCCGCTCTCCTCCCAAGACATGCCCTTCTCAGACATGACTTCTAGCCACTGTACTTCCTGCTATAAATCCCACCGTCTGAGTCTGAGTTCCCTCCTTTACTTTCTCTTTCCGCACCTCTATCATCTGCATACGCATTTGACTCCCCCAGCCTCCAACCCCTCCCAGAATGTTCCGCAAAGCTATCTCAAAAATCTTCAGCTCTTTCAAAGCTCCAGCACACCATGCCGGCCGCACTCAGAAGTTTCCCACATGCTAGGCTGCCCAGGAAAGCGTCGACACCGGACGCAAGTCTGGCAAGAAATCGGCCCGTCTCCTTGCCTTTATGTACTGGAAGACTAAGAGTAGCACGGACGAGAAGTGATCTACTGGAATAAAAAGAAAGTGTAAAGAAAACAACTCTATTGGTTCGACCATCGCATGTCCTCTAAATGTTTCGGTGGAAGGCTCGCAGGGATACGAATACGCTTCCCTTCCTTGTTGCATATCTATTCCTTCTAATTCGGCATCGACACTCTCTGCTCCGGCTGTCGATTCCCGGAAAGCAGAAGAATGCGACGTGCATGATGATACTGAGCCCGCTGTCGATGTTGTATGCGAGTCTGTCATGGGTGGCGAGAGCGTGTCCGTGGTGTCTGACGAGTGCGAGTCTATCGTGAATAGCGAGTGAGACTGTTGTAGGCGATGAGTCTGTTGTAGATGATGAATTCGAGTCTGTCGTGGACGATGAGTGCGAATCTGTCCTGTATGATGATAGTGAGTACGTGCGATATTGCCCTGACAGCGATAGCTCCTGCGACGAGCACAGTTTGACGGAATCCCTACTTGACTTGCTCAATAGCAAGAGGTGTGTAGACGCCCTTTTCCCCTCCCCTTCCCTAAGCTGACGTTCCGCGTGCAGCGCCGCCCCCACTATCCACATCTCAGAGGCTGATGAGTACAGCGATGCCTCGGTGGCCGACACGTCCCTAAAGGACGCGTCCATCTCAGATGCCGATGGCTTTTCCGAGAACGGCAGGTACGTTGACTATCGCTCCCTTTCCCTGCGCTCATCTTCTTCGGCCGGCATTGCGTCCTATGACTCCGATAACAGAATCTTTAGAACTGATCCCGAGAACGACGAGCCAGTTCACAATGGGCAGGTTCAAGACGAGCAGCACTACTTTAGGCAGCAGCACGCCGAGTAAGCCTACGCCGAGTTTCCACAGCTGGATCATTTGCAGGCGTACCACCAATTCCTGCAGCTTCTACAGGCCGAGCAGCATTACGCCCGGCTCTTTGCCGAGTATAAGCGGCAGTGCATCGAGTACTTCATGGAGAAGGAGCGTCAGCGGAAATGGTACATGAATGTCTGATACATTCGTACTTGGGGCATGGCTGACGACGAATTGGGATAGCACTTCCAACCGACCGAATCCCACGTTAAGGACGTTAACGGTGCCGAGATCTTGGAGGATGAGGAGGGCGATGTCTTAATTGGCGCGGTGGACCAGGAGAGGCCGTTGGTTCCGTGGAAGGAGGCGAAGCGTCCTCGAGTTTGAGTGAGGCGAGGGGAGTGGTTCGTGGTTTTAGATTCCTGTATGTTGTAGGTAGTATTAGTTCGGTGTGGGTTTCGTGTTGGCGCTTCCTTTCATTTGAGTTTCTCGTTTGTTGTGCGGCTGATTTTTACAGGCGGCCAGTTTCGTGGTGTCTCATCTTGTGTGGCAGGAATTCTAGGTACGTTCGATCTTTGTTCTCTGCTTAGTTCTTCATGCTCATCGCTCTTTTGCATAGCGTAGGAAGGTAACTCATACAAGGCGAAGAAGACCCCCAAATGTTCTTCGACCTCATATTCAAGCGCATCCGTAAGTGTGTCCCCTTCATCATCCCGTCCGATATACTGGAACCACATGTCAGACCCTGCTTAACCCCTAATCGCACACATTCACAGATGCTGGAGCATTCTGTGCTCATCCACCCCAACGAGGTACGCTCTCTCCTCCCAGTGCCTGCCTCGTTCCCCAGCCCACTCACCTTATGCAGGGATGCCCTTCCTCAAGTTGTCGTCAAGCACTTGCGACCTTACACTTTCCGTTCCTTCAAGGTAAGCTCCACTATCACATCATGTCGTCTTCACGGTACTCATCATACCTCTCGTACTCGCCAGGCTCGCCTCATGTACGATCTGTCCCGCTGCAAGACTCCTTAAGCGTTCTCTTTTTAGTAGGAGGCGGTTCCGGTTTAGGACTGTGTTTCTATCTCTGGATGCTGTCGTTTTCTGTTTCTAGCTATGTTCCTTTGCTTAGTCCTACTCTCGCTACTCTGGGTTGTCTGGCTCGCTTGCTCGTCTTGCTTTGCACTGTCTCGCTCACTCGTCCGTGCCGCTTCTGTCTTACTGTCTCATCTGTTCCTGGTCTCTGTTGCATATCGTCGTTGCCCGTGGCTCCTAGATTTACTATATTATTTTCTCCGGTCTTTTTGATATTGAGCCTATACTCGGCCTTTTTCATCTCCCAATGGTTCAACTATGTAGGACACGATGAAGTGTGATAGAAAGTTCCTAGAAATCTGACATTTCATTCTCGTCATTCCAGGGACCATACTACTCCCACTACGCAAATACGAATGAGGGGCGGCGTCTCGGAGGTGCTGGGCGAGCAGAGCATTGAGGTCCGCGGGTATCGTACATCAAACAAGCGGTTACGGTTGCCGACATAGTCCTGGATGAAATCGCCACCCTTCCAGTTAGTATCTCGCAGGGTTCTCAGCTCAGCGATTCCTCTGAATCTCTCTATTCTGCCAAAAGTGTTCCGGGCCTCAAAGCAGCGCTTGGATACAAGGACGACTCAGAATGCGAGTGCCAGTTTGATGTCTTAGATACGCAGAGGTGAGAGGATCACTACTTTTTTCCTCTTGGCTCATCTTCTTGCTGCCTTGCCGTGTCAGTATCCTCTTCCTTGGAGTTTGAGTGCCAGCGGGTCGAGGAATGCAGCGATACTGCTAGCTCCTCCATCGACAGTGTTTCAACCGCTCAAACAATGATCAAGATGCTCTGGCGGACGAGAACGTCTCCTGCGTCGGCCACGACGTCGCCAGCCTCGAACAACCCCCCAGAACCATTTACGTGCTCTCTAGAGAATCCACCGCACTCCCAGCGAACATGTTGCCGGGTTCCCAGTACACTTTTCCTTCCCAATCTTCGACTGAGTGTTCCGTACCTCAAAGCAGCGCTCGCTTGGTACTTAGATGTGGATGCCAGTTTGATGTCTTAGAATCTCAGACATGCGAAGATCGTCCCCTTTCCCCCGTTAGCTCATCCTCCTTCTGCGGTGACATCTCGTCGCTGCTGGCTAGGTTGGAGGCCGCGTGCCAGGAGGTCAAGGAACTCGACGATGCTGCCTCTTTCATCTCCATCGACAGTGTCGTGGCGGACGAAAATGCCTCCCAGGTCATCAGTCTCAGGTGCGCGCGCGGTTTCCCCGTACCCGTTAGTTGAGCTTCCACTTGCAGCTTTATCGCGTCTATATCCTTGATTGAGCCCCCAATACATCGAAAGCACAGTGTTGATGCGACCTTCCCCTTTATGAGGTGCGAACGTCGCTTGTCCTCCCTAGTCTCCATTATCTTAATTCTTTCTCCCAGCACCACACCATCTACGGACGAGAGCGATAGCGCCGCCGAGCTCGAGCATGGTTAGTCTTACGCGGACCATCGGGACAACGAGGTCTTGTCAATGGCACGTCAAAGCGAGCTATCTATGTGTATATCCGTAGCTCATTACGTGGAGTTTGCTTAGCAACGATTCCGTGTCTCTCTACGATGACGGCAACGACTCATTAAACATCGCTCTCGATGACGACGAAGACGCTGAGTCCCTTCAGATTTTCGCATTTACATCCACCACGCGCACCTACGCATAGTCCTGCGCCAGCTAACTGACTACAGCTCCGTCGACTTCTTCCCCACTCTGGCGGATTTCTTCGCCGCCCCCGCCCATGGTGCACACGAAGAGCAAGGTCAAGCCCAGCCCGAAGCGGGCGAGATCTTTCCAAGCGACCTTGACTCCAACCTCGACTTCTCTATGTGCGTGCAGGAAGAGGAAGAACTCGTGATCGCGGACAGGTACGCCGCTGCATGGACAGATGGACGTTACCAAGCTTCCCCCAAGGCGCGAAGCGGGTTCGGGCTGCTCTCACCTCTTCTGCGGTGTCGGCGAAGGGGAGGAAGGTTCGAAAGGGGTGGTCCTGATGCTGGCGTAATAAGTGGACGGAAGGGACGGCAACGTGATTTGGTTTTGCTTCGAAACACATGTAGATTTCTTTCTATGAAGGTAGATCTAGAGCATGTGTAGAGAGGTGTTGGTTTCGATGTTTCTTTTGAGTTCTCCATGAGTTGTGTTACTGACCTTTCTAGGACCACGAGCAATACTCGCAAGCTCTATCTCGATGATGCGCCAGGGGAGGGTACGTCCACTTCTCTCCACCTCTTCTTGTTTCTCATCCTCACTCAATATTGTTGCTTCCTTATCTAGGATGAGATGGGCCATCAAAGCAAGACTTGGAGCATGCACAGGAATAGACGTGCCGAACAAGACCCTTCCCTGTGTATATACAGCCTGAGCCGTAAGCGTCCCTTTTTCTATCTTTCTATTACATGCTGACACCCGCGTCAGACCCTACCCTGCCAATGCCGTAGCACGTAGAGACATCGGGTCGCTTCCCGTACATCAGCCGCAGTCAAGGTACGACCTTCCTCCCGTAAATCCATCTTACGCCTTGACTCACTCGCCCCTTGATATTGCAGACAATCCAGGTCTCTTTTTCAGGTCTCTTTTGTCTGCCGTAACGCCCCTATCACCCGTTGACACGTCCTTCAAGCTGAATGCCATCCCATCTTCTCGTTGCCATATTTTAGACGTTCAGTCATATCATCCTTTCTCCAGGCTCGGCTTCCCGCACGATCTCGCCACTCGCGTCGTTACTCCACTGCAAGATTCCGCAAGTCATCTAGGTGGGAGGGTTCTCTACTAATTTTTCTCTGGTCTAGGCTTTGTGCGCTTGGTCTTCGATGGTGCCGCTTGTGGGTCTGGGTCTGGTTTCGTGCTCGAATGCGCTTGTGTCTGCTCCGCTCCTGCTGTCTTTCTACTGCTTTTATTCTGATTCTTCTGATGTTATCGCTGCAGCTCTCCCATTGCTGCTAGATGTACTTGCTATGTCTTTTCTTGAATCTTTACTTTGTGCTCTTGATCTATGTGCTTCTCTACTCCCTCCATGGTCCCGATATACATGGGAAGTGAAATGCCTAATTATAGTACCGACTTAGAACCTGCCAAACCGTCGAGCTCTTCTGGTGGGGGTTATTTATGGAGGGTTACCCTTCAACATCGAACGATGAGCACTGGAAGCCTTGAGCTTGAGGGTCTATAATCTTATCGTCGGTGGTGTATACCTCAGTTTTGATCTATCAAATTTCTTCTACAAAATATCAGGAACGCTGTTTTACACATAACACCGTACTGTAGATCTAACCCGCACGAGGAGTCTGCAGTATTCCGGGATAATCACACGGAGAAGCTCTCTACTGATACAATGTATCTTCGTCAAGAAGCCAAGATGAGTACAACTAATAGAATTCAACAAGACGAGTCAATGCAGCCTGTTCACTGTCATCCATCGCAAGAGCTTCGCCGAGAGTCTAAAAAGCAACTCTGTTATTAGATGTAGACTTGAATATCAAAATAAACTTGCCTTGTTTACCGCCAGATATCTATCCAAAAAGTGATCTCCAAAAATCCCTTTGAAGGTAACATTATTGGCAATATTCTTTCTTGCTTCCTCCCAACTCAGTGGCATCCTCTGGGTAATTCCAAGATTTTTCCTCCCGTTGTCATCCATCTGAGCGGCACTCTGAGGGCCCGGGCAATCTAAAACATTTAGTTTCTTGTTGCTTTTGACACCATCGTGACCGGCAGCCAATATCCCTGCTAGCGCAAGGTATGGATTTGCCGTTCCGTCTACAAAGCGCATCTCAAACCGGCGGCCCGAAGGTGAGCTCGCGCTTGTCAGACGTATCGGCGCTTCGCGATTTTCGGTTCCCCAGCATACATATGTTCCTCCCGACCATACTCCGTCCATCATCCTCTTGTACGATGCGGGAATAGGCAGTGTTAGTGCCGGAAGAGCGGGAAGGTGTTCCATGAGTCCGGCAAGGAAGGAAGATTCGTATTGGGATAGACCTTGTGCCGGTTTTGGACTTTGACTCTTGGAATGAACTGATATATGAGTATGAGCTGCACTTCCCGCGCTTGTCATATATACACGAGGAGCGAAGGTGGCGCGTAATCCATGCTTAGAGGCAATGTTTACAACGATCTCGCGCGTGTGTATAAGAGCATCAGTAGCCTCCAGTGGCGGTAAAGGACCTGTAACAACTTCATACTGGAGACAACAGTGATGAGCTCCGGCATAAATTAAGATAAATAGTGCTTACCTGCCCAGGGGCGGCTTCCGCATGGTACATTTGGAGTTCAATACCGGATTTCTGAACGCCTTCAGCGATTTCATCCATAACAATAGCTTCTACGGATCCAGACAGAAGAGCATTCGAAGCAGCCCATGCATGGATATTTGATGCTTCCACAGGATTGGTTGACTTCAGGAGAATAAATTCCGTCTCGAAACCGACAAGAAAGTCCAGATCGGATTTGGCTTTGGCTTCTCTGATAGCCATGAAAATCAGTGAAGTATAAACAAATATATGGGCGCCGTGGAGAGCCACTGATAATCAGAGTGTTCATCACTTACTCTACGACTCTTTTCAGTAAGCTTCGGGGACACAAATCGACTTCCACCGTTAAAACACCATTTAGACCTGTTATTGGCGCTTTTTCCTGAAACCAACCCATGACGCTCGCGTGTCCTGGCGCGTAAGGGCATATCCTGAGAGTGGATAGATCGGGAGCATATAGATATTCTCCCATAGGTGAGATTCCAGGGGCGGTTATCAGATAGACCAACCCCATAGTAACTTTAGTCACGCCCACTCCAGGTCTGGGTCCATCGAGCAGTTTCATGAAATAAGAGATGGGAATAACTCGATATCGGACGGTATTAGTTAAATCCACCCATTGAAGGCGGATGTAAGCTGATCGAGAATGCGATGAAATATTAGTTTAATGCTGGAGAGGAATGAAGGACTGAAGTTCAATCTTACTTATCCCGTGAGACTTCAATTTGTCAACTGTAAGTGTTGTCGAGACCATCCGCGAAGGAGAATATTCGACGCCGTAACTGAAATCGCGCGGCATTATGGGAATTACGAGTGAGAGAGAGCTGGAAAATGGATGTGAAGTTGAGCCTGTACTGCTGGGTTCGAGTATAATAATTCAGTCCTGTAGGAAATTTAGACCTGTGAAGAGGCTTTTTACGATCGATGTGTCGTTGTTGAACTTCTCTCTACAAGTGATACGAGGATGAGCGCTCAAAAAGGTTTGCAGAAGAGATTGCTTGCATACAAAATCCGATTCTTGTATTGTTTTACGTCTGTGGGCACACGCACTGATTTGAAAAGTTGCTATCAGGTCGGGTCAAGGGTCCGCGTGCTGTACACAGAGGTACAAGGCTCTATAGGCGTCATAGAAGAGTCATATCCAGTCCCGCTGACCCTTAAATCGATATACGCGGTTATCAAACTTACGTTGCCTTTAAAGCCTCAGCGTTCAGCTTCGAAAGCGAACTAGACCGGACTGCAATATCAAGCCTACAGATGATGATCGAAGCAAGCGAGCGTCTATATCAAGTGTAAGCCGAAGATCCTCGAAGTTCTTTGATAAGTATCAATAGCCACTACTGTTGCGTGTTCTCCAACATTATCTGAGGGGTACTTAGCGTAAGTACGGGCTGCAGCTTCCGAATATGGCTCGGTTCGTCAGAGTGACTGTTGACAACAGTTGCTTATGATTATCCATATTTTTTTTTGTTTGCCAAAGGCAGCATGAATATTGAATACTGGCCGATCATGGGATCTTTTCTAATGCGACCATGAAAATATTTAGCCTCAACGCTCTTCTCGGCTGGGACAACCTAGGATGACACAAGCTCTCACAAGCTGTTGAGAAAATGTTTGGTTGCACTGGTTTCCTAATTCATTCATGGCTTCTGTTCATATTGCTTGCAATCCAGGGACGACTCGTGATCTGACACGATGTCGATATCACGAATATAAGTTTGTGCTCACGATAGGCATCGAAAACAGTCACTTACACTACAGTGAACGTGTGGTAACGCGGGTATGCTTAGATTAAATCATAATGCGCCCAACCGCAGGCATTCCGGACAGGTGAGACTATGTTCCCTGAACATCCACACATGAGCCCACCAAAGGAACGGATCATAGCATTCATGTACGCGTGATTCATCTAATGGCAAGCCTTTATGTTCCCTAGGTTCCTAATCTCGCATTCTACTATCATCATCTTCCGAAATGGCCGGAAGCATGATAGGTTATTGTATCTGGGTATATCTGGGTCCGATTGACAGGAAATCCGGCTTCTTTAATCGTTCACTGCCTCTGGTGTGCGTGAGTAAAGATAGCACTTTATAAGGGTCCAAACGAATGAAGGCAATAACCGTTCTAATTCGAAGAGCGCAGACCTTCATATAAATCTGTCACGTTCTGCAAGGCCCGTCAACTCCGCTGTGCTCTCCTCTACTCGCCCCTCGAGAAAACACATGCTACGCTTATTATGGTCATCAACTTTGCAGCTCTAAAGCAGGCAAGATGGGAGCGGAATGCGTATCGTAAGTTTCACGAATTTTCGATATAACCTTTCGCATAACTTATGGCCAGTGTCCTGTGCTGCACTCCTGGCGTATGAATATTGTGAGCCATTCGTTTCTCTCGGTTTTTCGGTTTCTAAGACATAGCGAAAGTCCTTCAATTTGGTTCTGAGGTAAGGGAGGCCACTGTTCATCATTCTGAATCGTAGTTGATATACAGCATTAAGGTCGAATTCTTTTGGGTGAGCTGAAAGCTTTCGCGCTTCTGTGAAAACGTCAAACATCTTTACTTCTAGAAGCAGCGATGGACACTGGCGAAAGGCCTATTCTTATGGGTAATACATTCACCTGGAGCTCTCCTGTTCTAATTCATGACTTATAGCATTCTTTTAGAACCGTTATTATAGCTTGGCATTTAACATGTATGTTCTTTAGAACAGTATGACTTCCATGGTTCTACTCACGCTCCTTTTTAGTTCGAACGCAATTGGTATGCAATGCTACTGTTTCGAATTTCTCCTTTTTTTATTATAATCTTTGAAGTGTTCATGCAACCCCGCCCTTCTCTTGAAGTAAGGATGACCTATGTATATTTCCATTTCAGTGAGCAGGTTGATTAACTCCCACTTTTCGTTCAAAGCTGTAGGTACCCGACATCTACTTCTAGAATTTGCTTAGTTACACGGGATGTTCTTTTAATAGATGTGAGCAATTAAACTTTACTCTCAAGACATCCACCCACATTATTATAGGCTCGAAGTTCTTCCATTGGCAAAACACAGGAGCAAGCCTACAAATGATTACTTCGCATGGTAAACTCCTTTATTATTCTCGAGGATTATGTCAGAAATTTACTGCGGCTTCGTGGTAGTTATCTTAGAGCTCCGGTTGTGGGCAATGTATGGAAGCACTCGGAAGGTGTTATGGCTTTTTGTGAGTAGTCGTTTTAATCTATGCATGCATATATCTGAGTCGATCGTGACCATTGGAAGATTTCACTTACCATCGGCGAGGCATTAGCCATGGGCATAGTTTTCGGGATTCCAAACCCGAAGCTTATAGGTTAGTGTAGTGTAACTGTTACTTTCTCCTCTCATATTCTCATTTCAGGAACAAATGAGCCATTTCCAGGCATCTTTATCTGCGCTGATGCAGATCCAACCGATGGCAGTCGCTGGGTAGCCTATTACTGGGTGGCAATACTTGTCATTGAGACAGTACTTCTCTCGTTGGCTCTTTGGAAAGCATGGCAACATCGCTCATCGGCAGGAGGTAATCAGCTCATGCAAGAGCTTACTCAAGACTCAGTCATATATTTCTTTACGTATGTGCCAAACAACATTTCTATTTGACCAGTGGGACTGATAGTAGTATTTTCAGTATGTTCTGGATATATCTTGCAAACCTCATATTATGGATAGTGAATCGGGTAGCTAAGATATCTTTTTCTTGTTATCCGATAGCTCAGGCGTTTGCCATTTTCATTCTTATAGATAACATTGAACGAATTAGGCACCGCCTTCGCATTCGTTCTTTCAAGTATATTTGCAAGTCGGCTGCTTATCGCTGTCCGATCCGCTCATTACTCCCAGCAGAGCGATGTCAGTACCTATCTACCTTCGGTTCGATTCGTCAAGCGTTCTTTTGAGAGAAAGAGCCTAGAAACGTGGAACAATACGGTAGAGCTAACGACCTTTAACGAAAGGACAGGAGCGTGAATAGTTCAATGCTACTTCAACGGGTATGTTGTTTCTTAGCTTCGCAATACTTGAGTTATTTACATCTTCCTAGAGCACTTGCAGAAAGATGTACTGCATGCTAGCATATTTAATTTGGCATTTTCATCGTGTACAGTGACAGTGTCAAGACTGTCATATCTGCTTTTTGAGATTTTTTCTAGCTAGATATTTGTATTCTTCGAATTTTTGGACAGATATATGGACCTTTTCATACAAAATGTCTATCATGGTTTATGGGAATTTCAGCTCGCTGTACCTTGAGTTCGATTCAAGAAAACTTCTAAGTATTTTACGCTATTGATGTGTATTTGGTTGATGCTCGACGACAGAAATACCGCGACTTGTGCTCATTCTGCATTCAAATCGCTATCATCCGCATACTTACGCTTGCGACATACCTGCAATTCTGCAGGGTTTATTGGTCAGTTCTCATCAGGTCAGCATTATTTAAGCGTCTACGAGGGGAACTTCTATCCTTCCGTCCTTATCAGTGAGTACCCTACATCACACGAAGAAGCTTTCCTGAAAGGACTAGCGCCGACGCCACGAGATAAGTGGAGCACAAGCCGCTCTTCTACCATCTGGGTAGGATTACTCAAAAATGGAACAGATGATCGCACCTGTAAGTACATAGATCAACTATGATTCAGACGAAAGTATATGTTGTCTCCAGTTTCATTGAACAATGTATACCAGATGTGTGTGCCAAGTTCCCCCTCCCGCGCATTGGACGTCTACTAGTTGGTTGGAATCTATAGACGCGCATCAAATCGTTTGGACCACCTGGGGTCGTGGAATGTGACAAGCTGACACCCGCTGGCACCGACTTCAATTGCCAGAATTGCCAGACGAAGTCGTTTTGGCGAATGGAAATCGAAATGAAGGATCATTCAAGCTCATCCAGTGGACCGATATGCTGCTTGATGACATCGACTCTTTAGGTTAGCGCGTTCCGATTAAATATCTTCCAGAAGACGCCCCTCGCCCACCTCTCCTTAATGTGCTTACGGAATCTTTAAAGCAACCCAATTGCCGAGGGCTTCCCGTCCGAGCTGCCATTCCATTCCCACTCGACTCATTCGCACCGCAAGACGCCGGCGTGCTTCTGCTTCTTTTTGATAAAGTTGAGCCATACAGTTCTAGTCCACTTTGTCCCTTCTGTCTTGATTCTGCTTATCCTGCTAAGTCCTGCGATGCTTGCGGAGGATAGTAATGTCAAAGCGTCTGCTGTGAGCAGCACGATATCCGACAAGGACGCAGCTTTGCTGGCTAGTCTGGGGTATCGACAGGGTAAGCTAATGTTCTGATCATCCTTTCATGCCATGTGTATGATTACTGAAAGCGCTCGATAGAATTCCGAAGAAACTTCACTCCTCTGGAAGTGTTCGGCATTGGATTCAGTATAATCGGGTTACTTCCCTCTTTGGCGTACGTGTGAAACGGTTTTTTGTCAGTTTTGTTCACGCTGAAATTCGCTGTAAAGATCTGTACTTGTGTTTTCCATACCATATGGCGGCGCATCAGCGATGGTCTGGGGAGTAAGTAATTCTTATTCGAGAGGAGGCCTGAGGTGCTGAAAGTTCATTACATCATAGTGGACGGTCTGTGGAATTTTCCTTACGTTCATCGCTCTCGCAATGGCAGAACTTGGATCCGCGGCCCCAACCTCGGGAGGTCTCTATTATTGGACTTTTATGTTTTCTTCCCCAAAATGGCGCTGCTTTCTTTCTTGGATAGTTGGATGTAAGCTAATATAAAATCAATATTTTGTGGTATATCTGACTTGTCGATTACGAAAGATTCCAATACTGTCGGCAACATCGCTAGCGTGGCTTCGGTAGACTGGGGATGCGCAGTTCAGATTATGGCTGCAGCCAGCATTGGATCGGGCCTAAATTTTCAGGCTACTGTGGGTCAGACCTTGTGAGTCCAGCTTCTTGTGAGGACTTCTTGTGGAGAATGCCTCGTGACGAAGTTCTATTTCTATTTTAGTGCGGTGTACTGTGCGCTGCTTGCTTGCCACGCCGTGATATGTAGTCTAAACCCTGCTATCATCGCACGGTTGCAGACTCCATATATCATTATTAACATCCTGTACGAGTCTTACTTTCGGCTTTCACTCATAATAATTGATTTTATTCACTGGCTCGCTTTGTAGCCTCTGTCTGGCTATCCTCATTGGCCTGCCGATAGCTACCCCAAAGGAATTTAAGAACAGCGCGTCATATGCTTTTGGTAACTTTACGAACAGTGAGTGAGCCGAAAAGCGGATACTGTAGAGCTTACTAATGCCATTTGTAGTATCTGGTTGGACAAATGGGTATGCCTTCATACTCAGTTTCCTGAGTCCTCTCTGGGCTATCGGTACGTTTTTTCTAAATATCTTCGCATATTCTTTTCCATATTAAAGCAATTTAATTCCAGGTGCCTTCGACTCCACTGTCCATATTAGCGAAGAGGCCACTAATGCAAATGTGGCCATACCTTTCGCTATCATTCTTGCAACGACATCCAGCGTCGTGGTAGGATGGGGTATGACTTAATTTTTATGCTCCGTTAATTTCTGATTTTTGTTTATAGGCCTAAATGTGGTACTCGCATTTTGTATGGGAACTGACCTGGAGAACATCTTGAGCAGTCCTATTGGCCAACCCATGGCTACAGTAAGTTTTTTGTATCACGTCTACAAAAAGAAGAATACCGACCATATTAGATATTTTTTAATTCATTTGGTCAAAGAGGGACACTCGTCATTTGGGCATTTGTCGTGATCGTGCAGTAAGAAAGTGATTCTCCGCTAATATGCATATGAGCTCAGAATTTTATTGTAGATTTACTATGGGAACGAGCATGGTATGCTAATCTATTTGAATATCTATTATTGCTATATTTACTGACAGCATGCATTCAAATGGCACAGTTGACAGCTTGCTCTCGTCAAATATTTGCGTTCTCGCGAGATGGCGGATTGCCACTTTCTAAATGGCTCTATAACGTCAATCAGAAAACCTACGCCCCGATCTACTGCGTATGGTTCGCGGCTTTCCTATCTTTACTGCTAGGACTCCTAGCCTTTGCTGGCGCAAGTGCCATTGGGGCCATTTTTTCCCTCGTGGTGGCCGGCCAATTTCTGGCGTACTCAATTCCAATCTCTGCTCGATTTTTGGGTGGCAAACACATCAAGCCTGGTCCCTTTTCTCTAGGCATATTTGTGAGTGCTCAATAGCATCGCCGCGCGCACATGTGCTCAGTCGACATCTACACATTCAGAGTTTGCCTGTTGCCGTCATAGCAGTCACATGGATGGTCTTTATAATTATCGTGTTCCTTTTCCCCGCAAGTCCCAATCCTACTGCGGCTGACATGAATTACACTGTTGTAGTTCTCGGTACGCGTACTATCCTCGTCCTTCAGAATTTTAGCTGACCTTATACCTGTATCCAAAGGCGGTACAGTAATGCTTGCCACCGTGTACTACTTTTTCCCGAAGTACGGCGGTATATATTGGTTCAAGGGCCCAGTGTCTACAATCAACAACAGTACACCCGAGTCCATAGGGGAGAGGTCCTCCAGAGACGATATTGGCAGTCAAGACGAGAAGACAGAGAAGATAAATAGTTGAATATCAGTTATTAAATTTCTTTCAAAAACCCTTCAAAATAGTTATTCTCTTGGTACGAAATTGCTGTCAGTGCCCATTGTGTGACCGGCCCAACCAATAGTATTTATTGAAAAATCTTATGCATCCGGCCATTTTCCGAATTGAGGTGATTCTAAGTTTCGGATAATCCGTACGAGTTGGCGAGTTGATTTCCTGTCGCCGAAATTCATGGACCGACGGTATTATCGGAGAAGCAGAGATTGAGGTATATTTAGTTCCGGACTAGAGTAGGGACGGGATTGAACGGCCGCGCGACTACGACTTTCAAGATGACCTAGCAATTCATACACCAACGATGAAGTTGTCCGTGTTTCTTTTTAACATGCGTCTGAGAGGCCAGAATCACAGTTCTTCTGTAATCCAGGAAGCAATTACACGTTTGTATAGGGTTATGCGGGAGCACCGCCACCTCGGACGTGCATTTGGTTGACGACGGGCTGACGTCGGGATCGATCACGAAGCGATGTCCAGATAAGGAAAGAGAGTCACACACGGCGGAAGTTTTCGTATGATAACATTGATATAGTAGTGGAATATCCACTCGTCCAACGTCACTCCCCTCCACGACCTCAGATTTCAGAGCTTGTGCGTGCATAACGTTTCTTTTTACGTCCATTTCACGCCTGGAAATTAAGTCCCAGATACCCACGGATTTTACTGTGATAAGGCATCATGCAGCGCAGTCAAGGTCAGCTGTTTGCTAGTCGGTCTAGAGCTTTCGCTGATGGCTACGAACCTTGGGTCCTCAGCAATGCTAGCCAGGACTTTCGCTCGGTCTAGAACACTGCCGCGTACTTCTCGCGCGCAAAACGTGGTGTTCAGACGCGTGCTGTCCTCCAGTGAGTCAAGAGCATCCTCGGAGTCAACATCGGTGCGTGGTCGTAGGTCTGTTCATTCGTAGAACTACGAACTCACCTCTTTCTTTGGGGGGTACGTCAGGTTCCTCCCATCGTGCCACCAACGCCGCTGCGTCAGTCGAGATGGAAGGGCTTCCTGCAGGTTCTCGGAAGGACAACTCTCATTACCTTGGTTGGCGGTGCGGGCACCTTCTACTACTTCAGCCAGCGCGACAAGCACCCAGGCAACCAATTGCCTTTCGATCCCGAAAAGAAGACCCTCGTTGTATTAGGCAGTGGCTGGGGCGCAACAAGCTTGCTGAAAACCCTTGATACGGAGGACTATAATGTGGTATGTGCTCTTGTCGCTGTTTACCACTGCAACAGTATTCAAGATAACGCTATCATAGGTTGTCGTTAGCCCTAAGAACTTCTTCCTCTTCACACCCTTGCTCCCCAGTGTGGCCGTTGGCACCCTGAATCCGCGTTCCATCATTCAACCGACGCGTTACATTACAAGACACAAGACGCGCTCAGTCACCGTCATCGAGGCTGAGGCGACCGAAGTCGATGTGAGCGCTTTGCCACCCAGTATCTCTCCACCGTCAATGCTCACTTGAATGTCGTCATTAGCCTATCAACAAGACAGTTACTTTCCAAGGTTGGTCTTATGAATGACGCATTTACACGTGACATTGTACCCAACTTCGTTTTTTCGCAGATACCTCTGAGATCAAGGGCGCCGTGTCCTCAAGGACGGTTCCGTTCGACTACCTCGTCTACGCTGTCGGTGCTGAGGTTCAAACCTTCAATATCCCTGGAGTAAAGGAGAATGCTTGCTTCATGAAGGAACTCCAGGATGCTGAAGTCGTACGTACGCGCCCGCCCTCTATTGTTATTGTCTAATCATCTTTCTATAGATGCAAAGAAGATTCATGGACTGTACGCTCACAAGTCATACTTTCCTCAACGAAAACTGAGTCTTTTACTAGGCCTTGAATCTGCCTCATTCCCCGGACAAGACAGCAGTGAAGTTGACCGATTGCTTCACATGGTTTGTTCCACATATTGCTTACAGAGTGACATGACCTGACACATAGAATTAAAAGGTTGTCGTCGGAGGTGGCCCCACAGGCATTGAGTTGAGCGGCGAACTTCACGATTTCCTCGAGGTATGCAATCATATCTTCAATCCGCGAATTCAGCTCACCTTCGTACTTGCAGGATGATCTCAAGTCGTGGTATCCGGAGTTGGCGGCTAAGGTCAAGATCACGTTGGTCGAGGCTCTGCCCTCTGTGTTACCCATGTTCAGCAAGCAGCTGATTGATTACACCGAGTCGACCTTCAAGGAGAGCAAGATCGACATCATGACCAAGACCATGGTGAAGGAGGTAAGAATATTCTTGCAGCATGTTTGCTTGATGTATCTTATTCATCATTACTCTAGGTTAAGGAACAGAGTGTTGTCCTGCAAATGCCCGATAAGAGCATCCAAGAAGTTCCCTGCGGATTAGTTGTCTGGGCTGCTGTGGGTGTTCACTGTTGAGATGCGTTGCGCCGTATTGCTTCTGACTCTACGGCCTCGAATAGGGCAACAAAGGCAGGAAGGTCACCCAGGACCTTATGGCTAAGATGCCCGATATCCAGAACAACAGACGCGGCATCGTCGTTGATGGTAAGATAGATGGCAGCACTGTGCTATATTCATGCGCTAACCCATACATCTCACTTACCAGATTACCTCCGGATGAAGGGCGCAGAGAACATCTTTGCTATCGGTGACTGCACTGCAACTTCCTACGCTCCCACCGCACAGGTCGCTTCGCAACAAGGGGCCTACCTCGCTCGCGTTCTGCACCAGATGGCCAAGAAAGACAAGCTCACCGAGGAGCTCCTTAAGCTGGAGAGCGTTGCTTCCACTGAGACTGGCGAAGAGGAGAAGAAGAAGGTCGTCGCCGATATTGAGGGTGTCAAGAGTCAGATGACGAAAGTCAAGTTGAGGCCATTCCACTACTCTCACCAAGGATCCCTCGCGTGAGTATCCTTCTATCATTCATACGTGAAACATGAAAAACTTACCCACTGGTATAGATACATTGGATCTGACAAAGCCATCGCTGATCTCCCTTTCATGAACGGCAATGTGAGTTCCTCTACACCCGCTCTGTGTTCTCCTACATCTGTTAACCTGACGACCTGTAGCTCGCGAGCGGCGGTGTCGCCACCTACCTGTTCTGGCGCAGCGCTTATCTCAGCACCTTGTTCTCGCTGCGCAACCGCACCCTTGTTGCCACCGACTGGATGAAGGTCAAGCTCTTCGGACGGTAAGCCCTGCTGCACTTTCACTTTATCCTTTCCTAACGCTTTTGATAGGGACGTGAGCCGAGACTAAGGATTACGGAAGAAGCAAAAAAAAAAGAAACATAGATCAGGCATAGACTATCGTACGGAGGGCTACGGCGTGTTGCTCTCCAGATCCCCCTTAATATTTCATGCATAAGGTTATCACCATTTCCTATATACTTACCTTCCAGAAAAATCTAGACAGTTTCTTACAAGTAGCAGCTCTAATGAACTCTATAGACTGGGCTGTAAAGCCGGACGGTTTTATGTACCTACCAGATGTGTCGCTTTCTTTTTCCGTATTCTAGTCACTTGTCTTCAGCCGTTCCGTTGTGACGAAAACAGATGACTAGCCGAACATGGTCTTACCCTGAAATCAGCAGGAGGGCCTGATGTAAATTCTGCATGGGGGAGCGAGTCGTGATGACCTGATATAATGCTATGTAAGCTACAAGTAGTGGGTGATCGATGGTCCCTCGAGTGTCAGGAATAGAAAGAACTCTCGCACTGTAGATATATAAGGGTTAAAGTGGACTCATAAAGTGATATGCAAGGTAGTAAAGAAAAAGGGGCAACGCAGTCTGGGTGTGTCAAAATCTCAGCATCCTGAAAACCCATTGGGATAAAAAGCAAGTGTGAGAGGAAACAGCTGCCAGTATGCGCAACAGAATGTGAATAAGGAGTCGTGAAGGCTGGGCAGCAGAAAAGATGAGGCGAGGTACAGCACTCGCATGCGAAGATGCTCGAGAGAGCAGCAAGTTGGTCACCGTTGAGCAGACCTGCGGGTACAAGAATGGTCAGCGAATTAATCTGGAATAGTCGATGGGTACGGACCCCCATATACGGCAATTAGACTTATGTAAACTAACGTTTAAATTCGATACATTTGCTTTTGCAGGTGTGGCCAAACAATATTGCCACGTGCATCACAATTCGGACACTCGGCGAAAGGACAGCGTTGACGAGATACAACATTCTTGTCGTCTGTTCTTCGCACTGGTGTAGACTCGAACTACTGAATATCACTGCTTGTGCTTTCGAATCTCGCTTTCCTGAAATGGAACTAATTCAGATCCTTGGACTCGAAACCAGCCACATATGCCTTGACTTCAGCACTAACTTCTGCAACAAAGAGCTCACCGGTTTTTCTAGCTGATTCCAGAGCACAGTTCATTCACAAACATGATGGTTACCATCATATTACGAAGATCTCTGGAAAGGGCGCGAATGCTCAGGAGCTTGTGAGTGAGTTATGCTGTTAAAACTGGAATGCCGTGATTCACGCTATGACCGCTGACATCAAGTCACTAATAGCAGCCTGCCAAATGAACCAAAAATGACGAGATGCCTTCAACTGAATGCGGCGATTATATCTCACATTACTGGAATGCAGTGATATGTTTAGGACATCCAATTTTTCAAGCCTAATAATAACTGAGGTGCGTCACAGTGGTCAGACTTGGAGGGTTCATTGTGAGCTGCAACCTCTGCTACCGATTCATTCATGGGCAATAAAGGTTTTTTGTGGCGTTTATGCTCGTGAACAGCTCCTGAATAACAAACTACTCTCGTGAGTGCCGTTCCTAGTACGATATATCTTCAGTTCATAATAGATGCCTTCATTCTTAATTCAGCGTTGTTACATCCTCCAGCATCCGGTGCCCGGATCATATTACGAGTTCTTTTCATATTGTTCTTCCTCCTCACCTCCGCAAACGAAACAGTTGGAGGTCTCTCGATCGGAAGTCTGTTGAGGCTACTCAGACATTCCAATCTTCGATGTCTCGATTCTTGATCACTGTATCGTATGATCAAAGACTTGCCAGTCATTCTTTCTTCTTGGTGAGATATCTGAGCTAATTATACACTTGTCTATTCATGTTCATTATGTAGTGGGCGTAAGCGTGCGGCCAGGCCCTTTGACCGCAGTCTCTTCCTTTCCCCAGTTCTCCTTTGTAAAGGGCAGTCCCCGGTCAATGGAGGCAGGGAAGGAACGTGTTGTGCGGGTTATGTATATGATCGGTATATGCATACTGTTATCTTTTTCGAATTTGCTTTCTTATCTGGGATAACACATTCAAGCCTCACACTTCATTTGGATCCTCTCACCCTTGACGGGAAGTCGAACTTCGATCAGTTAACCAGCGGCCGAAGAGCGGAGCCTTCAAGGCAGGCCTTTGCAGACTCAAGTAACTAAGAACTGGACGCATAAAAGCACACAATACACCCATGGTCACCAGATGAATAACTGCACGATGCGCAGCAGGTCAAATTCGAGGCGATTGGTCGTGGGATATTCAATTTAGCGGAGAAGGTTAAGTTTCCACTCTAAATCGGGCACATCGACAACCGCTTTCGGACATGATAAAATCTGATTTTGATCACGTCAACATGTGTTTGCACCTCGCGTTGTCCACGCCGCGACCAAATTTTGCAGGTTGCAAGGTGACAGGCCCACTTCTTATTTGACCATTGTTCATGCCAACCATGGTTTCTCCCTTCCCGCTCCAAGCCGCTTCAACATTCAAGACTTTTTGTCGACAATCCTCCGTCCTCTCGGACTGCGCAGCTTGGTGTGCGTCCTCACGGAAAATTCGGTTTCCTCTTATTGCTCCTCGTAGAGACCGCCTCGCTATCTCTCTCCCTTCCGCTCTCTTTTCATTCATTCTCTCTCTCTCCCTGACAGTATGTCTAGCTACAACGTCACCACTTCTACCACAGCTGCTGCTGGAGCAGCAGCAAAGGGCGGCGCTGCTTCCGGGGATACAGTCAATCCGGAAACCTTGGTTTACAACATAGACATCTTCGTGTTGTCTATCATGGCGCTATTCGTCCTACTGAGGATTCCTCGAGCCTTCGCTCTCATGGGTTCTCCCCTTGACTGGACCAGGGGCCACATTCTGCGAAGCGTTCCTTATCACGAACCTGCTCGTATCTTACGCGGGCATCATAAAACGTACCCTCCACCGGAGTCTTCGAGCTATGGTGCTGGACCCTCCTCCTCCGATGTACACACTCTTTACTCTTACTCTCATGCCAATCACGTCCAACGACTTGACGAGAAAGGGGCACCGCTCAAGATGCTCTATCCTCCCCATGTAACATCATGCCCCCGGTTCTTGCGTGGCATTCTTCGCCCCCTCCGTGCAAGAGTTGGTCCCGGATTTTCTGTTGTGCAGACTGTCATTGTTGCTCTATATTTCTACATCCTTCTGTATGCTGGTTTGTACAAATCCAACCCATTTACGGATTCGACGCGTACCGGATGGCTAGCCATTTCCCAAGTTCCTTTCGTCTTCGGGTTTTCGGCGAAAAACAACGTGTTGGGTTCAATGCTTGGGTACGGATATGAAAAGGTACGTCTGCGTTAAGCTCTTCACAATTTAACGACATCTAATACCTATTCGTATCTTGTAGCTGAACTTCGTCCACAGATTCGTTGGAAGACTGGTGGTTCTTTCCGCCAATATCCATGGTCTCTACTGGAGTAAGCTCTCCGATATCCCTTTATATCTATCCGTTGACCAAGATTTGTAGTTTACAAGTGGTCTATGGCTGGGTCATTCATGACCCAGATCGCCAGCCCGAGCAACACGTGGGGCCTAGTTGGCTTGATTTGTTTCGATGTGCTGTTTTTCTTCTCGACAGCGTACTGGCGCCAGAAGGCGTACAACCTCTTTTTGTGCAGTCATATTGTCGGATTTAGTCTCATCCTCCCAGCAGTATGCTGTTTCATCTATCCTTCCGTTACAGCAAATGCTCATGGCTACATCTAGGCATATCTGCACAAACCGTCGATGCTTCCCTACATCTACGCAACTGTGGCCATCTTCGCATTCGACCATCTGCTCCGCATTATCAAAACCCGCATCACAACAGCCGTCATCCGTCCCATTCCTGAAATGGAGCTCACTCATGTCTCGATTCCGTACGTCAACTCCGGTTGGCGTGCCGGCCAGCACGTACGTGTGCGCGTTCTCTCCTCGGGCATGGGTCTTTTCGGCTGGGCCGAGGTGCATCCTTTCACCATCGCGAGCGTCGCGGAAGGCCCGGAGGGAATGGTACTCATGTGTAAGAAGGTTGGCTCGTGGACTAGGAAGCTCTACGAAATTGCTAAAGCCAGTGGATATGTCGATGGTGGGGTGGGGAGGGAAGTGAGGATGATCATCGAAGGCCCCTATGGAGGTCCCGGTCACACTATCATGGCGAGCTTCTCGGCAGCCGTCTTCGTCATTGGAGGCAGTGGCATTACTTTTGCGATCTCCTCGATGCAGGACCTTATACGAAAGGACCTGAAGGGCATGAGCCGCGTCAAGGTAATCGAGTTGGTATGGATAATTCAGGATCCAAGTGAGACACCACTTCATTCCCATTAAACGTTGTCGATAGCTAATGACTTTGACCCACAGCCGCGCTTGTTCCCGTTCTCCCTCTCCTCTCCTCCTTGGTTCAGCAGTCCATCTTCACTCCAATCAGGATCAGCGTCTACTATACGCGTGCGCCCATCGGGAAGTTCCCGTTCCCAGATGACTTCTCGGTCCCAGGTATTACCCTCGCTCCTGGCCGCCCGCGCATCGCAAAAGTGCTCGACTCTGCTCTCTGCCGCGCTGTCAGCCTCGGGGCTGGTGTAAAGGATTCCGTGGGTATTACAGGGATGATTGTAGGTGTGTGTGGTCCGATGGACCTGGGAACGGATGTTGCAAAGGCGGTGGGTACTGTTGAACCACTGCGCAGGGATCAGGTTGGAGGGATTGAAATCCATGAAGAGTGCGTTTTCTCAAGCTTTTCCAATAATAATGCACTATACTGACTTCTTCATTCAGGACTTTCGGTTGGTAGCTAGTCTACCCATGGGCTAGTCCCTGGCACTGGTTGTCGTTGGGTATGTTTATTTGGGTATGAGTAAAACCAACTCAACCCACCACACTCGTTTTTTATGTAGATATTTTACTACATATGTATGCATCTCTTACAGCATTGTACCAATAGACATCACAATCGAATTATAGAACCCTTTTAGAATCACTTCTGCTCTTTTGCGTGAGTGTTTGTCTCAATCAATGCGCTTTATACCCATAGATAGGGATCGCAACATGCTCTAGCCCGGCGAAGCGACACAATATGTTTCGGAACAGGTAACATATGTTACTTATCGATAGAAGTTGTATTTTGAGACGGAACGCTTATACATCAGCAAGTATTTAAAATCTAATCGCCGTCAGTTGTCTCTCCCGTCCTCGACCTCTCGCAGGCCGGCACGGACATCATCAAAAGCATTGAGGAAATATTAGGCTTTATGCATTTCACAATGCAAGAGAAGAAATCGTGTAACTGTACCTGAATATGTATTAACGAGGCAGGTAAGCGCGCGCGAGAAAAGAACTCACAAATACAAGAAAATATCTAAACAACGCCTTCAGAAGTCCTTACGCAAGGCCTTCCCTCCCTGTGCTGCCTTAAATCCAAGCCAAACCCACCAATGCTGCTCTGCACTATCATGGCCCCAGAGATAATACACTGCTCGACGTTCCACTACGAGAAGATGTTGCGGGAGATACCAGAGCAAGCCGGTCAAGAAGAGGATAGACAGAGCACCAAACACGGTCACTATTGAATCCAAATCTATGTTCAGACCTCACAAAGAGCGGTCAGGAGTACGCATTAAGAAGAGCGACACCTACAGAACAAAACCTGTTCCCAAGTCTCCATCACAGTCAAAGCGAGAGTTGTTGAAAACCATATCCACCATCGCCAACAGAATTTACCCAGCCTCGACTTGGGAGGCGACGAGATATTGGGATTTGGTCTGGGAGTAGGAAGATGGTCAGGAGGACTTAGTGTTAGAGGCATGATGTCCAGGCGAGAGCAGCAGTAGTTGGAAAAGAAAGGTCGGAAATCGTTGAGATGACGCGTGCCCGAACTTTGAGTTTACGCTTCCGGTCCTCGGATCGGGACGAGCACGGAGTGTAAAATGTTGACTATTTTTAGTGAGTATTCTCACAGTCCGTTGGTCGTCGATATTTAAATGCCTTTCGACAAACAGATTCTGGCCAATACTCGTCTCATTTGTCAACATGGGCCCGAGGATCCGATGGTGTCGAGGGTTCCAATTCCATAGTCACATTAATTAGGTATAGTTGGGGTATATGAGCAGTAAGATACACGATCCCGACGGTTTAGTATGACTCCCTGCAAAGTGCCCCACATCAGTACTTCGGTCCTGTACTCGTAACTCTGGAAGCACTACTCACAGAAAGTCCGCTTATGATTTCCGAGATGTTGTCCAGCAACTTCACAACTCCTTCATAGCGGCGTATCCACCCTCACCAGACTTGAAACCGAGCCATTGGCGCAGCAGCCGATCGTCCCCTTCTTGTCCCCATAGATAATATATCGCTCGGCGGCGCATAAGGACAAGATGGTGAGGAAGGAAATTGAATAGACCCGACAGTAGTAAGATAAAGAGGACAGAGAAGATTGCCACTGTCAAGAAGGTCAGGTTCGCTAACCTAGACTCATATGCTGCGTGGCCGATCAGCACTCACATAAGAGGATCTTCTCCCAGGGTTCGAGCATAGATAGCACAAAGGTCGACTCGAACCACATTCGCTGTCGCCAGAAGAAGACCCCTACTCGCGAAGTGGGTCGACGTGTTGACTTGTGGTCTGGTTTGGGGGGTGGGAGTTGGGCGGCGGCGGTTACGGCTGAGCTCATGGTGGGCGAAAGGAAGATCACGAAGTACAGTGAGGTGTACGGTCCAATATTGGGGGTATTAGGGCACCGTCGTGGTGCAACTTAGACGTTCAGCGCCACCCACTAGAAAACTTGTATTACCGTATTTGCAACTCTTATTGATCGTTACTGCGCATGCCAAGTGGCGCGGCCGACCGTGGGCTGCTGGTTTGGCCATAATTGACAAACGGAGGCCGGACCCGGTGAATCATCTTCAACTTTTTGACAGAGCTCACTGTACACAATTCTGTATACAACATTTCCGTAAGAGAAGTGATCATGAATATTTGAATCTGAATTCTGCTACGTTAGATGTCGTGTGCATTTAACGATCTACCTTATATAATTAGCTTCTCCATGCTCACAGGGCCAGATTTGCCCGTAACGGTTGACATATGATCAGAATCATTGAGCGCTACCGAGGTCCTTATGTGGGTTTCCGTGTGTAGCAACATTCATCCTTGACTTCGCTCCTTGCCCTTTCTTCCCTACCAATGCAGGCCGGCACTACCAACAGCAGCCATACGCGCCCGTTCGGACCTCGAATAGGTTTCAATGGGCAAGCTGGTCCACCGATAGCACAAAACCGTCCTACACAACAAATCAGTGAAGAGTATCACGGTGCTGACTATGCTTCTCCGTCGAGACGACCCTTTGGGCCACGTATCCCGCAGCGAAAGAATACTGCGGATTCAACGGTCGGTCCAGTGACTGATACCCCGCCACTATCTACCGGAACATCTCTACTCAGTGTCGTCTGGGCTGATTCTTCAGAGACTATTAATCCTAAAGAACCATTGACGGAACGCGATACATCTAGAGGAACAACGAAATCCAAGCGCTCTCCTCGACCACTTCCACCAAGGCCCCGGAATGCTTTACATGACCCAATGCGCAGGCGTCTACCTCCTACGACGTCGACACTCCCCTCCAGCCAGGATATTCCGTTCTCATTCTCCTCGAGGACAGGGCAATATGACAACAATGCAGAAGGTTCGCTCTCCCTCCCATTTTCATGCCTTATTCCTATAATTAACTTGGTTACTTTAATATAGATCCCATAAAGGATCCGTTTGGGCGGCAGGATGGTGTTCCTTCTGATTCACCTTTATGGAAAAACTACATGGAAGAAGCTAAACAATATGATCAGATTAACATTGGTAACTGGAATCAAAGTATGGATGTGATTTTAATTTTTGTGAGTTTGAACTAAACCATACACTTGGTTATATTCCTTAATCAAATATTCATTTAGGCTGGTCTATTCTCTGCTATTCTGACCGCATTTTTGATTGAGTTCTACAAACCACTTCAACCAGACTCCAATCAGGCAGTAGTGAATCAGCTTATCACAATCTCCTCACTTTTACAGGCCACATTGACATTGAATTCATCAAGCCCAGAAATTGCTGATATCCAAACTTTCAATTCCCAGCCATTCATTGCAGTGAATTCTGTTATTGCTGTCAATGTTCTGTGGTTTGTTAGCTTGACATGCAGTCTTGGTGCTGCCATTGGGGCTATGGTGATTAAGCAATGGCTTCAGTTCTATGGAATGGATCTCAGTCCAAATGCCTATGAATACACCCACCAGCATCAGTACAGATATTCTGCTCTACAAACTTGGCATGTACCAAGCATCATCTCTGCTCTGCCCTTCATCATGCTTATATCTGTTGGTCTCTTTCTTGCTGGGCTGGCTTTGCAATTATTATCACTCAATATTATTGTGGCTATTGTGGTGATCAGCTTCTTGGCTCTTGTCTTGCTTTGCTATGGTCTCTCTCTAATTTTTCCTCTTTTCTATCCAGAATGTCCATATAAAACATCTGCATTGGTACTATTTAAATCATTCTATCATGCTTCTAGATCTTGGGTTTCTTGGCTCTTTTATAAGCCTAGAGGAAAGCCCAACATTATTCCCTTGGCCAGAGAAAATCCAGAAATCTGGGAAATTAGGAAATTGCAACCTCAACTGCTTGTCAGTAGCATCTCATGGTTACTTGGTATCTCTCAGAAAGAAGAAACCATCCACCATGCTCTGATGTCTGTGTCCAAAGTCAACAGGACAGATGATATGATCTATCAACTGCTTAAATGCAATGCTCTGGAGAAACTGGTTCACAGAGCTATTATGCCATTGCCTTCATTAGGTCACAGCTTCTGGAACACAGTGGAATTTCTATCACCTTCCCATTTTATATTCAAGGATAACAGTAGTGCAAGAGCATACATGAGAGTACTTATTTCAATATGGCACCATCCAACTTATTTGGCTCTTGATAAACCCCCAGCTATTTCATACAATTCACAGAGGGAGGTTGGGAATCCTGAAATCAAAACCGAAGATGAAAAAAACTTTCAATGTCTTCTGGGTGACTGGCTCTTGCTTTGGAGGGTATTGAAGCAAACACACAATAACCAGCTCTCAGTTCTTGCTGAAAAGGGCTTTGATTTAAATCTTTATGCAAATATTGTTTGTGTAGAAGTCTGTCACTACCACCTGCAGAAATATGTTACACCTCTGTACTTGCCTCAGAATAGGGGTGCATTTATTGATTTGCACAACTTTCTGGAGGCTATAAATGCTGTGGGACAAAGAGAGCTTGGCCTGGATGATGATACAGTTGGGCTATTATTGGACACATTGGCTTATGTCTTCTCAGGCATGGATGACGTTAGTGCCCCAATTGAGATCAAGGGAATTCCAAGGACATGGTTCAGTCACAGTCAATCACCTAGTCTGACACGGCAGGAAACTGTGCTATTGCTTGTCAAACTTCTGGAGTCAAATAATATGCAATACAATCTGACAACAAAAAAGATTTTGCTTTGTCTGCAGATGCTTCTTCCTGTACCAATGATATCTGCTAGTAGGAGGGATTTCTTTACTCAATACCAGCAAGAGAGCCCATCCAGATCTCAGTTATTTGAGCAATTGAATATAACCTTGGCTGGGTTGCTGCAGGTATTCATTCCAGAACTAAATACTGGAATTGGGAGGCTTCATTCTCTGCAAGAAAACACCACATCTGAAATGCAAAATAAAGTAGCCTTCTTAGCAGTTGAACAGCTCTATAAGAGTATACTGCAAGCTGATTTTCCAGCAACAGACTATGATGATCTATTGCTTTCCCTGCCTCCCTGTTACTTTGAAAATCTATTTCAGCACATCCTGTCTGCTGAGTTGAATACCTTTAAAAACAAACATGCTGGTGTTTGTTGGATGATAGGCTTGCTTTCTAAATGGTGCATCAATAATCAGAAATCCACAGAAAATATTCAAAGATGTACTAGCATTGTACAAAAACTGATGGGCTTGTCGTGGTCCGAAGATCAATACAATGTTCTATCAGATAAAATGATGTCTTTCCTTGAGCAATTATGGATAATACCTGGACCATCATTCGGAAATCTGGTATGCAATGCACTATGTATCATGCTAGAAAACTCCCTGCTTGCTGCTCAGAAGGATAGAAAACTGGTGAAATACTTGACCGGAGGGACAAAGACACTTTTGGAAATATGTTCTTTTCTTGCTTCTAATGAATGCACAGAAAATTGCAAGAAGAGTTGGCACAATCTTATTATGGAATGGGAAAGGCAGAGGCAAGAATATACCCCTTCAGCACCAGAAGTATACCAGTTTCGGACATTGAAGGAAGTACTAGAGATTCCAGGAAATTTTACTAAATAGCGCTTTTAAAAAATTCATATTTCGTATACAATTTTAAATGAAGCTGTTGCTTCATTATTATACATACATGCTTTTGAGATATGGTGAGTCAACAAAAAGTCTAGTAAATGTAACGATTAAGCTTACAGATACAAAAGTGTAAAGTATTGCACATAGTGTGTTCATACTGCATATGAATATATTTCAGTACTGACTGGCCGTCAACGGCTCTATAAATGATCCTACTTTTCATTTAGTCTAAATAAAAGTATTCCGTAGGCAGAATGTGATCCATTGAGCAATAGATATTTGAATATATATGAACGACCTTCGCATTTTGTCCACTTCTCAGTCCACAGGTACCTAAAACTAGTAACAGTGCAGGCTGTCGCACTACCACAGTAAATTGGCTGGCCTGGGGAAGTTTGGGCCAATATTCCTTTGCCCAGAATGGCACCAGCATCCTGTAGACATTGCCCAATCATGAGTGAGATTTCCGAGTGGAATGGATAGCCACTGAGTATCGAAACCAAGCGGTAGATCCAGGATGGAAGGATTGAGCGCTTGTAATAATGGCAGAGGAGAGAACCAAAAGATAGCGAAAAGCCTTCCAGGTAGCACAGTGTACTAATAAGTGTATTAGACATGAATAACGATTATCGTTTAATACCAGCAGCGGCAGCGATCCGCATTATATCGTGCCTGAGCCCCCTCCTGCCCTCGAAGATATCCTCCAACTTCGAAAGAGCTCTATCCTCCGGCATCCGGGACAGCTGCCTCTTCGACCTCACACGAGGTCGCCTCTGCACATACCACTCCCATGCGTATCGCAGTAGTGCACCATCAGCGTCGTACGGCGTCGGGATCTCTGAATACCCAGGACGTGCTGTTGGGTGTCGGACGTAGATGGCCGAACAAGTTGCGAAAGAGACCTCGATATACGCGGGTATGAAAAGCCAGGGAGAGGCATACTGTGGCAGGGAAAAAGGGGTGAGATCTGAGTCCTTTTCGGAGATATTGACGGGCTCGTAGCTGGTATGCTCTGTGGGTTTGAAGAAGCGAATGGCTCTAGGGTTCACTGATACCATATCTCCGGGAGCAAGACGGGTGCTGGAGTTTGTATGCTGCGAGTTCAGAGGAAGATACTCAGTTTCCAGTCATGATAGGTCACCAGCAACGACGTACCTTCTTCCCGTTCACCATAACGTCTCCGTGGAGAACCAATCTCCTCGCCTCGTACACACTGTGCACAAAACAACACCGGAAGATAAAGATGTCTAGCCTTCTCTCCACCTCTGAAAACATCAAACTTCCGACAGGTGCCATGCCCTTCTCCTCCATCTCAGCCTCCAGCTCCTTCGCCTTCTTCTTCCGCCTCGCAAACTCTTCCAGTGAATCTTTGTCGTCTCCCTGCTTAACTACACGGCGCGGACGCACATCAGGCAGCGTCTCAGGCAGAAACCAACGCTTGAACACTTTTTCGGGGATGAAGTCCCCGTGGTACGCGCGCACAGCGGCTTTGGACTTCCATCGCTGCTGGAAAAGAGTCTCGCGGTCGACGACACGAAATTTTATCTCTTCAGATTTAGGGCCGACAGTACGCAGCCATAGATTGTAGAGATTCCGGGGGGTCCAGCTCTGTAACAATGTTGTCAAGGACTGAGCTTGCCATGAGATACAAACGCACCATGCGAGGGAGTGCCCTCCGGATACTGAATACGCCTTTGTCGCGCATGTTTAATAGTGCACCCAAGGAAAATAGAGAGAAAAAAGGGGCCTTCAGGAGCGGTTGCGCCCTCACTGTTGCAGACGGCGTACAAGGATGAGGAATTTTTGAAACTCCGGCTTCTGACGCGATCCCACGCAGCTCTCGCGTCGCGTCCCTGCTTGAAGCTTAAGCTTAAGGCTAAAGCAACACTCGTGGCACTATTCAAACATTCAAACGTTCACTTTCCATTGTACATCCGAGTAGCCTCTGCCCAGTGCAATGGATAGGGAGTACTGATTAATATCTGGAAGATCATGTCTGACCACCATACACTATGACCACCATCTTCGCTCGCCGACTGCAACCAAGGGCTCGCATCACGCGATGGGTGCGTCTGGAGTGGGTATCTCTGCCTTCAGTGTTGACAAACTCCACTAACGGGCGTCTAATCCACTAGTTATAATCAACTTTTTACAACAGCTGTCATCACCCAGGCGCAAGTCCAGGAAGGCAACTTCTTGAGTAACTCCAGATGCCAGATGTAGAACGTGCTCGCTTTCTTACACGCCCATCGCAAGAACTTAACTGACAAGAGGCAGATGCACAGGAGACCGTCTCAACGTCGGTGGAAATGATCACACGTTGCCTTCCAAGAAGACGCGAGGAAAATATCTCGTGTTCTGGCGACCACTCCTCTCCAGTCGCAAACGTATTCTTTTACGGACATCGTTTCATTTTCGCAAGCACTACAGCCGTATCTGCAGTCGCATTTGCCAAACGTTGGCCAAACTATGGGAACGTAGTCGAAATCCTTTCGTGGCTATCAAAATTCGTCCTAACCCATTTTAGGATCATTTCTACTTATCTTCTACAATGGAAACGTTCTCGATAGGCGAGGGAAGGCAGAGATCTTTCTTCTCTTCTCACTGGTTTCGAAACCTTCGCTTGACCGTGCGTGACAAATATTATAACCAACACTGCCACTTTCTAACTACCCCTCAGGTCAGCAAGGGAAAAACATTCTAAGTAACACGCGCTGGATATGGCGGTTCATGCCTCCTCTGATGCCACTTGCGGCAGTAGCAGCTCATGCAGACGCAGGCGTTTGCGATACTCCGCACGGCAAACCTAATGTTTCAGAGAAGTTCCCTCTAATTCACAGCTTTGACGGAGAGATGTCAAGTCTTCCCATCTACGAAGGGTGCGCGTCCTTGCTGGGCTCATGGGAAGACGACGGCAGACTACCACTTTGGAGACGAAAAAGCTGTCTAATCTGAAATTTCAAATAGCGATATCGTTCTCGACCTTGTCAACGTGCCCGATGTCCAGGAGCTGCTTAAGGCTGCTTTAGCTCCTGCCGGTCGTCGTAGCTTAAATGTCGCTGCTATAGTTTCACTCTCGCTGCCAGCCTGAGATTTTCAGCGACACTACACCCTGCTTCTTCGGGGTAAATCCAGAATACGCACACCATTGCATTCGCTGTGACTTCTTTACTGGTACACGTACGGATTTGAGGATCCCCTCTGTGAGTTCAGGCCAATGATTTTGGCGTTATAGTTCTGGAATTGTCCTCCAAAGTTGTGCACGGTTTCTGAAGCCGAAACCGACCTCGGTTCTTCCGTTGTTATTGTGTCTTAATCACCAAGAGCACTCTAGGGGATCTATTAGATCGTACAAAATCGGTGACAAATTCCTTGCACCGGCTAGCCAATAAACGGCGCTATTGGGTTTCAGTCCTCGTGGGAAGAATTCAAATGAATCGGCATTTATTCAGAGAGGGCTGATTTCTCTGTTGTGGATTGGACGACCGTCTAAACGTCAAAGGTCGCAGAACCAAGCGCTGGCATTGTATAATTATAATATGCGGGCAACAGCACTGTTCACGGCATCTGGAGTTACCGCGTCTATGAACTCTTAAAGTGATTTCGAGGCTCACCAAGAGTCAAAGAAGCTTCTGTGGAGTCAAACATTGACGCCTTTTGCGAGCTGCGTCGCGAGTACAGGTCCGAGCATCTTCCAGCATCCTGTTATCTTCTCCCAGGTGGAGATACTGGTGGATGCATATATGCTATGTGCATCCTGGAGCGTTCTCCAATTCGATCTTCCTAGCTAAACAACTTCGGCGAAGTTTTCGATAACCGATTTTACCAACATAAACCTCAGGATTCCAGAACCGACAACATGTAAGAACCAGCTCTGTAGGCCGAACACAAGAACCGGGTTCTCTGACTATGATAGAGCCAACCTAAACACAAGCATATCGTACGTTCTACTTCAAAGTCTGTATATATCGTCCAGTTGACGACATTCTATTAACATCGTTTCCTTACACTACCCCAGGTTCCAGTTGTCTCTCTGCTGCCTTCCTTTTTATCTTTTCCACGATGCCTTCTCCGTGTCTGCCAGTTCCCTCTTTCCCGATTTCTTGATCGTGTTTGTTCTTGACGCGCCTCAGTTTCCAAAAGGTGTAAAACAATGTCAACACTCCACAAATCACAGCACCAGCTGCCGTTACGATAATCGTGACCTTTCCGGTGGTGGAAAATTCTCCATGTTGGACGCCAAATATATTTGCCAGCGTTGAGACAATCCCAGTCATGCAATTAAGCAGCCCTGGTCTGCATGTCCAATTCATTACATCGTATGTCCCTATCAACCTTTTTGTCATCACCGAACTGACAAAAAAGAACTTACAGGAAAATACGATTGAGTAGCCAGACATAATTTTTTCTCCACCTCCACCAGAGATAGATCATCCCGATTGTTCCAATGCCACAGCAAATGAAGGCGACGACAAACCTAAACTATCAATCGTATTTCGCCCTTTACACGTGTTGTACTGAATTATACTCACAGCGGGATGCCTGTCACGGCGTGCAGCAGATGCTCCGCAATTTCACTGGAAGCGTTGATATTCTGTAGATTTGTAAATGTCCCAGGGAACAGCACGAAGCCCGCCAACAGGATCCATGTGAAGAACGAAGCCATCAGATTATGGATACGCGGAATGCCGTCAACCGCCAATAACATATTCACATATTTTGTGTCCATCTGGCTGGTGGTTCGATGGGGAACTTGTGGCCTCGCAGTCTGCCTGATCTCATTATCTATATTCGATGTTCGACGATGATGAGCTGCTGGACGCTCGCCATGATCTCTGTGTTTCTCTGTATGCGATTTTTTCCTGGTGTTCCGATGAGCCCCTTATTGGCGCATAGTTTGTGTGGTTTTGTTATTAGAGGCGAGGTTGTGAGGTTTACGACATGTGCTATGCTCACTGTCATGATCTCCTTTCCTCTCTTGCATTTTTGCCGTAGATGTCCGGTGCGGCTGAGTTGTCATAGTAGAGATGGTACCGCTGCAGAGGATGGTTGTGCATCATCTGAACATTAGGCACTCTCACGATCCCCCAGTATACTGGCCTTCTTATCCCATTGTCAACAGCACCTCTGCGTCGGTGTCCACTGGGATCACCTTCCGGTAAACATGTGGTGTCGCACTCACGAAACAGCCTTATCAAGACCTTCTCTACAACATCAGGTGATTGTATCGCAGCTATTATAGTCAGCTACAGTATTCGAGCGGTTGATGGTTAGACGAGACCCAGTACCCAGGTGATAGGGCTTACTCTACTATTACAGTGTCCATTGGCTAACGTGTAACAACAATACATGATACTACATCTGTCTGCGGCGGCAGCTATGTCCAATGCGATGGGCGCCAAGCATAGTCGGGAGGCAATATGACATCGTTAACTCACAGAGTGAGGAAAGTGTATGTCTAGTTTCCTTTCCCAGATGGTCCATCGCGTAAACCACTCTCCCAGAGTAAGGATCTTCTCCCAACTTGGCCTCAGACCTGGCCATGAGTGATGCCCTCGGACTCCGGGGGTTATCCAAGCATCTAACGGGCCGTACTCGAGCCGCTAGACTCCTGCGCTCGTCACAAAGGACGAGCGGACCTGGAGAGATCAAGGTGACTCCCGCTCTCGAGGCTCTTTCTCAACGTCTCCGCGAACGTCAACGTCCACTACAGTGCTTGAATACTGAGTTGCGGGGCTCATTGGCGGTGGGGGATCGAATTCCGCATCTGGATCATTTTCTCGATATTCTGGAGCGTCTGAATGGATGAGACTGGGAAGCTGTGCCCTTCCAAGCATGGGTGGCGGGGGATCAAACTCTGGTTCGCAGGTAGTTATTCCCCTCACTTCGGTTTGCATATTAGTGGCTGCTGTGTCGACGTTATGGGCAGTTCGCCCGAGTCCAATTTGTACGATGATTAGGGTTGGCACCATTCCCTGAAAAAAATCAACTTAAATATCTAAAAATCAAAGTATAAGCTTTACACTTACCACCATCTGGCATAAGCCTGCATCGAGAGGGTACTGCAAAGCGAATCAGCCTTGCTCTGTGCGTAGTGAGGGACGGAGAAAACGAACAATATCCAACAAAACATCCACCATCACATAAACGGAGTAAATCATCCCAGATTCGACTCTGCAACAGCTGAGCAAAACAGCGAAACCACAGTCGATAATAAAGCGACGTACATGATAGCGGCAGCTGTCTTGTATTTCCCTGAAAATCCGGGACCTAGGATAGCGTGCGCTTTCCGGCCAATCCACCATATACGGCCAGCTGAATATGCCTATTAGAATGAGTAGTACAGACATAGGAAAAGTAACCTACCCATGAGAGCGGTGACCATCAAGTTCAACACGACAGTTACGAAGAGGAAAGCCTTCAGAAGATCACGGAAGCGGTATTCTTGCTCAGCAAGTCCAATGAAAGTATAGCCGCAAACTTGCGATATGGTGATTAGGCTAAACCATGACTAGTCAAGGGGCTCAAAACCACATACCTGAGCCGGCAAACAACATAAAACAGGGTATAAGGATGATTCGTTTACTGTTGTTCCATACAGTATAACAGCGATATATCTGAAAACCATGCACTTCAGCTATCGTCGACCGATTAAGCAATTTCGAATAACATACCACCAAGCTATCTGCTATGCAACTGAGAGATTTGTTGAGCGATAAAATGCATAATGAAATGAACATCTTACTTGCTGGTAATGAATATTAAGTACTTGAAATGTATGTTGTCGTCCGGTATTTCTTCTTGCTTTATCACGAACCAATAAAGATAGGACACTGCGAGCACAATGTCGATTGTGGCTAACACAAACATGGCAATTGCACATGCTAGCATCACTCTCTGGGTTGTCTTTTTGTTGGACAGTAAGACACTGATGCATATACCAAATAACGCGACGTAGATTCCTAATGAACACAGATAAGCGGCGGTGTCTAATTGCATAGATGGATTGAAGGGCTTGCCGTATAGTAGAGTTTCGAACTGCATAGAAAATTGTATTAGCAAGTAGCGGTGAAGAGGATAGGATAGCGCACCAGAATAGCGGCAGTATATATATACAATGAGGAGTAGCTTAGGTCTGAGGATACTGACAGCAACGTCGTCCGAGTGAAGACTCCAACACCTTCAGCAACCTTCATAGTCCCGTCTACAACCATCTTTATCGGCGCCAGATTTGAAGGTGGGTCGTTACGAAGGAGAGGTGATGGTTAAAGGTTAAGCTCGTATCAGGCCACGATTCCAACAGTTTAGAGTGGGAGTGGGAGGGAAGTTACACGCTCCGGTGAAAGATACCCACACATGGCGCTAGCACCCGGTGAGACTTATAACCGTCTGAAGATGCCCAGAACTTGGGTAGTCGGGCGAACATCGTGGAATGAGCGGCGTGAGTGACTGTGAGTTCTGTTCGACGACTTTGGTAAGTTGGTCAGTGTGTTAACTATTGCTTCCGAACAAAAGTGGATATCTTGGGAAAGGATTGAGGAAGACGTCAGATGTAAACCTTCCGTAAAGCCGTCAATCATTAGAGTAAATTGATAAACAGTAGACGCTATTGGATTGCATGAAACTCTATAGTCTCTCGTTATCGGTACATCCCAAGCACATCTTACAGCATTCGCTCCAGTACACTGGGCTTCCAAGAGACCACAGGTTGTTATGTCCACGGGTATCTACTCCTCAGGTGGAGGAGTTAAGCCACATCAGTTTATCGCCTGTCATGTATCGTAAGGAGGAACCATCTTCAGCGTGTAGTCTTTTAGCCAGGCCTTCCCAGGATAAGTGAAGCGAGCACTCATCCGAAAACTTTGCCTGGTTCCTCAGAGACAGTACTCATGGTCTCCGTTCTTCGAAGCATCGTCGTAATGTGTTGAGCTGATAGAACCTGGCCACGGGAGCGGGATGGGGTCTCGATTACCGACTGACCGTGGGCTTCAGACGGCATCATGCTGACAGCGAAAGTGCTGACAACGCCTCGCACCTCTCGATTACGAGCGGCAACTTCAACGATCATCAATGTTGCGGTAATTCCCTAGGTTTAGTTTCCATTAGAATGAGATAATATGACGAGGGAAAAGAAACTAACAGCAATCTGCGTGAGAGCAACGTTGATTACCAGCTAAGACGCGGGGTTAGTTGAATGCTGAATGTGTGGAGACATTTACATACTGGATGAACCAATAGATAAAGCAGAACAAAGAGGGTGTATATAGCACCTGATTCGATACTGAATTTTTATGAGAGAAGAGAATTCGGAGCACAGAGTGATAGGGACTCACGCCACAGAAAAAACAAAACGAAGTACCCGGCCTTTCATTGTTAGAAAGAAGCTTGCTTTCCTAGCAGTCCAAACCATCCGTACGGCTGTTTTCTAGTGAGATTACACAAGGCTTTGTCCTGATGAGAACTTACCGATGAGAGATGTTAAGGTGATATTGCCTGCGACAATGGAGATGAAGGAAGCTGCTTGCAACTTATCCTTAATAGAAGGCCCAGTCACAGACACGTATCCCGAGACTATATCGCTCCGAAATTAAGCATCAGTTATAGGTCATATTCATGATGGCTTACTTGTCCCAGATATAAGTAGTAGGATTGGCGGCACAACAAGCCATTTTTTCATCCATACAACGTAGCAGCGATCTATCTAAAGCCAGAGAGTAAGAAGAGTGTAGGCAATATTGGCGGAAACTCGTGCTCACGAAAAGTCCAGTGGTAATAGCACTGCAGAAATTACAGTTCTGAAAATGGAAAAAAGGCAAAGCGTTGCTTACTTTGCAGTAAGATACAGAATGAACTTGTAATCAAGGGCTCTGCTCCGAATTTCGTCCACCCATTCACCTCGTAGAACGAAGCGGAAAAAGAAGAATAGCGTAAGACACAGATCGGCCGAAGCTACCACGAACAGCGCGAGGATTGCGAGTAGCAAAACTCTTTGTGATGACTTCCGCTTCGCTACAAAGTAGACACAGCTACAGAGCAAAACGGCATATAAACCTATTAAAAGTAGCTTTAGATTCTCAAATCACGGTAGCATGGATGGATTTTACCATAGAGAAATGTTGTAAACTGTCACGTTTCAACGATGAAGTCAGAGGTTGGGAGCCGGTAAATATGCGATCAAACGTACCAGCATCGCAGGGTATCTGGATTCTGATGACCATGATATACTCGGAAGAGGAACATCTGGATCGCGAGGCGTGAATTCGCCAATGAGGACCGCTGGATTGTCTGCCATAGTCATGGCGTTGAGGTGGTCTACTGTGAAAGAAGATATCCTGATAGAGTCAAGCTAATGTCTTGGAATGCCAAGCAAAAGCCAAGGCTCAGCTTGTCTTTCATGGGCGAAAGGCCATCGGCGAGTGCCGTGCATGTGTACTGCGGAAAAGTCAGAACTCTCATGAATAAAAAGTGTGTGAACAGATAATGCACCTTTGTTCTAGCCGGACAGCAAGTAAGTATTGGAGCCGATGTTTGAGATCCTCTATGTTAGGTTGTAGAGACGGATTTCTTAACTGACAATGGTATCGCTGAACGCTGAAGGAAGATTTTCGACTTCGATTAAAGTTGATGGTGGTTTCAACAAGGCGGGCCGGCCCTTGTGACGAAACGAGCTTTGCTCGTATTTGTATGACTGTACGCGTTGTTTGGTTTCTGCTTTGTTGGACTTGCAACACGCGGCCTCATTTCATTACTCAACCACCACCAACCCAGAGTCCGGTCTGTCCGACTCCAAGATTTGAACCTTTCCCCGCCTTCGTCGCTCCGGGCATCCTCTCTGAATGTACACCGGCTTCCCCCTGCCACTCGCCGCCTTCAGCCAACATGATCCACTCTCAACCGAGTGTCATCTAACCCTACGTTTTTATAGACCACACACATCCGTTTTTTAGCTTGAAGGAAGATGTCGGTTGCTTCTCTCTGGTTTACGGTGACACCGGTGACGGCGCGCCAGATCTTGAGATAGCTGGACCTTTTCGCTATGACACGTCTTACGGTAGCCGTGATACACAGCGTCTTTCACCTGCAATAACATCTCCAGCCTACCCATTCATCGTTTCTTCGGAAAGCGGTCTATTCCGATCAACCTTCGTTTCCCGCCCCAATAACGCACAAATCCCTGTATGTGTCACCTCGGGACCCCATTTTTCTTGACTATACCACCACACATATATCCCCGTACAAGATGCTATGCCTATTAGTTTTCGTATCCTCGCAAGATCGAATTCTAATTGCCATGTGCGCTCTTTCTATGGTGGAGGTTTTGGTCGCCTGAAGTGGGAAGGTAATACCGGAAACACGAGGAATTCACAATGGACTGCGGGTTTCGATTGCGGATGGACCGCCAGAGATACGTCGCGGCACTTCGGGGTATCTGGCTGGAGACCAAGCAAGTTACGCACACCCTGGCTTACGGCTACCCAGCGTGTCACCTGGGCCGCGCACAGTTCCTCATTGGAGACTCTATTTGCCCAGCGTCACTCATGCGAATTCGTTCTTCTATTCCAGCTTCTATGCTGCGGTACTGGCACGCCTGTGAAAGCAGTATTCCGGCCACTTCTCCTGCTCTCGAAGCAGAACAAGCTCTCCGAACAGGATGTTGATGATCTGAGTCTCCGGACTCCTCCTTCGAGCGTCTCGCTTCTTCCATTCGTTGATACGAGCTATAAGCCTCAAACCCGGTGACATTTGAGCAGAGTTTCAGCCACCGTGGACTACTGCCATCTGCATCTTGACACCGTTGGGCATGATGCGGAACGCAGGGGAAGTCCAGAAGCGTCGGCGAACGTATTGAAACTCGCATGGCTTCGTGGCTATGTGCTCCAGGGATCCAGGAGCCGCGACTACATGGCACGAGATACAAGGATACATACAGGAAAGCTCGAACACTTGGCTGTTGCACGTCAGGATTCGTGTGGAGAGGCCGTGGCATGGCCGAGAAATACATACTTGAGGCCGGTGAATGCGATCTCTACATAGCATCCTCGCCAACTTGTACATGGTCTTTTCTTGCCCTAGATAGTTCCATGCGCCCCCAACCCCAGTCCTTCTCGAAGAGGAAGGCTGGCTGTGATTGCTCCCATGCATTAGTAGCCTGGTTTCCATTTTGTGCTGCGCTTCGCGATTCTCTATCAGCGGGCAGACATAGGAGATCAGGATGTCTATGCCAACTGTTCTCCGAGACGGTGCGCTTGATGTGCTTCAAGCATCGTTATTCGGAATTGTACGCGAAGACCAGAGTCTTAGAGCCTAATACCGTCTTCCATGTTGATTTTCTTCGCCATGATCTGTGAAATGGGCCTTTCTTTCCGGCAGATGATTCCTTCGTTTGATGACTCATGTCACTGCTGCCTGGTTCGTTAGTCCTATGTGCAGTGTTTCTGGATACCTTCTGCACATTGGTCCTCCATTGCCACCGAAGTTGCGACTCCCAAGGGAACCGCAACAGAGATTCGTTCTCGAGGTCAGGAGCATTTGGATGAAAAGATCGACTGCGGGGTGGGATTCCTTGGTATGCAGTGATAGGGCATGCGAAGTAGACCCAGAGTGCGATGACGAGAACTGGTGTTACTCAGACGTAGAGGATTGCTTGCGGTCGGTGGCACGCACAAGAAAACGGCTGGTCCTCAGTATTTGGCTCAGGCGATGCGAGCAGACTTTCCGTGCGCAACGCGAGATGCTCCCGGCATGTCGATGCACTCGATTACTCGAGTTCAGGAGACCCTCTGCCCTAGTATGACCCGCAGCTCATTGAGCATAATAGAAATAATCCGAGCGCAGTATGGAGTGGCGGGAAAGCCCCTTGTTGTAATGACCGGAGGCGATTACTATGGAGCAGAATCCAGGTGAACACATGTGGTAGAGTGCCCTTTGGGCTGGCATCGCAGCGGGGGAAGCTTTTCAGCTTTGAGAGTGCATGTAATGTCAGAGATATCCTTGAGAAGGCCCTCTGTCGAATGGTCGTTTGAGGAGGACCATATCCTATGATTCATCGATACCAATTTTTTCCAATCATTCACCTTCGCGGTGATACCGAATGTGAGGATGTCCTACACAATGAGTACAGCTGAGTAGCATTCATTGAAATCGTATCTAGATGCTGACATTTCTACAGGTATATTTAGGTACATAATGTAATGGACGTCCGTGTTTGATATCCGTCTCTGGAGTTTTCGCAGATAATTAGCCTGAGGTTAATGCCAACTTGTACCTATTCCACAATGAAATGCCAGTAAGGTATCATGTTGCTATTAGTGTAAGAGCGCCATCTTCTCCCCCTGAGCACCAATGTACGACATGGCCTCTCTATCTACGCTCATAACGCGAGCATATTCCAGGATAAGTCTAAAATGAATGTTAGGGAGGCTCCAAAAAAAGAAGCTTTGCATAAGGACGCACCTGAAGAAATAGGCGATAAGATCCTCTCTCCTCCAGAAAGTTTTACTCCACTTGCGACCAGCCACCGCAATCTTCCTGGCAAGATCCTCGTGGGCACCTTCACCATTTCCATCTCCACCAAAGAAGATAAGTGCATCATGGAGGTCGGATAGATCTAGCTGGACAGGCACGTAATGTACCCAAGGTGCGATCCGATCCGAATACCTAGAGAACGGGTTCAGTTCCGCAAATCATCCTCATAGGCAATTGACTGACCACTCTGGGTATATGGTAGACTTGAAGATCAACGAGTTTGTTGTGATCAATTTTTTAAAACGACCAGACCAACCATTACCATCGACCTAAAATGAGTTGGCGTCTTTTTTTTTGGCATGATGAAAAGGCTAATACTCACATCAATGATATATTTATAGTTTCCAGCTTCCTGCACGCTCTGGTATCCCCTCCATGGATATATCTTTTCTATCAGCCGACATATGTCAGGTGAACACATCATAGGTTTACCCACGAACGCGATATCCATCAACGCCGGGTTCACTCTAGCCTTCCGTACTGTCTTCGGCGGGCCCAATTTCTGTTTCTTATCCTTAACAGGCGGCAGCACCTTAATAGTCCCATTCAAATCATTCACAAAGCCGACCATGAAATCGCGCTGTGCATGGTGCCAATGCGTCTCTTCGGTTCTGAACATGCCGGTATGACTTCCACGCCAGAGAAGACGTTCATCGACCTTCTCGTCCCATTCGGGGTCATTTGAACGGGGAAGAATGTCCTCAAGCCATCCATAGGGAGTCGGGATGCGAATGTTGTGGTGGAGCATGGTGGTACACTGGGAGAATTCGGGTACCATGGCATGCTGTGGGGTGGGGCCAACGCCATGCGAGAGAAATTGGCTGTGATGATGGAAGAGTTCTGGATGGTTGCATGGATCCATGGTGGCGACATGGTTATGTATAAATGTCTTCTTCGACGGTGGCGGCGGAGGGTTGTTGAGATTGAGAGGCTTTTCCCGGGCTCGCGATGTAGGCGAACATGCAGATGCCCATCCTACAGGATATATCTGGGGCAATGCCGCTCTCGTAAGATCTATAGAATCACTGTCAGCCAACTTTAGAAGAGTAAGATAGGGTTTAAGAAAACTCACGGTCCCCTATTGATGCTGCTCGAAGAGTGGCATCTTTGACACCATAGTCAGATAATCGATTGGGGCCGTCATGAGGCGAAAATGTAGCACGGAACGGAGGAAGATACTCGTGTATTTCGTTCAGCATATCTATGACCCTTGTGGAACCCACAATCAACTGGTCGTATTTGCCTTCTTGGAAAGCATAGGTTACGACGCCGACTTGACTCGTGCTGGTCTTCCCGAGGGTATAAGAGTCTTTCTTCTTTTCGAGTTCGGACTGGATTTCCTTCAGGTCTGAGGAGTCGATTCCCCAGAATGGCTCCAGGTCATGAAAAATCTGGTCGTACTCGTCTGGCAGCTGAACAGCATGCTTCTTGACATACTTCCACCTTGAAATAGTACGCAATTAGTCTAGTTCCATACCCGAATACTACACCAACACTCACCAAAGATCAAAACCACGAGGAGGGTGACGGTTATATCTTTGTCGGTATTCCTGCACTGCTTCCTCCAAGGTATTGCTCGCTCGCCTCAGCTTTTCATTCCATGCACGCTCTGCCTGTTCTATGAGCTCGAAAATAGGGTGTGGGCCGTCTTCGTTGACTTCGACTAGGCCGTCGGGGCGATATGTGTGTGTACCTAGTCGTTGCGGGACTTGAGGACCTAAAACAGGGGGTATTGAAGGAGTGCATGATGAAGGTGAGGTGGACGTCGTTGGCTTGTGTCTACGGTTGAAGACGTTACTGGGTAAGCCAAAAATGAGGAGAGTCAAGGCCCCAATGACAATGACCCATTTGAACATCCTCGAGCGTGTCCGTGCTTTCAACATTTCAAAGAGCGTTAGAGACCTTTCCTCTTGCCTTTGATAGGCAAGAGGGAAAGGGGGTTGAAATGAGTCGTGAGCGAGCCTGTGTGCCTGAGAAGGCACTCGCTGATGTCGACTCCGCTGCATCATGGCAGGACGCTAGTGTCTTAGCCAGGTCCTGAAGCTCGAGCTTCCGGTTTCAGGAAGTGGACACGTCTATGAAAAGCGGAAGACTACGTATCACGTCTTGCTGCAGCGATCCGCTCGAAATGAGTGAAGGAAGCAGTATGGATTCTGAAAGCCGTCGCTTCATTACGAATATTCCGCAGAGCGGTAGGCGGAGCGCTCGAGGACCTTATATAGTTACCATCTCCCACTTTATCCACATTAATGATTTGGAGTTGATGGCCGTCGAGTTACTGCTTAGTCAACAACTTTTCCAGTTAGGAACACCAGGGTCCAATGCTCCAGCAGCGAAGCAGCAGATAGGCTCGGATGATATATATGAAAGCATTGACACGATGTACCTGTTCTCAGGAAACGACCATATTGTTACGTGAATATTGTAAAGAACGCCAAACGCTCTAGGGTACTGCTTGCTAGCTTATGTCCACAATTGAAATAATTTCTTCCCAACACTGACATCTTCCAAGATCCAAGACAGACTTCGAGTATATGCGCTGTAACAAGAGGTGTGGCGAAGAACTTGGATCATGAATGAGGTCATAAAGTTCATCAGCAAAACTTGGGTGAGCTAGCCGACGCTATGGGCGCTACATAGAGATGTCCAGCTAATATACCTTTGTTATGGCACTATGGGTATCTATACTAGTGTCCCATAGCATCGTCTAGCATCCCATAGTGCTATTTTGCGACCCTGAAGGCCAAGGTTTGCTGATGTTCTGAACGGGATATCCGGTCCGCTAAAGCCTGCCAAAAGAAATTTCAGCATTTGCCGTCTGCGTTCACTCTCCCATCACCTACATAAGCTTAGTCAACCATCTGCTTCACGAATCGTACTTACCAATGTTTTCATCAGTTTCGGCATGCTACCTTATGATCTTCTGAACACCCCCCTCCTCTGTGCATGGTGCTTTCGCTCATTATGGTCTAGACCGTTGCCCGTGAGTGTTGCATGGTTGATTAGAGCGACAACATTCACTGCGGCGCCATATGGACATCCTCTATTCAATTCGCACAGAAGTGCCTGAAAGGTGCGCATAATGATTCCCCTTCAGTCATGGAAGGGGAGGAGGGGGTTTCACGGCGCAGATCCCATTCACGATAAAAATACCATGACGCCTCCGGGTTACCCACTCCGATGCGCTCGCAGTGCTCTCTTTCTGCACTACATCAAATCACGAGACGCGCCGCGAGGATTTTTGTCTCTTGCTGTCTCTAAGCATGCGAAGAAGCGAAGTATGTAATTTTATAACTTGATTTTATAGACGAAAGGAGAGTGCAACTCGCCGTGACATCGAGGTTCAGGAGTTAGAAAAACTAAGAAGTACTAATCATTTTTTCCGAAAGGCGTCTATCAAGCTTATTGTCCGTATATATGTACAACTTCAAGGGGACGTGTTTATAAGCGGCAGTCCGTTTCACAAACGGAGTTCGCGGAGGTATCAAGGCGCTCTAACATGCATACCTTGATATTCATCTTAGGATTCGCAGGTGTATTTTCGTCGCACACTTGGGGCGCCATATATCAAAATGTTCAAAACTTGCCAGCGAAGACGTTCGACTTCATAATAATTGGCGGTGAGGTTCTCTGTCATGTAATTTTGCAAGCCGCAAAGCTGAAACTTCTACTTTGATGCTTAGGTGGCACTGCTGGATGCGTCATTGCGAACAGGCTCACGGAGAATCCAAAATTCAATGTACTGGTCATTGAAGCAGGACCGACGTAATGTATATCACTCGTGACCTCAACATTATTAACTAATTCTGCTTCCCGCAGAAATGAGGGCGTGCTAAATTCCATGGTACCGGGGTTGGCCTTTAACCTTGGTAACTCTGCCTTTGATTGGAATTTCACAACCACTCCTCAAAGTGGCTTAAATGGGCGGTCTCTGTCCTATTCTAGGGGCCATATTCTTGGGGGTAGTAGCTCTATTAGTACGTTACATTTTCTGTCGTTGAACTTCATGTTAAATATTGACGTCCGTTCAGACGGGATGGCATACACCCGCGGGTCTTCTGATGACTTCGATCGATTTGCCAAAGTCAGCGGAGATCCTGGATGGTCCTGGAATAATCTCCAGCCTTACATACGCAAGGTAAACAAACATTTACGCATTCTCTACTTGTTAACAATTTGTGCAATAGAACGAGAAATGGACTGCACCTGCTGACAACCATAACACCACTGGCCAGTTTGACCCGAAGTTTCACAGTTTTACTGGAGTGAACTTCGTTAGTCTGCCTGGATTTTCGCCCTCGGTTGACGATAAAATTATTCAAACTACGAAAGATTTAAAGGAAGAGTTCCCCTTCAATATTGATATGAACTCCGGCCATCCATTAGGCGTTAGTGAGTGGTATCAGAATTGAAGACGAACTTTATTTTAATTATAAGGTTTAATATAGGCTGGCTTCAATCTACTATTGGACATGGGACAAGAAGTAGCGCTGCAACATCATATCTCGGCCCAGCGTTCATTACTCGTCCCAATCTCTACGTTGTCGTCGACACACGAGTGATGCGAGTGCTTCAGCCATTCACAAGCCATATACCAATCTTTCGAACGGTTGAAGTCATCAAGAATGCATCAGGTATTTTCCATGCGTTTGATGGCATTAACATCGTCTTATGCACGTTTAGGCGCAACTGTTAACATAACTGCTTCGAAGGAAGTCATATTATGTGGAGGCTCCATAGGGACACCACAAATACTACTCAACTCTGGGATCGGCAATGAAACTGAGCTGAAAATGGTTGGAATAACACCTGTATTGCATAATCCGAGCGTGGGAAAAAACCTCACAGACCATCCTACTTCCTTTTTGTCGTGGTCTACGACGTCAAACAACACTAATACGTGGATCTATCTCCCTTTCCTTCACATTCATCTTACTCATTTATTATGTAGCATCAACAATAATTCGACTCTGTTAGCGGAGGCTTTGGATCAGTGGAAGCGCAACCACACCGGCCCCTTGGTGAACTTTGCTGCGCCACAAATTGCATGGACCCGGCTTCCGAATAACTCTTCAATTTTCAGAAGTTTCGTGGACCCTTCGGCAGGCCCTAACACCCCACATATTGAACTGGAACTTAGTGGAGGTAATTACGGTGTCAATCAGAATATATTTGCGACTCACCTTCATGGAGGCGATAATCCCTTTGTCGGCGCTGGGATTGTGATGTTGACCCCTTTATCCCGTGAATATACCCCCAAAAATATACTCACATCTTCTAACACCGCTATGATTTTATTTCAGGGGGCTCTGTAACATTGAAGACAAACAATCCACTAGATGCGCCACTCATAAACCCAGCTTTTCTCGAATCTGAGTTTGATATATTTACCATGCTGGAGGCAGTACGAGCGGCTCAGAGATTTTTCTCTGGACCTGCGTGGAATAATTTCATTGTAGCTCCTACGGCGCCGCCACCAAACATTACAACCGATACACTTCTGGAGGAGTTCATCCGGAATGCTGCTGGATCAAATGCTCATCCTGTGGGCACCGCAGCCATGAGTGCTAAAGATGCATCTTACGGTGTTGTAAATCCGGACTTGCGATTAAAAGGGGCCAGCGGACTGCGTATTGTCGATGCATCCGTGATGGTCAGTCAGCTTGTTCATTCCCTTCTGCTACGTATTAATTCTCCACCCACTCTATTTAGCCATTTATAACTTCTGCGCATACTCAAGCGCCGGTTTATATCATCGCTGAGCGAGCTGCAGATCTCATTAAAGCAGCCTGGGCGTAAATCCAACTGTAGCATCAGAAGATATTTGGTCATGGTGATGTACTATTTGTAACCATGTGTAGGGTGTAGAGCATCTTTTTTGAATATACACTGATCATTGTCAACAAGGATTTCTGGAAGGCGCACCTGTTTGGTGACATGAACAGCCAAGTTTGTTAAGCAATGACTCGCCTACTGGGACCGAGATAAAATTAACACTGGTTCTTTGGTCATGCAGCTGGATCTATTCCTTAGCCTCTAAGTGGAGATACGATGGAGCGATGCTTCTTGATTTTAGAAGAGAAGTAGAAATTCGTGCGCTTCCTATAGTGCGATTATGGCAACACCGGCCTGACAATAATCGCGTACATAGATCGCGGTATGATCTATTCAGACCTTCTTCCACTATTTAAATGCCCCCGTTTTTTTTTAAAAAACTAGCTCCTGTGTGTTACCATATGATGCGAATACTCTCCGTAACATCCCTCATCATAGCGTACCTTACCCTCTGCTGGGGCGCTGTGTATCAAAACTATGGCGACTTGCCCAACTCGACATATGACTTCGTCATAATTGGTGGTGAGTTGGAGTGAGATTATGCCTTCTAATAGCTCGTTCTCATCCGTCTGAATTACGTGAAGGTGGTACAGCAGGAGCAGTGCTTGCAAATAGGCTCACCGAGAATCCTGGATTTACAGTACTAATCGTTGAAGCTGGGCCGTCGTAAGTTAATGTCTCCATTATCCCCGTGAGACAGTCGATATTTGAGACTTTTTAGCAATGCGGGTATCTTTAATGAATTAGTCCCCCTTTTTTCAACAAAGCTTCAGATGTCACCCTATGACTGGAATTTTACTACAACGGCTCAGAGCGGACTGAATGGACGCTCTATTGCGTATCCCAGAGGACATATATTGGGTGGTAGCAGTTCCATTAGTACGTGCATAAACAGTATATGCCCCCAATCTGGGACTTCAGCTAAACGCTGGCTACCTTCAGACGGTATGTTTTATACGCGAGGTTCATCTTCAGACTATGATCGTTTTGCAAAAATTACGGGAGATCCTGGATGGTCATGGGATCGAATGCAACCCTACATCCGTAAGGTAACGAGCTTTTTTAAGAGCACATTATTGTACTACAGAATTGACCACTGCATAATTTAGAACGAAAAATGGACGGCTCCCGCTGATAATCACGACACTGCCGGACAATTCAATGCATCTGTACACGGTTTCAGTGGAATTAATGCTGTCAGCTTGTATGGATCACCCCAGCCAATAGATACAAGAGTCATTCAAACGACGAAGGACTTAAATGATGAATTCCCTTTTAATATCGACATGAACTCAGGAAATCCTCTTGGTTTGGGTAAGCATCTCGATTAACTGCTTGATTTTTTGTTGAGTACCTTTTCATCGTCCGACCCTTTATTTATAAGGATGGTTCCAAGGAACAATTTTAAAAGGGCAGCGCAGTAGTGCTGCGACTTCTTATTTGGCACCTGAATTTGTTGGCCGTCCAAATCTTCATATTCTGTTAGAGACACGCGTGACACGAGTGCTGAGTGCTGGAATAAAGATGAGGAGACCAATTTTTCATTCTGTAGAAATTGCGAAGACTGAAAATGGTACGTGGATAGATTTTAATAGTTTGCTACAAAATTTTACTGACCTACTTAGGTTCCAGATGGCAGTTAGCGGCACGCAAGGAGGTCATCCTCTGTGCCGGAGCAATAAGCACCCCGCATATTCTCCTCAATTCCGGTATTGGGGACGAAGTGGCATTACGTCAGCTGGGGATAGAACCCATATTACACCTACCTAGTGTAGGAAAAAACTTAACAGACCAGCCTATTCTTCCCGTGAGTTGGATCGCCAACTCTAACAATACGCTTGATAAGTGGGTTAATACTTTTCTCCCGTTTATGTTATTTGACACGCGGGTACTACATAGTCTTAACAATAATGCGACGGCCTTGCTTGCGGCTCTTGAGCAATTCAACAAAACACACACGGGCCCATTGGTTTACACAGGAAGTAATCAGATTGCATGGATGCGTATTCCATCAAACTCGACGATATTTCAACAGTTTACGGATCCATCTTCAGGACCTAATTCGGCGCACTATGAACTGACTTTCTCAGTTGGTGAAACTATACTGTCTTTCTAGCTTACTCCTGATATTTAACTCGGCAGAATGGCGCTGGCATATTTTCAAATGCATCCGGTCACTTCATTGGTTCGGGAATGGCTGTTGTGTCTCCATTATCGCGTTGGTTTTCTATTTCCCCATTCCCCCATTCCATTGATTAATAAGTAGATATCTATTATTTCAGGTGGGTTTGTTGCCTTAAATACCAAGAACCCTTTCGATCCTCCAGTTATTAACCCTGGATTCTTTGATTCTGATTTCGACATGTTTGCTATGAAAGCAGCCATAGAAAGCATTCGACATTTCTACGCTGGGCCAGCATGGAACAACTATGTTCTAGACCCTGCCGGAGCTTTTGCAAACGCTTCGACAGATGTCTTACTGGAAAGTTACATTAGAGATAATTCATTCTCTGGTGCTCATCCGGTTGGGACGGCAGCAATGTCTTCTGAGGCTTCTAACTACGGGGTAATCAATCCCGACTTACTGGTAAAACGTGCTTCAGGGCTCCGTATAGTGGATGCATCTGTAATGGTTAGCGATCTCGTCATAAATCCATTTATAAATTGTCAGACTCACTAAACTCAAAAATAGCCATATGTTATTTGCGGTCATACACAGGCTCCAGTGTATGCCATTGCTGAACGCGCAGCGGACTTGATAAAATCTGCGTGGGCATAAACTTGAACTTGCCAGATTGTTAATGTATAAACAATGTCGCTGTACATGTGCGCAGGTATTATATGTTATCATTTTGGATTGTATTGGATGAATGGAATGGCACTGCTTATTTTTATTCTCATGGCGAGAAGGGAGCCTGATGAGCTTACAATAATTTTAATAAAGTACGAAGTCCTCATAACAAGTGCAAGTAAGATACATAATTAGTCATAGACAGCCAACAAGCTACAACAGGCATCGGAGATTCAATATTTCTTGCGATTCGTGAACCAATCAGACTTGGTTCAACATTGCCCAAGTGTTGACTACTTGCTACGTTCACGAAAGCTCAAAGAGTTGGTATAGAGTGCCCTTCAAAATTTGAGCTCTAAAATAACATGTGCGTGTTTTTTTCCTTGAAATTATCTCTCATTTGATACGATTGTTTACTTCTATTATGAAATCTCAAGAGCTTTAAGTTTGCATGAAGCTGTGCTATATTAATTTCCAGATCGACATTGACATATTCTATTAGCGCCGCGAGCGTATGCGGCCGGTACTGCACCGGAAAGCGTTGAGTTAGTGCTAGATTTCAGAAATTGTCATGATTAGTTTCTCATACATTCACAGAAATTCCTTTCTTCTCTAACGTACGTCCCACTGGTCAAGGCACTTAGTTCCTAGCCATGGTGGCTTGCACTGCAACATATGTATGAGCACGCATAGTCGAAGTTATCTTATCACGGCAGCATATTCGCGCGCTAAATGATTGATACTTTTCAGGTGGCAGGATGTCAAGATGTACTTACGTCGATGGACTGCCATCACTTCTAAGCCTGCTCTAGCGGGCGCTCATATGTCAATCAATGACGTGATATCTCTGAAAGAGTCGGATTCTCTGAGAACGGTCTGAGGTGAATATCTATCCTATGTTGCATACAAATGTTGAAATGGTCGCAGTCGTGTGGTGAAGACGGATTCAATCTTATTAACGTCTCCAAAGGAGGTCTCCTGTTTGTGTTTTCGATGATGAGGAACAGCCTTCTTCCTCGGAGAATGATGGCGCAGTCTAACCGCCGTTTCTGGGCATTTCTCAGGTTGGATGGCGTGCCTTTATCTCATGGGATATCACGCTGTCAGCTATTGGGGCATCATGTACGGTGAGATTCTATCGCCGCACTCTGAGCAATTCGTTTTGTTCTCTACGTTCACCTTCATGCCCTCTGCGAGAGCACTTAAAATCGCCTTTTTCCCTTTCCTCTTCGTCTCTATTATCTTGATTGGATTTTTCAGAGAAAACCTTGGTCGAGCGACAAAGCAATTCATTCCGTCAGGATATGATGCACCCATGAAAGCTGTGCCATATGTACCATCCAGGCCTTATTATAATCCTATCGGACCGTCTGAAGAATACGCAGCCGGAGTTTCGTCTTTTCCACCTCATGCATATTATCCAAATGGCTTGCTGGAAGTTAACTCTCAGACTCCTCATCCGATCTACGATTTACTCCTCGCAGCTGAAAAACGCTGGCAATCGAAGTTGAACGGGGCAAGTACCTCGCTGGAAGAGGCAGTTACGGAATATAAACGAAGGTACCACAGAGCACCTCCAAAGGGCTTCGATGCATGGTAAGTACTGGCGGAATTATTCTATATTCTACATCTTCTAATCTTAACATAATTACGAAAGGTGGCAGTATGTCACACTGCACAACGTACAACTTCCAGATGAGTACGATCAAATATGGAAAGATTTAGAACCATTCTGGGGTTATCGTCCCGCTGATCTACGGCGACTTCAAAACGAACAGGAGAGTCACAGTGATTCGTTCACGCTCGGAAAGGGGCTCGATGAGGAAATACAACTGGTGAATGTGTCATTTAACGATTGGACGAACCCAAATATTCTCCGGGGTGCACAAGACCTTATAGACCTACTTAAAGAGGTCGAGGAGAATATTCCCCCTTTTCGCGCTGTTTTCTCTCCGCATGACAACCCAAGACTTCTTTCTGATTACGATATCAAACAAATGGCTTTAGATGCCGCAGCGACAGGGACTTGTGAGTCAAAGCCTGATTTCGCCTGACCATTTTACTCAAACTCTATCAGTTGTCGATATCGCAAACTTACCAGCTACTGACTACGCTGGATGGCTTTCTGCGTGTCCTCCATCATCCCCAGCACGCCAACCAGATGCTGGCGCTATTTCAAACACATCGAATAAGTCATTCATTCACGACCATCGACAAACTATGGATCCCTGTTTACATCCTCAGCTTCTAGGGATCCACGGAGAATTTCTACCGTATGGTTCCGGACCTGCAGCAGAGAAACTTCTAGTTCCACAATTCAGTCCGTGTTCCACAACTTTGCACCATGATATTCAATTTCCTTCAATGCTGTCTTGGGTTGAGGACATATTTCCCCGGAGTGATGATCCAGAGTGGGAAGGTAAAGTTGATGAGCGGTTATCTTGGCGAGGAAGTAATACAGGGATGTGGAATGCCCCTGAAACAAGGTGGCAAGAAGCACAGCGGCCACGTCTAGTCACCTATGCCAATGAATTGAATGGCACTACACGGGTATTAGTATCTCCCTCTGAAAGGAAGGTGCCGATTGGCACTGGTGTTACCATTTCGAAATCGAAAATCAATCCTGCAATGATGGACGTTGCGTTTGCGGGTACACCGTTGCAATGTCCCCCGGAATATTGCGATGAAATAGGGAAAATGTTTGAATGGAGAAAGCGGCAGAGCTTTAAGGAATCAGGAAACTTTAAGTATATTGTTGATGTTAGTGCTCAAGCATGGTTTCGTTTCATAGCTGATCTTACTATGGTTGTGTAGGTTGATGGAAATGCCTGGTCCAGTCGTTTCAAGCGTCTCATGACTTCAAATTCTCTTATATTTAAAGCTACTATTTACCCTGAATGGTGAGTAATTACAATATTATTTTTAAATGTATATGCGTTTCTGATGATTTCAGGTTTCTTGACCGTATCGAACCGTGGGTTCACTATGTTCCTGTCCAAGTCGATCTTTCAGATCTTTATGACACCCTTGTATTCTTCCGTGGTGGTATGTACGGGGAAGGTGCGCACGATGATGATGCTCGTAAGATCGCGCGTGCTGGGAGGGAGTGGAGCAAAACATTCTGGAGAAGGGAGGATATAATCGCATACATGTTTCGGTGCGTTCATTTTATTTTATTTAAATGGCGAGTAAATAATTAATGCATAATGCTGCAGACTCATGCTTGAGTATTCTAGAGTTATGAGCTTAGATAGAGATGGTATGGCATATACTTTATAAATAACCGCTGGTCAGTGCAAACCTGGTGTGAATTGTGGTTTGCTTGTGAAAATATTCCAGTCTTCTCAAAAGTATTTACAGGAAAAACGAATACATTATCGTTGGAATTATTCAAATACGAGGTGAACTAGCTCCTGCTCACCGATACAAAGCCCCCATTGGGGCCAGGTGGCGATTTTTGTGGAGGCCAATTTAAAAGTTGAAACGAAATCCCAAAAATGAGAGAGAAAATGAAAGATGGATATCTCGATTTCTCCCGGTGGTTTTTATTCATGCATGTTGCAATGAATTATTGGACTTATTGATAGATGAAGCCCTTTTCTTTTGAAATACAGAATTCTTAATGTATTAGATTGTCATGTAGGTTGTTTTTTTAAAAACTTATTAAAAATGCATGAAATATCGCTACTCAAAGGCAAAGGTAAATTTTTGCAGTCACAATAACGTTGGGAACTGACAGCCAATTTAGGCTGCAGATTCTATTGGTCAGTAGCTATCATTAGGTATGGCAGCTGTCTACAAATGAGGAGGTACCTACCATCAGGTAAAGGATAGCTGACTCTGCTTGCGGAAGATAGCTAACTTTACTTTCGGAAGGCAACTATGGTTATGTAAGGCTAACTACTTATAGGTGGGGGGTTCCATAAGATAGTTAATTCTATGAGGGTGTTAGCTACCCACAACCCTGGCAGCTCCGGCTCCGTCAGCGATGTCGCGCAATCACACGTTGGACACACGACGCATGGTTATACCACGTGATATCGATGTCGGCCAATGCCGTTGCCAAATTTGGGGAATGCGGAAATTGATGTCCTAAAGATGACCTTCATTCCTCTCGAGCTCGTCCGTGAAATTATATCCTATGTACTTCATGCACCGTCCCGACATATCTCTCCAGAAGAACCAGGGAATTCAGTGAAACCTGAATGGAAGCTTGTTGGCTCGTTGTCCGTGACGTGCAAGCTTTATCGGTCACTCGTTCTGGAGGCATGGTTTCGCCGACTATATATCAAGACACCCAAAGAGCTAAAAGCCCTAAAGAAAGATTTCCCAGATATACGGCAAGTTTGGATAAAGTAAGTGACGGACGTTATCCTAAGATTCCAGCTCACCAATGACGAGTTAGGGAACTTCATTGCGTGCAACTTGCTGATACCAAGTCGGTATCACTGTGGGATTTGTCTGGATTTACCCAGCTAACAGCAATCCGATTGGATTGGCTGTCACCTACCATGATGCCATATTGGACTAATCCGAAGTCAGAAACCCCTATGACTGCAGATCGTCTCCCTTTCATCAACGTGTCGTCATCTATTGTTGAGCTCGATATTCGGGGCCTTCGATGGCCTTCTCCGATTGCATTTCAGTATATTGGCTATACTCTCCCAGATCTCAGGTTTTTCAAGATTCGGCAACGTAGAATATGGTGCGGCTTATGCCACACCTGTTCAGTTGCGAGATTTCGTTCGCCTGGTCCAAAGAACATCATTTACGAAGACGGATTAGGTTTACCCGTAAGTGATTCTTCCGTGATTTCAACAATGGTTTCTTCTTAACATGACTTGCTAAAGATGCATTATGCTCGTGCTTTATCCTCTCTGCTTCATCTCGAAGTTGTCCACATCACAATTGTCGACTTCGGCGCAGGGAACACCCTCCTTAGTGACGATCGAAATTCCAATCCTAACTTCTGGACTGGGGAATGCGACCGATGTATGGAGGTCATGTACGAGGATGAGTCCTTTCGGGAGCAATGGGTTGCCAGAAAGAAGGGACTGCTAATGGAAGAGGGTCTGAGCGAAGTGGGGTACATTCGCCCACCAGCACTAAAGCGCGTGGAGTGGCATTTCTGGAGGCTTCCGAGACCAGCTTACATTGTAGGAAGCGAATTTTCCGATACAGAATCTGAGAGCGATCAAGATGTCGTCGATATTCATTCTGCTTAAAGTGTAGGTGAGCAAATTGGTTGCTTGTATTATATGTAATAAATACCTCTTGTGTTATTTAGGACAATGCCCTGACTTTGGCTACCACCGATGTCGAATTTTCAAGCCATTACCCCACTGCGCGTCATTGCACTATTCTAAGTCTTTGTTGATCAAAGCTTCCGGAAGCCCTCGCAGTACGCTAATATCTTTGTACACGACAATTCTCCGACTCTATCCCTTGTGCATTTACTAATATACATCTATCTTTGGTTTTTTTATATTAGTGCTATGGATTTTGCGCAATTTGGCTTTTGGCAGGCTCAGCGTCGCGATTTGCTGTATCTACTAACCGCCCAATCTAACCACATCCCCTATGTTTTATCTAAAAAACGGCCCGGAAATCGCTACCATGTAGGCTTTGGTTTCACTACTCCCATATAATATTCGCCAGAATAATGGTGAAGGTTCGGGCGTATCTTCAGCATATTTCATGTTCTATTTTTACAAACAACGCCATCTTCCACCGATTATTATCCTCATTCATCTCTTGCGAACTCGACGCTTCCTCTGCAATATCTCCTCGCCAGAATTACTTCGCTTCCAGTATTTTCCCAAGGGGAAACACGTCTCAGCGGAGACCCCGTGCCGGAATTTAGTTGTATAGCTATATAAACTCCTTCTCTAGAGGCTATTTTGGTCTGTGGGCCATAATTCAACCGAGGTCTCCAGGTGAAACTGTTAGTGCTGCTAAGTCAAATCCCCGAGCTCCCCCATTTACACCATTTCCGCCGGTACTCCTTCTTTCGTTGATGTAATTCGTCGAAGCATGCGCATCCTGGTATCCAGCAATAATTGCACCACATGAGGCTTTTATGGAAGGTTGATCTTCCGCTTGCCGTATAAAACGTGGAGTACCCAGGCGAGAACGCATTCCATTCGAAATCCCCCAAGGTAACTCAGGTGCAACTTCTCCTTCCATAATGGGGAAATCTTTTTATATCATTAGCTATTTGGGCCTCGGTGCATTGTCGGTATTGGGACAGGCACCACTCTACGGTCAATGTATGTTCTATTCTGAAGTTCGCTTTCCTGATAGTCAACCTAATGTGATAATTTATATCAGGCGGAGGAACTGTGAGCGCGTACTTCGGTCCTGTTGATAAATCTTGACATGAGAATCGAAGGGGTGGAGCGGGGCTACAACTTGTGTTTCTGGGGCCACATGCACGACATTGAATGACTGTAAGTAACACACTATTCGCAGCTCCACGTTGCACCTGCGCATGGGTTCAAAAATATCTTTCAGATTACTCTCAATGTCTTCCTGGGGCAGCCTCGTCAACAGCTGGAACCACAACGCAGAGTATCACAGCGACGGCACCAACGAGCACAGGCACTTCTGCTTCATTCACTATTCTTGCGGGAGGATACGACGTCTTTGTGGCAGCTTATAGTTTCAGTCCCGATACTTCTACCCTAACCCTTGTCAATAAATATCCCACCGGCCCGTCTCCATCGTGGATAACGCTCCATCCCACAAATAAAAGCATTCTCTAGTAAGTTGCCCCGTCCTAGGCTCGTGCCTTCTCTGACCCCTATAATTAGTACTGTTAACGAGGTGACAAGCGGAGCGCTTCAGTCGTACACCATCAATAAAAATGGAGTCTTATCTAGTGTGGTTAGTACGATCAGTTCCGGGGGCGACAGTCCCGCCTTCGCTGTCGCGCTATCCACTGGACAAGTCGCAATCATGAACTATAACTCCGGAAATGGACGCATCATACCTACAACCCCCTCGCCTTTGCAATTCAGCTCTAATGCCCCTGTAATTACTTTCCCATTGCTCTCTAGCGGAGTATCACACCCGCATATGGCGTTAGAGTATCAAAGTGAGGTTCTTGTTCCTGATCTGGTAAGAGAGTTTCCTATTGCATCCTATCAACATTTTGTGAAATAATTCACGGCAGGGTGGGGATACAATTTGGAGACTCGTGCAGAATGGCGCTCCAGGAAACTTCAAAATTCAAGGCTCCATCCCTCAACCCACAGGCAGTGGTCCGAGACACATCGCAATATATAGTAGGTCCATTGTCCAACTCGAAAATTCTGTTTTAGGACTCATGTAAATTTGGCCAGATGACCGACTTTTTACCTTGCATGAATTGGCTTCGACCCTTACCGTACAGGCAATCCCAGCAGCACCGAATGGGACCTCCTCCATTATCGCCAGCGTGTCGATCATACCTCCTAACCCCCCTGCAGGCGCAGTGTACGCAGCCGCTGAGATCCTCATTCCCGCTCCGTCAACCAACTTCCCTACTCCTTACATTTATGTGTCAAACCGGAATACAGGCACACAAGACTCTCGTGGAGATTCTATCGCCATCTTTGAGCATGTTAATCAAGGAACACCCAGCGAAGGCTTCAATTTAATAAACCAGGTATTCACGGGCCTCGACCAGATTCGAGGAATGGAGTTTGGTCCTGCTGACAGCAGAGGTGGAGACCAATTCTTAATGGCTGGAGGTGTAGCTGGAACTGCTGGGGTGATTATTTTGCAGAGGACCGATGGCGGTCGAAACTTGCAGATTGTAGCGAATAACCTGGACATCCCCACCAGGACAAGTTTTGTCTGGCTGTAAAACATATGGTCCATCTGTCTCTCAATCCTGTAAGATTGTAATTGAAATTGCGCATCGTTCCGAAATTTGCCCCTTGACGGACTGGAAGTATAACCTGACGACACTCACGGTGTTCCGAATTTTTCTGTATTTTCAACCTTCGGACAACCGAAGGAATGCTGGGCTCTACATCGCCTTCCCCAGACCTACTCTCCACTCGGCTATACCGTTCCAGGCTGAGAGCTAGATTGCCGTAGAGCTCCTGGGAAGGGCACATGAGTACTGCGCTATACTTACAGCTCAGGGACGCGTTGTTATCCCAGCAGCTCCGTCACACGCTGTCTACAAGGAATAAGCGCATATTATTTGCACCAGCTTGTCAGCTCCCCAAATCAGCAACATGGACAAATACTCATACAGGTATTATCCACGTCCGAATATTTCACTCGTCTAAATCATAGCCATGCAGCTGCGAGTCGTTTTTCACTCAGTAAGCAAATTTCTTATCTTACCCGAGGAGTCAAAAGGAGATAGACAGTTTCGTGATCCACTCCCAAAGTTATCATATCTGCCGATCCCGTGGAGATATGACGGGAGATAGGCAGGTGACATAAGGTGGGTCGGGGGATCGATATCTGATTTCGGTCCTCCCGCCGCGCGCGGCCCCACATACTTATTCTAGCCATTCGATGGTCGCTTGTTCATATTTTGGAATTTCAAGGTCATTTCTTACTACTCAATCGTGTATAGGACTAACAAAGGTATGATCCTTCCGGGAACTTAGTACCAGTGGCGGTAGAATTTGATCTGCAATGCAAATAACTCACGCGCCAACGTTAGTGACGGAGTCTGACTACAAGGATTAATGGATTATATCGCCCAAGGCAAGTGTAGTCCTGTGCAATCTGACATCGTTACTTACAGGATTTGCGCGTCTTCGGACGAACCCGCACTCCCTCTACCGGCCGTTCATCAAACATTTTATCATCTTTACTTTGCTTCCCTTGATCTCAACTCGGGCACTGGTTAGACAGGGTACACGTAGTGCCTGTGTCCCTCTGATTTGCAAATCGCGATTCCATCGTTTAAAGTTGTTACCTCACTGTGAGGCGCATCTCCGAAGTGCATGCGCTAGGCAATCATCCGCATCTGCTCATGAGAGTCTGTGGGCATCTTCTAGAGGACCCAGACGGCATAAATCTCTTCTCGAACGATTTTTCAGGGGCTCCTTTCCGCCTCATTGCCTGTGAATAATACAAAGGTAAACTCGATCATGTCGGCCTCCTGACACTGACATTGCGGGAAAAGCAGCCAATTCGGATATCCCGGGAGGGATGAAGGCGCTCCTCTCATCAGGTACGACCTTGGTTGCCCTTACATGAGTGGCGGATCGGTGGAACGTGTTTGTTGAACAGTTTTACTTGATATTTCGGTTGCTGAAAAGATTTCCGGACTCTCACACCACGCACGTTGAGAAGGCTTGTGGAAAGCTATCTTCGGAACTGAGGTGGCCGCTGTGATAATGAGGGTGAAAGAGTTGTAGAAGTAGAAGTTCATGAGCAGAGTAGCATCAACGCATGGACGTCAAATATGCCATTGTGAGTGTCTGAGAGAGTCGCCCACCTTCATTTAATTTGAGGGGCCTCGTTGTTTCTTGTAAAATTTTCATCTAGGGCTGCTGTTTTCCTAGAGACCGTTGAGACGACGGAGAACAACGAACACATAATTACAGCGCTCAGCGCCTCTCAGCGCTCGAATGTAGCGCTTTACAACAACGTTGTGGAGTATTAATTGACATTTCATGATAGGGTAGGTTTACTACAATTCAGAACCCCTGAGAGCAGCGACATGAATGGTTTGCGAGAGCTGTGAAGAAATCAACATCATGATTCATTATGCGGATCTTCTACAACAGTGAATGAACGCAGGCAGTCTCACCGAGCTGGTGAATGTTTCAAGCTGCTGGAAGTAGCGTGCGGGCTCCGGCGGCGTCTGCGTTCTGGACCTGCCCGATCCCGAAAGGTTTATCCATCCCCGCAATCTACCCCACAATAGGAAAATAATATCCATGCGGTGCTCGCATGCCAAGGAAATCGGCCTGTGCGCAAGTCTCGAGTCTCGAGCAAGTTGGAGAAGCTGGGAGAGAAGCTATTATAACCCGTTAGGCCGACGCGTTCGAGGGTTCGCAAGCGTTCGGCTTCAGGACGGTGAAAGGGTGAATCTCGGATCTATTATTGTTCGACGCTAATATCGCCGGCTTCTATGCCGTAAGTAATACACATCAGGGATCCCTAATTTCGAAACGAGATTCAGGTTCGTAAGTTGGTCAGCCACCAGAAGTATAGACCGCTGGAATCGTACATCTGGGAAAAGAATTCACGAAATAAAGCTGAGCAGCCAAGCCATGTACGTAGGAAGACGTATAAGAACTCAGGCCATCAGCGTGGACTACGGTGAGGAACCGAGGAAATTCTATAGTGGGCGCATGGAGGAAGCAGGTGGTAGCAGGCGGCGTGATGGCGGCGGACAAGCGGTAGTACCGAGTGCTCGCTTGTGCTTGTCCCATGATCGAGTCAGTGATCAAGTATGATCAACTACTCTCCATTCTCCCATTATGGAACGCGAAGCAAATTGAACGGCTATTCAATTCCACTCTTGGATATTTCAGATGCGGATCGGGCGAACATAAATATGCTGCCCTAGCGGTGTTCATCCGTTGTTTGTTGCCTTTCATCCCCCTCACTCCTTCTCCCATCACAGCACCTCCGTCGATATCTCTACCATGTCTGCTCACGCTCACGATATCGAGAAGGGTGAGACCGGTGTCCACGCAACCACTCCTAGCCAGGCCCTTGCCCGCAACGGAGGACCAGTGGCGCGCCCGTCTCGCATCGGCAACCCCGGTACTCTGTGAGTAGTCTTCTTTTACACCATCAAACATCTAGCCAACATGTTCACTGCAGTGGTCTCTTCTCCTTCGCGTCGACAACCTTCATCCTCTCGCTCTACAACCTCCAAACCCGTGATATCACCCATCCTAATGTTGTTGTTGGCATGGCCATCTTCTGCGGTGGTCTCGCTCAGCTCCTTGCCGGCATGTGGGAATTCCCTCGCGGAAACGCATTTGCAGGAACAGGTTAGTCTTGTCGCATTTATCTTCCCGGCCTTGTACCGGACATTCGCAGCCAAGGATCCCTCTGGGCCTGCTTCACCTCAACCGTTTATCCCTACCCCATATTTTTACCCCACACCGCGCCTCGTTGACTCTTCGTAGCTCTCGTCATCGGTCATTTTCCGGTGACTAAGCCACTGCTTGGCCCGCCCTTGGCGTCGGTCATTAATCGATCTTGGCGGGATCGCTTTGCCTCTTTTTTATATCCTCGATCAAGAATTCAAACTTAACTAACTCCAATATTTCTCCAGCGTTCACTTCCTATGGCGCTTTCTGGATGTCCTTTGCAGTTATTTTCCTCCCTGACTCTGGAGTTATCTCTGCGTACCCCACTACTACGGATGAGCTGCACAGCGCCCTCGGTATTTACCTGATTACGTGGGCAATGGTGACATTCTTCTTCCTGTGAGTCTTTCTTTCTTTTCCGCTGGCTCGGCTCTGCCTTGATCGATGCGTGTTCCGCCCGTCGTGACTATCTGCTCCATACTTTACAAATAGCTGACAACTTTTTATGCACAGCATTGTTGCCCTCCGCAAGACTGTCGCCTTCATCGCGCTCTTTGGATGCCTGACGCTCACTTTCATACTCCTTGCGGCCGGTGAATTTAGCGGCCAAGTCAAGTGCGTCTTTTTCTCTTGATTTACCGGGTTCCTGAAAATTTAACTTTTTTTCTTGGCGCAGGGCTTCCATGGCGGGCGGAGGTGTCGGCGTAGTCACCGCGCTCGTCGCTTACTACATCGGTCTCAGCGAGCTCCTCGCTGCGGAACCTATGTCTATCGTCACGCTGCCCCTCGGCGTCTTCAACAGGAGGCTTGACTGAAAGAGTCGACACCGGCTCTTCTGAAAAGTGCACTTGATGAACGACTTACGACGGATAGATATGGATGGATACCCTCACAAGATTATGCAATCCCTTAATGGCCTTATTTCTATGTACGATAGTACGTTGGGCAGTCAAGGATGTTGGTTCACATCCTAGATACCAATGATACCCTATTTCTTGGAACTATAACCATTTGCAAAATCTTAGTGAGGTCCGTGTCTGCAGCTTAGTTGTACGTACCCAGTGTTGCTTTTTATCCAAAATACCCTGAGTCTTCAGGAATAGACACCAGTTTATTTAGTTTACTGCTCTTGCTCTCTTTTGTCGCTCTCTACCCGTCGCTCGTTATTCTTGTTTCTCTACGTACCATCATCTCAGTCTTGATTGTATCTGCTCGCTATAGCCGCCGAGACATGCTTTCACTGTAGTTACCTATACACTCATAATTATACCCAAGTTTCACATATACCAGCTATTGAACTGACTACCTCAACGTTCTCTGATGCATCATACATTGATACTTTGCATCATCCTCATCTCAGTCATTATTAAGAGTGCGATGAAAGTTTCGCTTGGTTACAGCTGTTTATTCAGGAGGGCGTGGGCGTTAATTGCGGAATATTGCCTTCTCATCATTGCGCGATCACTGCACTCACTATAGCCTAAAAACAAGGATGCTCTCGCAGTTCTCGTGATCCATCCAGTCCTATGGTTTAATCCTTTCGTTATCCCGCTGCTCGCACCTGACACATGCTGCCAAAATTAGTTCTCCTTCAACAAGGATGGATTTCCTTCTGGACCCTCATCTCCTTTTCTAGGCTGGTGCTTTGTGGTCGATATTTATACCTTCATCTTCATAACCCGATGGATCCGCTCTACAACGTCAGACAGGTGGCTGCTTCGATAAATCCATCTGGCCGGGTCTCCCCTGGTCCCCTGGACTATTCACGTCGGAGGATCATTTCGGTCCCGTAAAGCGAGATGTGAGCTTCAACGTCCTAGTTTGCGCTGTCACGTTCACTCTCAAGCATACCTGACAGGCAGCGACAATTGGCTGGATTTCGGGTCCGAACGGTACTGTTCGCTATTGCAGTGACCACCTCAATCATGCTTTCGTGGTCAAGGGGCTAGCCAAAAAGGGGGTCGCGAAATCACATGAGTATAATGAAGAACTGCCCTTGTACTTAAAAGTCTGGCAATGACCTTAGCGAGGTGTTAACCAGAGCTTTTGCCATCTGGGGCCGCAAAGGAAACCGGGCCGGTTTCGTTTGCACAAGAAGATGTAGAGGCGTCTCTCAATCCTTTCAATTGTCGGGCTCATGTTGTTGGGTGTACCATACCTTTACTTTCGATCCCTTCGCCGTTTGTTTCTACTCGCCACCCAGGAGATCTTAAACGTTTAATGCTCCAGCCGTGATAAGTACGCAAGTGCAAGAGATCATAGGCATATTCTCACATGCTATGCTCAGAAATCAACTTCGATCATCTAGTAGCAGGGGCCTGCCACACAAGTTATTATCCAGCTCAATGAGCTCGCTACAGCCTGTCCCGCTCGGAGGTCAAAGCGGGGAATGCTACCAATATCGACTTCGCTTTGTCTTCCCATCACGCACTTACCACCTTTGATCCCTTTGCGATTTCCAGTGGCTTTGACCGTGCTTTGATCATTTTTTTAATATAATTCCCTTTCACGCCCTCCTATTTACTTCGTTCCATCCACCTTTGTTCCCCGCCCTCTTCTCTACCCCCAGCAGCCACCATGGCTTCCACGAGTGCATCAGCCTCATTTATAACTGAGTCAGGAGACGAATCAATTCGCCGTTCAGTGCCTCTTCTGGACTACCTTTCCTGTGTCTATCTTCCCACTTTCCACACAGGAAAAGACGACTTCTGTCTGACAGCATTGAACAAACTTGGAAGATCCGACCCTTGGCCCCGATACCGAGAATTGTGTAAGTTGCCCGGAACGCGTGTATTGCAGAACGTGCGACCCATCAAGCCCTCTACTTTTGTTACGGCCGCGGGTAAATGTACGCTTCTTTCTCTACGATTTAAATGCTATTTACTTAAAAAATTTTGAATGCACAGATCTAAATGAATTCAAAGATGTATCCATCACGAACGAGAACGGAGTTGAGCAAACTTCTTCCCCATATCTACGCTTGCCCTGCAGCAGCGGCCTTGTTCATTATGATGCGGAAGACCTCGATTTCCTCACTAGCATTCACAATGAGGATGATCTCATTCGATTGATGAAGTCTTACCCCCTCGATACTGTCTCCGAATCTATTCGGATGCTGCAGCGTCTCCCTGACGGAGCACCTCTCTCTGACACCTTGAAGTTCCGCCGGGGGAGTAAACTATGCTCTGCTCACCATGCACGGTGGGATATATATGTTTTAGTGCGTTCAACAAGTTTGTATTACTGCCAATATGTGTTTTTAAAAATAAGACCATTACCAACAGCCTACTGATGCATTCAGCACGATTCCTCTCGCAATTATCTTTGTTCCTCCCTGGCTCTTTGGAACTGAAGACTTCTCCCAGATGACCGCCGAGCAACAGGTACGTAAATCCAATTTATTTGACATAACCACATCCATTAAATTATTATTGGTTGCAGTTCCCGAAAGGAGCTCTGGATAATTTTGAGAACAACAATAATGCACCTGCTGATATCTTATGGGCCGTGGTATGGTTAATTTAACGCTGTTGCATCCCTAAACTAATTACGTCCAAGATATACGAGGTTTTGAAAGGGAGGGGTTACAGATTCGTTATAACCAACTATTTGCTCTGGTCCTTCGGTGTCTTTAGAGAAGGTGTGTTAGCACTTTCATTTCTCCGCCTACATGACTACTTACCAAATTTACAACAGATTACGCTGAAGCACAAATTTCTTCGCCGATCGAAGCAGGCATCATGGAGTTCGACGGGACTACTAATGCCCCGACGATCACCGAGAAGAATGTCATTGAAATGCTCATTCTGTGGGTGCAGATGAGCCGTGGTATGGTCAAAGTAAACTAAGAAAGAGTTTTTCTACGTATCGCCTTTTATTTGTGAATATCATGCCTATGTACTATGTACTAGTAGTATGTGCCTGCTGCCGCTGGATTGGATTTTGAGACTTCGTCGTGATTCCACGGTCGACGGTTGCTTCACTGAACCTCACTTTGAGCAGTATTTTTTCGATATGAGCGATATTGCATAAATATACATAAAATTCTTGCTTGCTTCTCGTTTTTTAATCTCGCCATCTCCCTTGTTTCAGAAGGTGTAAATTCAGTCTAGTCTAAAATAAACATATGCACTGAGTAATGTTAAGAGTATAGAAACCTTGAACAGCGACCATAGATTTCTAGAATTTTTAATTGATGGCTGATGCGTAAAGATACTTCCTGGATTTTGCTGACCTCTCCCGACGGCCCACGGGTATCGGTGACTACACACGAAGTTGAGCCTATAAGGCTGGGAGGCACGGACCACTTCCCGGACCGATATTGCCGGGAGTTCATCATGATCAACGTGATGGGAATCCTTTGAAATTAGTCGTCGAGCTCTCCTCTGCCACTCTCCCACCTTTTCTCAAGTCTATGTACACACCATCCGCAATACCTGAAGCCATCGATAAAGCCTTTTGAAACTCTGCAGATGGCAGTGGCTTTGCGGCGCGTTGATTCGTTTTACAGGTCTCACGGCGCCGCCACAATTTCGGGCATGCGGGTGGTTGTTATAGTTAGCGAACCTTGGCGCGGCAGTCTTATTTTCTATCTCATCGGGTAACATGCCAACGCCGTTTCAAAGTGCTGCCTCTATTCGTCGGATTACCTCTCCAGTGGGGTCGAGTTTATGGATCCAGCATCCATTCAAATATCGTGATAAAGAAACTGTACGAGGGCTACTTCCCTCTGTTAACGATAGCTATGACTTCCTTGCTTATTTCTTGCGAAGATCTAGTTGGCGTCCATATTCACGTTGGGTACACAGCTCATCAACAAAGTATTGGAAATTAGCGTCCGGCTTTGTCCCTTGGACCTTTTCATCATTGATGCGAAGTTTGAATTATGCAATATGATGGAGGAGAGTCTGCGCCGTGCGGTGTGGTTTTCCAGCTTCCCGCATTTCCTTCGTAAACATCTCAGCAACCACCACGAACTCCGTGTGGTCCCTTACACTCCTTTGGCCTTAATCCCTATCCCTGTTCGCGGAATTTGCTACTCTCTAGACCCATCTTTGCTTGCTCTGTATGGCGGTCAGAATCGACGACAAAAATAGTGCTATCTCGTACACGAATACATGGTCGACTCACGGATCCTCGAATGAGTACGAATCATCGATCCATCTGTGTAGGAATAAGGGTGCCACGTTCTCATTTACATTCACTGGTACGTCTATTCCCAAACATTTTTCTTTGGTACTGGAGTGATAAATGTTGGACGCAACGCCTAGGTACCTCTGTTGCCGTGTACGGAACCATATCTAACTCTGGTATAACAAAGACCCCCGCAGTATCGAGTTACAGTATTGATGGTGCTTCTGGCTACACCTTTTCTACCCCCATCCTATCAACCGTCCAGTACCAATATCGCTTCTTCTCCTCGCCTCAGCTCTCAGCGGGACAGCATAAATTGGTAGTGACACTGACAAGCGACTCGCCTTGGTATTGGTTGGACTATATCGAGTACACGCCTGTGGAGGAGACTACCACGGCGGCTGTCGATCCTGGTGTTTCCACGACCACAGACCCCACAACCGTTACAGTGACCCAACAACAGCAGGCGGCAAATGTTCAAGGAACGACAATCACAGATACCACCGTCACTGCCCAGACGTCCACGAAAACTGTAGCCTCCTCCGGCTTCTCCCAGAACATCGCGTCATCCGGTGGCGATAAATCTTCAAGCACTGGCACAGCTCAGACCGGAGGAGCCACATCTTCTATTTCCCTGCCATCGATCACCGTAGGCCTTCCATTTACCTCCTCCGTCGATCCTGCGGCATCAGAAACCTCTGGAACATTCGATCTCAACACATTCGAAGCGTCGAAGGGCTCGGATACACCAGTCGGACCAATCGTCGGCGGCGTCGTTGGTGGCGTCGTCACATTGCTCGTCCTCCTATTCCTGATATTCCGCCATCGTCGTCGGAAACGTCTGCTCGATTCTCGCCCAGAGCTCACGCCGTTCGACATCGATAACACTGCGTCATCAGAGCCTACATCTCCGGCAGTAATGTCGCAGGTTTTGAATCCTTTCAGATCCTTTGCTGTCCTTTCTAAGCAGCGACACATGACTGGGTCATCACAGGACTTCTCAGAGAGAGGAGGCGTCGGCGCTGTGCACAGCTACGCTCATCAAGGTAGTGCTGGCGGTAACACTTCTCATACTGGTTACGGATACGTTGGTGATTCTAGCCCGGGACCCTCCAGTAAAGTTCGGAACGGATACAACCCCTACTCTTCCACGTCCGCACTCATGGACGGGCATCGGTCTGAGTCACTTCATGCAGAAACGGATTCGGGCTCTTCAGGAGCAGGGACAGTCGGTGAAAGTCTTTCTCGTCATGCTCCAACGGGAAGCGTTCATACCCCGGTTACGTCGAACAATCTTACCTCGTATGTCGTCAGTGGTGATAGGTCTACGGCCTACACCGACAGCGCATATGTCGGTATGGGAGATCCAGACGATGTTCCTCCGGCGTATCAGCCACCTTACCCTCAGAGTAGCCATGTGCAGATCGCTCTTGCTCACAGCAGTCATGCTGGAAGTAGTCATTCTCATAACCCAGCTGAGAAGATGGGCTGATCTGAAAAGATGACCTTTTCTTTTTTATTCGGTATCATTGGTCGGCAGTTTGGTGGTACGTACTATATTGAATAAGAACACCTCGAATTACCATTAAGATATATCTTGTTGATAAAGATTATTGCTTTCATTATTACACATACTGTTCATACCATTTTTTCTCATTACTCGTGTTTGGTTTTGTGCCGGAAGACATTGTTTTTTTATATAGAACACTGTTATTATACCTGACTCGGGTTGATAAAATTCCATAGCAGTGACATTTTTTGTATCGGATGGTATAATACATCTCCTTACATAGAAAGTATTGATCCATCACAGTCGTAAACTGGTATACATACTCCCCGATTCTTATGTGCTGCGTTTAACAGCATCAATGATTCAGCGCTGGCTGTATGTATCGCGGTCCAATTCGACTTCATCAAGCAGCTTCTAAACATCTCTTGGACCCACGAGACCTCCGCTGGCACTGTACGACAGGCATTGGCAAGTGCATATGGATGTCAGACGGCGGGTCAAATATTGTACATTGACAGAGATAGATTTTCTCAGAAATCATACAAAAATAGATCCATCATGAGGCATTTGATTCGTGAAAAAAAAAACCAACGCACCGAAATATGTCGTACGAAAAACTTTGTTGTCCAGAAAGGAGTCAAAGATGAGGAAAGTTCTCCTAGGAATCCTAGTCATGAAAGTAGCCTGGCCTCAGAACATGAAGCGGAAACATGCTCCATGATGATTTAAAAATAGATGCAGCATTGTCGAGGCGTGAAAAATAAGCACTTACGAAAATAGCAAACATGAGAAAACTTCGTCATCGATGAACAAACCACCAAGAAGTTTCTGTGAAAAGAGGGGTGGCTGGATGATTTAGACTGTCCGGACCTTCGGCAGTTGCTGTGAAATTAGACTATCCGCAAAGCATGGGCTCATTATACTTAGAACACAGCGCGGCACGCAGCGATACTCTCGGAATCAAGTTATTGGAATCTTCTCCGGCGGCGATGGATATAGGTTGAGGGTACGTATATTTCTAGCAAATTTCGAGAACACGGAGGTCCAAGCCCTCGAGCTCTCGCGAATACAGGAACGGGTTACAGAAGCCGTTTGAGCGCTTCGCCAAGTGTCGCTGATCCATCAGCTGAGCTGCACTAGGCATATGCCGCAATATATTGGCGAGCATTGAGGTCACATCGGGACACGGTGGATGCATATCGTGCACAGAAGATGCGAGCAGATAGACCTTGTCGTTGTGCTAATTAGAGACCGTCACCTGAGACGGCCTCGGGTGCACGGCAGCAGGTCGAGAGAAGCGTAGAGTCGGATGGACTCGCAGATGAGCCGTCCTCGGCAGAACTGGGCACGAGTCGAGACTTGACATAAAAGGAAATATCCCCGGAAAGTTTTCAACGGGCATGGGGTGCCGCTGGACAAAGTTGTGAGCTGGAGTCTCTCTAGGAGAGTGTCACAAAGAGAGAATCGCAGAGGTAGATGCCTTTCTTATGCCTCTGGAGATGACAATAGACAGAACGAGTATGTGTGCTCAAACCAAAGAGAAAGATGGAGGAGTATTGTGTGGGTAGTGTAGGAGGTGGCACAGCCCCAGGAGTGTTCCGGGTCCCCAGGGCAAATTTGGGCGGAGAAGGACAACAAGGGCACGCCAGTTCCCAACAAGCACACGCTTTAACTCCAATCCCATCACCACTTCCGCTCCTTACACCTTCATTATTCCTCTTCACCTCCTCCCCCGTTTTCCCCTTTCCTCTTCACGCCCAGGAGTCTGCCCATGATGCAGCTCCCCCCTCTCCCCGTAATTGCCCTATGCCTCGCATCTGCTGCTCCCGCTCTGGCAGCTCAAGGGGGTTCCATTGTAGCTGGAGGAAACACGCTCGTCAGCGCTATGATGGTGCGTTGTGCCTTACTTACCCGTTCCAGCTCCCTGACTACCTGCCTCAGATGTTTCTTGGAAATGAGGAAAAAGTTTACATTCTAGACAAGGCGGAAGGAAACGATGCTACTGTTAATGCACACCCCGCGTGGGGTTCTGTCTGGTGCGTGTAGTCCCCGCGTTTCTCATATGCTGTTTGTCTCATTGACTGCCTTCCAGGGACATTGCCACCCACCAAGCAACGGTGATGGACGTGCGGACAAATGTGTTCTGCTCATCCGGGATGCATCTGCCTAACGGCTCCTTCGTCACCTTCGGTGGTAACGGCGCTGTTGGGCCGGGGGGTAGCCTTGGCTCCACTCCTAACCCCGGCGGATTTTCAGGATTTTGGGATGCGACTTATCAGGATTTCGATGGCACGAAGGCCATCCGTGTTTTAAACCCGTGCACATCAAAAGACAACTTCGCTGATGACAGTTGCCAATGGTTCGATGAGCCCTCACTTCTCTCTATGTACAACAGCCGCTGGTACTCAGCCGCTGAGCCCACCGCAACTGGTGAAATCGTTATCATCGGTGGCTTCGTCAACGGTGGCTACATCAACAGGAACTACCCGAACGTTGATCCCGAGAAGGAAGGTGGCGCAGCCGACTGCACATACGAGTACTATCCTTCAAGGACGACTCAACCCAAGACTTTCAACTTCTTGATCAACACGTCAGGTTTGAACGCGTATGCACACACCTTTTTGATGGCTTCGGGCAAGATGTTCGTCCAAGCGAACGTATCAACAGGTAAACTGGCGATTTTATCCCGCTTTTTTATGTTGCTAACCATTGCTGTCGCATTTAGTGCTGTGGGATCACGAGAACAACATTGAGACTCCACTCCCTGGCATGCCTGGCGGTGTCGTTCGTGTCTATCCTGCTTCCGGCGCTGTGGCCATGCTTCCTCTTACCCCGGCAAACAACTACTCCCAGACTATCTTGTTCTGCGGTGGTTCTGACATGCCAGACGAAGCATGGGGCAACTACACGTTCCCCTATATTAACACCTGGGACTACCCCGCATCGAAGGATTGCCAGCGTATCACTCCTGAGCCTCAGGACGGTTCCGCGCCGGTATATGTTCAGGACGATGACATGATGGAGGGAAGGACTATGGGCCAGTTCATCCTTATGCCTGATGGCAAGATGCTGGTTGTCAATGGCGGTCTCAATGGAACCGCTGGATACGCACAAGCCACCCTGTTGACTACTTCATTCAGTGACATGCCCTTCGGCGAATCCCTTGCCGCTGGTCCTGTTGGTACGCCCGCCATCTACGACCCCACTGCCGCTGCAGGCAAGCGCTGGTCAAACGCTGGTCTCTCGACTTCCCAGATCGCTCGTTTGTACCATTCATCCGCCATCCTCCTCCCTGATGCATCGGTCCTTATCGCTGGTTCGAACCCCAACGTCGACGTCAACAAGACTACCGTCTACCCTACCACCTACGATGCTGAGATCTTCTACCCCCCTTACTTCTCGGCTGGCACCCGTCCTGCTCCCTCTGGTATGCCCACCACGCTTTCGTACGGTGGCAATTCCTTCGACATCACTCTCCCCTCGACTTCATACTCCGGCTCTGCCAACGACGCAGCTGATGCCACTAAGGTTAATCTTCACCGCGGCGGGTTCACCACGCACGCGATGAACATGGGCCAGCGCCTCATGCAGCTCAACAACACTTATACCGTTAACAAGGATGGCTCGATCACTCTCCACGTTGCGCAGCTGCCGCCCAACCCCAACCTCTTCCAGCCTGGCCCTGCCTATCTGTACGTCGTCGTCGATGGCATCCCCAGCAACGGCTCCTATGTGATTGTCGGTAACGGGAATATCGGCACGCAGCCCACGTCGGCCACCAGCACGCTTCCTGCCAGCATCCGCCTCGACAACGTCAGCGGATCTGCCACCGGTTCGAGCTCCAACAGTACCACCACTGGTACTGGCACTGGCTCTGCAAGCAATGGCGCGACCTCCCACACCAGCGCAATCGTTGGAGGTGTCGTAGGTGCGATCGCCGTGATCGGAATTCTTGGTGCGGTTATTGGTATTTGTCTAGCTCGGCGTCGCCGAGCAGCTCAGAGTGCCGCCTCGTCGTCAGGGTATCCGATGGCTGGAGGTGGCGTAGGCGGGGCCACCGCGGCGGCGCTGGGCGCACGCGGGGTGCGCAGTTCTGACTCGAGCGCATTTGTTCCTTTGCAGCACGATAATCACAGTCATGCGTGGAACGCAAGCACAACGAGCCTCAACACGCCGTACAGGGACGACACGCCGAGCGGGAGAGCGAGCGGGATGGGGATGAGCATGGAGTATGATCCTTATGCGAGCCAGCCTATGCCAAGTCATGGTGGCGCACCGCAGGGCGGCTATCGATATTAGTATGGTCAGGAGATAATTCGCTTTGCATTGATTCACGGACTATTCACTATTTCCTTCAGCTTTCCACCTGTTACCCATTCATCCTTCATACCACGCGCCGTTTTTTAACCCCTTGATTATGTACCTACTGTACGCCGTTTGTTGCACGCTACGTCCCTCCTCCCTACTGGAGCCTTCGTGCATCATCTTGAATCCTATCCCTCTACGACTACATAGTTTACGCTGGACCAAAATGGACTACGGACCTGTAGATAATTATGGATTGCACATCGACACTCTTTAGCTCTGGTTCTGTTCTATTTTTCCAATACTGTTGGATGTTAACATCATAATTCAATCACGGGGTAACTGAAGTTCGAAAATTTGACGGACAGCGTCTCGGGGTCTTGTTCGTGGTATGAATCGGTATACGTATCGACAGCTTGATGTGATGGTGGTGTTCGGCGAGTCGACGGGCGTGCCATCGAAGTCGACTGTACCTCCCACCACCACAACTCAAGGCAACACCATCAACTCCGTGTCGTTACCAAGGATGAACGCGACAAATCCAATGTCTATTTCAACTTTCTTAATTTTGTATTTCTCGATATTTCGGCTGTTTGCTTCCAAGACAGGCGTATGAGTTCTTTTTTCCTATTTTTCGTTGCGTTCAACGCAAAACAGCCGCTACTCCACTGGGCGCCTCAAAAACTTCGCTATCCCTAAAGCGGCACTTCTACTCCGAGTCGCAGCATCTTCGGCTTTGCGAAGAAATGCTCGATGTGCGCCCTCGATGCAGCGACTCTGGAGGACTGCCCAATTCTCGTCGATCTCATCGTTCATGTCAAACCCAGCGCATATATTCTACCCTGTATTGACGTCACTTGCTGAGAGTTTCTGGCATATAGAGAGTGGAGGCCATGACTGTCTCTGACTAACGAGCTATTGGCACTAGCACTGCGCTAGTTGTTCGGTTGCTTTCAGAGTCCCTCTCACCTGAACCTCGAAGTACCAGCATCGATTGGGATAACAGCGAACAATGCCATCCCGACGATATATCGATTTGCCAAACATTCCTTCCGAAGACAACGACTGGAAAGCACTACACCGTGCCATTGCCGATCACTTGGTTCAGAATGTACAGCGCGTCCAGCGCCATACGAAGCATCCGGATGGTCGCAGCCATGAGAGTATCTACACTGGAACGACGGGTATGAATTTCGTATGTTGAAGTTGCGTTATAGATGTTGCTGAAACTAGACTTTTAATAGGAACTGCATTGATGGAATATAGGCTATCATCCCTGGCTGTTCCGGTTGAAGATGACTCTCTTGCGGCTGAAACCCTGAGCGCCGCTGCTGACGATAACCTCGCATCCGTCTTGAGCACACGGCCTATGAGCCACAGAGTTCTTGACACCGCCCATGCATCGTTTCTTGAGACCGACGTCGGTATCGCAACTCTGGTGCTACATCGATCTTCCTTGACTTCCGACAAGTCAATCAAGGAACATTGGCAGGCTTGCAAGCAGCTTCTGGAAAGCACAGTGGAGAAGATCGACTATGAGGACAAGGACAGCTCTGATATTGATGAAGACGGATGTGAGGTTCTTTACGGGCGTGCCGGTCTACTTTATGCACTTCTTGCCCTTAAAGCCATGCAACGCCCATCTGGAAGCACGAACGAACTGTCTTCGACCGAAGCTCTTGGGGCGCTCATTTCCGATGCTACCATCGAGAAGATCATGAATTCCATTATTCTTCGTGGAAAATACGGTGCTTCAGTCTACGAGAAGGAAGTCATAGGCACTAGCCATGGAAACAAAGCCCTTCCGCAATTAATGTGGGCCTGGCACGGCAAGCGATATCTTGGCGGTGCTCATGGTGTAGGTTCGTAATATCTTCCCGCATTCATCTGCCCACTCTCTGATCTTCTCGAAGCTGGCATTCTGCAGATTTTACTAGCTTGCCCAAATCAACTGGTTTCCAAATACGCCACAGATATTTTGTCCACTGTGGACTGGCTTCTAGATTGTCAAGATAAAGAGGGCAATTGGCCCACCAAAGCGCCAGGAAAATACGATCCTCCTGTTCCAGAACCAAGTGATCTTGTACAGTATGTTTCTTACTCTTTGCTTGGTTCGTTCATGAATAAACTTCGTCTACTTAGATGGTGTCATGGAGCAACTGGAATACTCATTCTCCTATCAACTGTCCTTCGTAAATCACAGACTGAAGGCGCTATTCCTCTAGAAAAGCACGCTTGCGATAAAATCGCAGTATCTCTTCGACGCGGAGCTACTGTAATATATCGCTATGGACTTCTGAAGAAGGGTGTAGGGCTTTGCCACGGCGTCGCCGGTTCTGTCTATGCCCTTCTCGCCGTCTCCGACGCTTTGGATATCTCTCCAAATAAAACCTACTTCACTCAAGCGGTGCACCTGGCATATGCTGCTACCTATCATGAAGCATACATGGCGAAGGGGAAAATGAAAGTCCCTGACCATCGTTGGAGCTTGTATGAAGGCATGGCTGGGATGTGCTGCGCTTGGGGCGAAGTATTGTGCAGAATGAAATCTGGAGGGCCCGCAGCATGCAGTGGCATGCCTGGATACGATGACCTTCAATGATCTCAATTGAAAGCCGTTAACATTACGTAGCGGTGCATCCTTGCTGGTATTGGCCGGACGAGCCGGTCAGCATGGGAGAAAAGGATTTATTGATAATTATTTCTATCTTTTCTATTTTCATATTGAAGGGCATTCAAGGTTTCGCTCCCACTGTCAAGTCCCAGTACGATATCGCACTTTTGTCTCATTACTTCATATAACCAAAGGTGTACGTAGCGGCCCGTAATGGAATGACAGACGGCTCAGAATGACCTCACACCATCTGCAGTGCTTCACATCGAGTTCATCTGTCAAATAGTCTCTAGCCGTTTATGCGATCCTTCTTCGCTTTAACCCTTGCATATGCCTTCCCCTGCTCTTGCCTGGGAAGAGTATGAATCTCTAATGGCAACTTTCGATCGAGGTGCTCTACACTTGTATATGAAAGCCTATATAAGTATTCATCCGATACGCATGGAATACAAGTCGATTCAATTCGCAGAAAGCAGATGTTACAACGCCTTAAGCCTCTTATCCATTTACAAACTAATTTCAATAAGTCCATGATATGAAGTCCATTGATCTCCTATGCTGCCCTAGTTTCCGACTAGAAAAATGAAGGGCGATGTTAGGAATGCCTTGCAAAAAGCTCAATTATATACTTACAGCCTCCGCCGAACTTCTGGAGTCCTTCCCTCAAACCACTTTCGACCTTGCTAGCAGTGTTCTGATCCTGGTAGAGAAAGCGTCAACAAGATCCATGTTCATGAGCAACCGAGATTACTTACGAGGTTGTATCCGGCTTTACTGGCTGCATAGTTGACACCTTTGTCCACCCAGTCTCCGCCTCCGGTGGAGCTGTTGTTGTTGGACGTGTTGTTAGAAGAGCCAGAGTTGCCGGAAGAGCCATAGGCGTTGTCGTTGGAAGACCCGTACGAGTCGTTGTTAGACGAATTATTGTTGGAAGACCCGTATGAGTCGTTGTTAGACGAACGATTATTGTTGGAAGACCCGTACGAATTATCGTTAGAAGACCCGTACGAGTCGTTGTTAGACGAATTATTGTTGGAAGACCCGTACGAGTCGTTGTTGGATGAACGATTGTTGTTGGAAGACCCGTACGAATCATCGTTGGATGAACTATTGTTACCAGACCCGTAGGTGTTGTTGGAGGACCCATACGAGTTATCGTTGGACGAAGGATTATTGTTGGATCCGTAATTGTCGTTGTTCGAGGAACGAGTATTACCAGACCCGTACGAGTCATTGTTGCTGGATCCATACGAATCATCGTTCGATGACTGGTTTTTGTTGGACCCGTACGAATCATTGTTGTTAGAGGATCCGTACGTGTTGTTGTTGCCGGACCCATAAGAGTCGTTGTTGTTATCATTGTTGTAAGACATCGTGGAGAATGCAGTAGTTACGCGCAGGTGGAAATGTAGGTGAGGCGGTTAAAGATTTCGAAACTGACAAACACCTCTATTGAAGAGTCCTTCTTATACTGATTCAGAGAAGTCAACCACAAATAGGCACTCCCAGATGGGAATAGTTGCTGTTCCGTACGCTGAGTATCGAATGGAATTGGTACGATAACTGAGGCGTTAAGGCGACAGCCTGAATGACGTCGGCGGAATGGAAGAGCATGGATGTGGGGAAACAGGAACAAGGAACGCAGTCTAACCGACATGGGCATGACGCATGCCAACGCATGACGAGTGGCCAAAAACCTCCAGAAATAGGAGGACAAGAAGGGAACGTGTGTCTGAACTAGGTACGTACATGGGTGATCATCGACATCATCCATCAGGCTTCCCAGAATAACGAACAGAGAGCTTCAGAGCATATGGCTCATGACTGCCTGGTATACTGTCGAAGACCTTGGTCCCGAGGTAAGGCAAATGTGAAAAGTATGCTAGAGGCCAGAACATACCGAAGATCTTAGTTCCAAAGCTTTATATAATGATGCAGGAGTTATCAGTACGCAGTTCGAAAGGATAGTGCGCAATATGTGCGACGTCAGAGAGTTCAAAGGTCGAGACTCGGTCAAAGTAGCACAAGTTCAAGCTGTGCGATGACGTCATGTGTTTTGGACTGCTTGCCTGCGCTCTCTAACACCAGCACCAGCGTGCGGCCCACTGATTTCATGAAAGACTCGAATGACTCGTATCGAAGACTATAACTTGCATGATCATCAGCAGCCAATATGTACGTTAACTTTCAAGTACAGCAATTCGAATTCCCTGATTCCCAAAGAGCTCCTCGATACAAATATAGAACATCAATAGAACATAATCTTTACTAGCAATAGGCTCTCAGTCCACCGGTTATAGACCGTGAATACCGCTAGTTTTGTACATTAAATTGTTCAGTTGGATCCGACTACAAATCAATCACTGTGTAAGTAGGTTACGATATGAAAGACAAAGAAAACACTTACAACCACCGAACTTCTTTAGTCCCTCTCTCAGACCTTCGCCGACTTTGTTGGCGGTATCCTCGTCCTAGTAGATGTAAAAAGTCGAGTGAGAACTAAGGCAAGGAAAATGAATTAACCAAGAAATCTTACGAGATTGTAGCCAGCCTTGCTCGCAGCGTACTCGACGCCCTTATCGACCCAGTCCTTGCTGGAGTTATTGTTGTTGCTGTCGTTGGAAGATTTGTACGAGTTGCCTTTATTCTCTGAATTGTTGGAAGAGCCGTTCGACTCATTGTTAGAAGAGCCGAAGGAGTTTCTCTTACTCTCGGAGTTGTTGGAAGAGCCATAGGGGTTGCTCTTGTTCTCGGAGTTGTTGGAAGAGCTGTAGGAATTCGACTCGTTGGATGAGCTATAGGAATTGCCCCTGTTCTCGGACTTGTTGGAAGAGCCGTAAGAATCCTCCGACTTGTTATAATCGCGGCCGTAGGTGCTGTCAGAGTGCAACATGTCGGAAAACAGGAGGAGAAGAGAGCATTTGAGCACATACGTGTTCTCATCGGAAGATCCGAAGCTGTTGCCTCCAGAGGTGCGCTCGCGATCGTTGGACCCGAAGGTATCCTTGTTATTGGATGAGTCAAGGCCTCCCTTGTGGGAAGAGGAGTCGGGGTTCTGGTTGTGAGAGGAGCCGTAGGAGTTTTCACTATCGGATAAATCACGTTCACGGCGGTCGTTTCCACCAGGGCCGCCGGGGCCACCACGTCCACTGCTGAAAGAGTTGGACTCTCGGTCGCCACGGTTGTTTTCAGATCCGTAGGAGTTGTCGCGGGATCCACGGTCTTCAGATCCGTAGGAGTCGTTGTTGCGGGACCCGTAAGTGTCGCTGCGGTCCTCGCGGTCCTGGCTGTAAGACATATCGGCGAATAGGGGTTGTGAGGGGAAAAAGCGAGGTAGGCAATCCAAGGACTCAAGATGGCGGGTGGTTGTGTTCGACGACCTTCTTATATACTGATTACCAGTGACTTAGGGGTTTAATTCGAAATCGCCCCCCGAGAGGGACTACATTGTTCCTTGTTCATTCAAATCCGGATAAAATTTCGGCATCGATGGAAAGTAGTGAAAGAGCACGATGAAGCACGATATATCGCGCAGCCTGGTTCTCTCTGTGGGGGAATAGCTGCTTCGAACATAAGAGTCACTGCGTCTGGTCGGAACGTGCGTCGTGCACAGAACGTGTAGATGAAAATAATAGGACAGGAGTATTGCTTCACAAGACTATCCGACGCCGATAAAGCCTCTGAAAGATTCATTTATCTGATTAGCTATCTCCGAGATGTCATGAGACGAGACCCGTGTACACGAACCTCAACTTGTACGATCTGGGTTTCTGCAATTTCGATGTACGTATTATCATTTCCGCTAGCAAACTGATGGACAAAGCATTCATTATTCCCTCATCAGAAACTGTAAACGCCAGCTTGTCAGAGAAAGAATGTCCACAGCGATACTAACTACTTACCCGCCACTGTGACTCTGAGCTATGCGGGCGACCTTCTAACTCGTGGATTTCAAAAGGATTCCTCCTGTCAAGCATCTCGAATCTATGTCGGACCTCGATGCAGTCCGAAACCGAATAACCGGACAATGATGAATGAAGGCATAATCGCGCAAACTCGTGATAAAGGATGACTGAGTCTTGCTCACCGATGGACGTTCGTTCCGCCAGCATCGCCACCGGATTACGTTTAATTTTGGCGCCGGTCTGGCACAGCCACATTTATTCGTCGCGTTATCCATCTGCTGCTTACGTCCACTTGCGAAGATCTACGCACTCTCCAGCGTTCTCCAGCTTCGGACGCGTTCGACTTGCAAATCTAGCGACCATCTCAACAGAAACTTATATCAGGATAATCTTCATTTGAAGTGCATTTATTATCTTGTTATTCGGTCAAGACTCGAAATCAACATCTTCCTGCAGCGACCCGGAGGTACGCCACACCATGCTTGCCCAAACGCAGAACTCGTAAACGAGTTGATAGCGCGCCGCATCGGCGAGCGCATCTCGAATAATATCATCGGACAACCATGTATCATATCAAGGTCGTATGTACGTGGGCCTCATGATCCAGAGGCTGTGATATCTATCCAGTGAGTCTTTAATTACTCGCGGCCAGGCAGGATCGCCGCGAAGTGTATGAATCTTTGAACATCCATATCGCCGATGATGTTCTTTGGCAGGCAGCATCTTTGAGCCTCGACCTTCGAAGTATCTGCGGATTATCAAGCTGTTATTCAGGATGACTCTTCCGGCCGAATCGTTGGTGACAGGTGTGCCAGTGACAACTCTCAACTACATTGTCATAGCAAATGACATAAATTCATGAGCATCCGAGTACTCGCCTTTACCTCCTGAGACATGTCGCATCGCCTCTGGTTTACGCGGATCGTCAAATCTTAATTAATTCATCGGCCTCATCTGGAGTTTGGACTGATGTGCTGCACAGAAGCCCTGACACATCATGCACTGATGAACGTAGATAATATATTTCATAAAGTTACTAATATTATAATATCTTCACTTCGCCTCGGCTACTGTTCCACATTCCTTACATCTCCGCATATTCTCGTCGTTCATCCATTTCTGAATAATAGGCTTGAGCTGGGTTCCGAGGTCGGTCACATGTAAGGAAGCTTCATAGATAATGGTAGGCTCTGCATGCGTTGAAGAACGGCAATACCAACGGAGACGATCTGCCGCCATAGGATACAGCAGTGGAATGAAGGAATGAATGAACACACGTACCTGTAGCCACCTCCGGTCTTACACGCTCGACTACTAGACCAATTGTGTTCGCATAGCGCACGGGATTGTGGGGTGTATTGGCTACACGAGATTGGTGCTATAGTACCGATGATGGAACACGCTGCTTACCAGGCAGGAGGAACATTTCTCCTTCCTCTATCCTGGTATCTTGGAAGACGCCACCGTCTACTATTCGGAGTAGCATACCGCCTTTATGTTGGTAGAACCATTCCTATCGACTCATAGATGGTCATTTCCGCAGATGTCCAGGGATATAAAGTACGCTTACCTCTGTTTCATTCACGTGGAAGTCATTCCTCTCATTAGGGCCTCCTACCGCCATCACGATGAAATCCGTTCCTTTATACAGGCAGAAATTATTCACAGGAGGTTGTAGCAGATGCTGGTTCTCAGACAGCCATTTGGGAAAATTGATAGGGGGAATGAGAGGCATTATAGAATACTTCCGCGTTGAAGTCTGGAGAGCAGGTGGTGGTCTGACAGCACGACGAAAGTTTACATTCGACCATTTACTGGGAGAGATGACAAACCGACCGACTCCAATCTTATCCGTCGCGATATCCGGGCCGACAAGCCGTTATCTCTTTATTACTTTCTTGTGCACGTGATGTAGCAATCTACTCACGTGAAGAAATACACGTGTTTTTTTGTTCTCATTCAGCACTTTAACTTCGTTTACTACTGGCAACGGCGTCCATCTTCAATATCTTGCTTTCTTCTGGTCTCTGCTAGCCTAAGCCCAATTGCATTCATTTTACTGTCGCAACGAAAATCTTCTTTTCAACTTAAAGGTCAGGACATCCTATGGTGGCCACGGCATCTTCATCAGCAGCAGCAGCGCAAGGGAGTGAGAATGATAAAAGGCGGAAGCACACGATAGAAAGGGCAAAGGCAAACCATGTACGTTGAGCATCTTTCCAATTTCATGAAGACATTGATTTATTCTTTTTCATCAGCTATCAAGGCAGTTGCAGATGCGCCTTCAGTATGCTAGACTGAAGGTCGAGCATGGATGGGTATGGCGTTCGTGTGCGCTGGAAACTCAGTTCATTGATACTTGTTTTCATCATTTCCCTTGCATTTAGCAAAAGCAAAACCTAAACGAAGTCGAAAATCTTTACTTCCACCACTCACACCTACGAGGACCGAAGCCATTTCCATCACCATCATTACTTGCTACTACCCAGTCGGAGCTGGTTTCGTTCTCTGCCCCTCCTTCAAATCCGGCTCAATCTTCGCTGTCCTTCAAGCTTCCTCCATCCAATCTATCAAGAAACTCTGTCGATGTAGGAATCACAGATGTAAATGACGAAAGAACTGCGGCTAGCTCATCAACCGCGACAGGCTCAGCGACCAGCTTTTCACAACCACGGTCACCTTCCGAACTTCAGGACCCAGCGATAGACCCATCTCTGTACCGCCAGAGCATAGACTCTATTATTTCAATGGACGTAGACCAGGAAGGCAAGACCTCTGGCTCCAACGGCTCCGGCGAACCATCAACCAGCGGCGTACCCGAAGGTTCTACGCCACGACAGCCAACGTATGGCGCAGGAAGTGAAGCCAATCCTTCTTCCATCTCATCCACGAATACTCACGACGCTGCTTCTTACTCTTCCAACCACTATCCCATTGTAAAACCAGCACGACCGCAGCCCACAAGAGCGAAGTCAAATCCTCGTGTCGTACCAACCTTGACAGCACAGGATCTACACGGCTTTAGTGGTTCTTCCCTAACATATGACTCTTTCTGGTCATCACATTCAGGACAAACGACCTCCCGATCATTTCGTGGATCCACTGGGAATGTAGCGGAGCTTCCCGCCGAAGGACTAGAGGCATTTGGTAGTAGTGCGGACACGGGGTACTCTACTAATTATCCTTCTGAAAATTCATATCCCTCACCGCCGGCCACAAGAAGCGATGGACAGGGGAATGCTGATCCAATGTCGAGTTCGAAAAGAGGTACCGCTGAGGGGGGACAGGGGTGATGACACTTGATGTCGTCTGGTGTACTTTTTTCGTGGTTGATTGCAGCATCTTGTTTAGCTATGTATCAGAGTCGTCGTAGTATATTAATTCTATTTTGCTTTCCATGTTCCGCAGTCCTAAGATATGAAGGGTGATGTAGATCGAACCCATGGTGACCATACATAAATCTCGAACCACTAGAAATCCTCAATATCGTCTCCCTCCAGCCAACCACCATTTAGTTCCTCCTCCTTTCTAGTGTCTTCCACTAATAGCGGGTCCTCTTCCAGCCTCTCTCCAGAATCAACATCCCCCTCTTGCAGTAGCAGCCCTCTGCCAACTTCTCCCCCAAGATTAAACCACATCCTGGAAAACAGCTGATGCGATGCTGGAGGCCGCATGGAAGAACACCTCGCCTCGGACTTGTCTTGCGCTTTGAGGACGCCTCCCAACTCTATCGGCACCTCGGCTTTGCTCCATCCACCAGCCCGCCAAGCCGATCCATCCTAGAGTGGAAAACTGAGCGCCTACGCGGAGGAGAGGAAAATATTGATGCTTACATGCCGAAGCCCACTATCCACTAACCATCGCCTGACGTCCCTCACGCCTTCCCAAGCGTCATTTTCTTTCCGCAAGTAATCGAAGAACTCGGGTTTAAAGACCTTCTGTCCACGCCTTTGCACTGGGGTCGGCAGCTCATGCAGGGTGCCTAGCGTCAGGAGGTGAAAACGATGAGGGTTGGCTTGATACCACTGAAGGGAAGGAGGAATGTCAGCGTAACTGATAGCAGGGAGGAGCGGAAACATACAGCCTCGCCGCCACTCGAATCAACCCAGCTCAGGCGTTCTGCTAAACCTCCACACTGGTCTATATCGTTGCAGAACTGGACGTAATTCTGGTGAAGATATAGGGAGAACAGGGAAGAATCTATGGGAGAATCTGAATAGAGAAGCTGGATAGACGTTCGTTGTGAGAAACAATCGTATGGTTATATGGGAAGACAATGTACATCAACATCCACTCGACTTGTTCGCCTGGCATGCTCCTGCAAATGGGCTGGCAACGTTGGCGAATCCTTGAGTTTCTCGTCTATCTCCTTGTCTCTTTGGATCTCTTTCGCCGTAGCAGAAGCATTTGGCGGATCACCTTTGCCTATTACAAGGCATTTATCAGTTCACGAAAAGGGGCCACTCAAGACGAAGGACATACGTTTATTGTACAGGACTCTCCCTATCAAATGGAACAGCGCTAAACTTTGCTCCCTCCTTGTCACAGCTTCCATCACGACACGAACGGCTCCATCCTTCCCGGCGTCTCCGTTCTTCTTCCCTCGTCTAGACTTAGGTTGCAATTCGACAATGCATGCGAACTGAAGTGCCATGACTGCACTCCTGATATCGCCGTTCGCAGAGTTCACGATGACATCCAGCACTTCTTTGGATGGTGAGGCGGAGGACCTGGATGTCGATGAGAAGTGTCTACTGAGTAGCGATTGCAAAGCTTTCTTTAGGAGAGTGGGGGCAATGGGATTAAATCTATCATGAAAAGGATCAACTGTCCGTCACCAAAACACTCAATGATACAATTTGAACTCACCCTATCTGGGTGACGTATGGTCCCATCAGCAGTTCCCTTGAAAGAATTGTCCTTACATCCACAACCTCCTTGCCTCTGCCCCATATTCCCCCAGCGATGTTCTCATCACTTGCCTCCCCTCGCATTCCAGAATCACTGACAATAATGACCATTGGAACTGTTGGATTGGAAGGCTGAGAAGCCACCAGGGCATGTAGCGCGGCATGAAATTGTGCTTGTGTGCGAGGATGTAGGATATTCGGCAGATCTTCCAGTAGTACAATGTGCCGTTTTGGTGTTCGAGAGACTATGGAATGGTTCTGCGGCAGTTCCGATATGCTTGGAGATATTTGGGAAGGGGATGGAACCTTGGAGCCTGACCTTGAAGAGCTAGGCACACTGAAGACGTTCTGGCAGCTGGAGGCCCGGTTTAAAAAGGTCTCGAATTTGGTGAAATGGGTTTCGCTGTCCACATCGTAGTCCCTAGACGAATTTATAGAACTAGAGCTTGGGGATGCATAAGGATCGTCTGCTATGTAGTGTCTCAGAGAGGTTATGACACGGAAAGTCGATGTGGTGCGCACTAAAACTCGTGGTAGATGCCTCTCCAATGGCACTCCGCCATTCGAGAATATCAAACCCCATTTCACGCGCCAGAACGCGAATGGTCGTTGTCTTTCCTGTTCCTGCCGGGCCGGTCAAAGCAAGAATCCTCTACGTTACTTATTGATCAGTCCGGAAAATCCGTCAAGATAAATTGAAAGGAATGTACCCGATATTTCTTCAACTTCCCAGAAGGACCGCCTTCAAAAGCCTCCGTTAACCAAATTCGCACGTCTTCGACTTTCTTAACATGAACTGCAAGTTCTCCCTGCAATATCAAACAAGTCAGACAAGTTGATAAGCAGGACGAGGTAATCTAACTTCAGTCGTTGGTTCATATATGTCAATCCATAATCTATCATCTAGATTCAAGGCAGATTAGTTTCACATTATTTACGCCAGAGAAAAGGCCACATACCTTCTTCAAGCTCCATCGTGGTCTTTGCCGTTTCTTTCCCCTTTCCTTTACTTTTCAGGCTAATCTGGGATTTTAAGTCACGGTCTTCACATATAGAAGGCGGAGTGGAAGCTTTGGAAAACTGGGGACTATATCTCAGTCGTCATGGATATTTTCTCAATGAATTTGAACATATACTCACAGCAGTTAACGGGTCGAACCTCTTCATCGCTGGGGATGCAGCTGAAGGCTCTGATCCGAGCTTGACTTGTTTGATTTTTGGTATTGAAGACTTCGCTTTCTTTTGCGTTTGAGACGAAACATACTGGGATTTGGGGGCCATGGTCTTGTGAAAGCACCAGGAAACTGGAAGATGTTCCAGTGGTTTTTGTAACCGTATTGTCGAGTCGCAAGATGTCCAGCAGTAAGAGACGCGTTGAATGGTTTATGGAGCGTTTTAGAAGTAATTCGCTGTCAAATGCCACGTAGATTCAGGAAGAAACGCGTCGTCTGTCGTTGTACAGCAAGTGATAAATTGGTGGAAGGCTGGTAGATAGTTTGCGACACCGTCGCGTGACAATCTCAACTGTGACGCAGTTAAATAGGGTCACACGGTAATCCTATGTTGAAACTTGAAAATAACCGTCTTCACCTACTGCGACCAGCTTCACCCATGTCACCTCTGTGAACAGGCGACAACTAGGAGCGCTCAACTGAAAACGTTTACAATCTAATCGGAATAACGGTGCGCATCTCATTCATATTTCTTGGCTCTTCGGTCCTATGGACTGAAGTTGTCAAACGGGCACCGCCGCGAAAACTGTGGTCTCTGGCTTGCTTGCTTCAGCAACAATCTGATAGTATATTTTCTTCATTCAGAATAAAAGCCTTTCAGGAAATGCTATGTCTTATATTTATAACTTCTTTCAAGAAATGGGAAAAGAACAATAGTGAACGTGATGGTAGTGGTTTTCTCGCACAATGTTGGGACGCTAATAGAATGAGATATACATAGGAAATCTATGACCGTCACATGCAGTCGATAGACATGCTCTCTGGATTTATCCCTTCAGTTCATATTTAACATCTGCAAATTATAGCTGTTTATCAGCGTTCCTTGCATAAACATCTGGAATAAATATCGAAAGCGCAGATCTTCGTATACGGAGTTCATAAACCAAGCTAAAGGTCTTCGCCGTTCACGGGCTAGTATAAGTGCGTACATAATAGATCGCAAGAACACTGAACCCTGACAATTGCTAGTTTCTTAGCAGGTAGTAAACCTCATACTTTGTGCTCTCTGATCTCGTGCCGATCGCGTGTTCCGCGCCCTAACTCCTCGCTGCTTCACATGGTGGTATTCAACACAGTTGCGGAACCCTTGAACGTTTGAACCTCCAAGCTACTGCCAGGTTATCGCTGCACGGGCAACCTTGATTGATTACTCACACGGAGAATTGTCGGAAATTTGTTCCCCGCAAGTCAACGATCCCGTGTTCCGCGCCCTAACTCCTCGCTGCTTAACATGGTAGTATTCAACACAGTTGTGGAACCCTTGAATCTCCAAGCTACTGCCAGGTTATCACTGCACGGGCAACCTCGATTGATTACTCACACGGAGAATTGTCGGAATTTGTTCCCCGCAAGTCAACACATGTTTATAGGCATGGGATTAGCATGAGACCCCGGAAAGCTTATGTGAGATATTTTGGCTTTCGTATAGTGTGATGATATTTTCTAGGAAAAATATTTCAGTTGGAGAGATTCTCTGAGATGAAGGCCAGAGTATACACGCGACTCTTGAACAGAAATCACCATGTGCATATTGATGGACGCCTGCCTTGGAACGAACCGAAACTCGACGACGCATAGAGCTCGGAGTCCAGACAAATATGCAGTGATTTTCAAAATTTTATCACTTTCCGCGCGTTATTTATTGTGCTTCAGAATCCAATCCGTCGAATTTTCCAGGAGTTAATTGGTGGAGTTCGGGGGTCCTGTTCTGCTGGTCTCTCCAAAAGGTATTTAAGTAGCGTCAAATGCCTTAGATCAAAAGCATTACTACCTTGAAATTCGCTATATTGCCCATACAAGCCATGTCGTTTCCTGATCCCAGTGTCCCTCTTCCTACGCGTTTCGCTGACATCAAGCGTGATATTGCTGCGGCGTATCCTGATTTCGAACGCAACATCACTCACGCTTGGGCTAAAGTTACTGAAGAGTTAAATAAAGTAACAGCCGAAATTATAAAGGAAGGCACAGGTGTAAGACCTCTTTACGCATTCGCTTGTTCCAAAATTTTTGTTAATCTTTGCTATCTTAGTATATACCCCAGGTCGAGTTCTCTCGTCTCGAAAGCTTGAGTACCGATGAAGTTGCAAAGATCAAGGAGAGAGGTTGTGTAGTTCTTAAGAATGTGGTAGATGCCCCCGAAGTACTGGGTTGGAAGTCTCAATTGGAGGATATTATTAAACAGAATCCAGATGTCGAAAGTATGTTTGTTTCAACTAAATCAGTGTAAAAAGGGAATTAACACAATATATCATAATGAATTTCCAGGAAAGCCCTCGCATAATCCTCAATTTTACGAGCTCTAGTAAACTGATTTATTACTATCTTTTATACGTATCCACTCATACTTTCTTTCATAGTTGGACCAAACCGCAAGTGCGTGCACGTGCGCATCCGAATGTCCTCTCGGCGATGATATGGATCAATAATTTGTACCATGCAAAGCCAGAGTCCAAGCTCGATGGTGTCGATCTTTCCACACCATTGACATACTCTGACCGAATTCGCATTCGGCGACCTGGTGTTAAGTTCAGCGGACTTCCACCTCATATTGATGGTGCGCGCTGCTTGTCTATGCCTCCATCCAGTCTGTTCTAAAGAAATTAACATTGATTCAGGAGGAACAATCGAACGCTGGGAAGATCCAGCGTTAAGAAAATGTTTTGAAGCTATATTCTGCGGAGATTGGCAGGGTAATGATCCATATGACCTCGAGGGCCGTCTGAATGCGAATAACTCCTTGTACGGCAGGCCAAATCAGGTAAATTCGGTGCCACTGCTAACCTAGAGAACGTATTAACCAATGCATGGTCGATTCAGTGCAGCATTTTTAGAACGTTTCAGGGATGGATGTCCTTGAGGTTCGCTATTTCTCTAATTTATGAATCTCCATCATGGACTGAAAATAGGGTGCAGCGAAACAGGACCCGGTGAAGGCTCCATGGACGTCTTCCCTAACGTGAAACTTGCCATGGCATATTTCATTTTACGTCCTTTCTTCCGCCCGTTGGTTGCAGTCGATTCTCCAGAGATATACGATGCAAAGAATTGGCAGTACGGTGAGAGCTCGCTTTATTATTATTATCTGCTTGTATACATACTTATGGATCAATACCTTGAAGATATCTCTACAGCTGAATTTCCTGGCATCGTCCACGATAATGGCGGTGGCTTTGTCGCATGGCCTGCACCGAATGTGCATCCCCACTTAAAGCTGGAACAGGCTATGACTTCGATTCCTAAAGTCTACCCTGGAGATTTGGTATTTTGGCACTGTGATGTCATACATGCCGTGGAACAAGAACATAAAGGGATTGGTGATTCCGCCGGTATGTATCTTTGCTCTTCGAGGTTTACCATTCCAGACTAAATGAAAATCAACTGTCTGTTTGGTTGACTGCAGTCATTTATATCCCTGCTGTACCATTAACACCGCAGAACAAAGCCTTCGTAGAACGGCACCGTGAGATATTTTTGAGAGGCGACCGTCCAACTGATTTTCCTAAAGGCATATCTGAGGCAAAGTTTATTGGGTTTGCAAGCCCGAATGACATTTCGACCCCAATGGGACAGCAGGCGATGGGATTTGAAGTCACGGTAGCATAAAGAATCTATTTTTTGTGCGGACATGATGGAGAGCTTCATAATGTAGTGTTGGAATATCGATTACTACAAACGATTCCATTCCTTACTATGCATTCTATTTTTAGCTCTATGCATTTCACGTTACTAGTTACCCGCCATTATGCAGATCCTATACCTAGTTGTTTCATATGTTACCACCCCGATAGCCTTATTATGCAGTCTTTGGATCGAGAATTTATCTACCTATGTGCTTAAGGACACTGTTTTCATATTGTATTAACTAAGTGTTTACCTCTAATCAATTGTGGTTTTCTCATACTTCCCGAACTTTCTATCGTCATTTCAACATGTAAAGCATTATTGTCAAGAACTTTATATTGAACAGTGAAATCGATTTTGATGCACTCTTAGGGTTATGTTTGGCGCGCGCGCCCCGGGCCGTTCGTCCCGGGCGACGAAATTCAAATTGGGTGATGAAAAATGCGTAAAGCAGTCACGCTCTCGACTTTCGGACAACATCGTTGATCATCATCGAACGACTTACAAGAACACATACACAAAATAACCGGGACAAATGGACAAGCTATGGCATTAAAGTGTTCCTCGCTGTGACTATTTCTCAAAATAGCAGTTACTGCAGAGCCCGATGGTTCTTATTCCTGTTCTTATCAGCTCTCCGAACGTTATTCGCTATCACTAGCAACTCGTCTCCGAAGTGCATTCTGTTTTCAAGTTCTTATCATTGGTAAGCTTGGGATTATAGGCTCAAATATTGGCAACAACTGTTCTATTCATGGTCCAAGAGTCTCGCGTTTACGAGCATCAACGATTTTAAATCCACGGGCATGATCGTATCGCAATCCCGAGTAATAGAGGGGCTGGAACTTGAAGCTTGAATGACGAGTCTCTATAGCTGCTCTCTTCTATAATCGAACACACCGCTTCGGCGAGGGCTCACTAAAGGCATATTTGGTACACTATGGACTGCATCTAAAACATGGCGAAAGTCGAGAGCTAACTATCATTCCTCAGAGCTATTCACTCGAATCTCGATACTGTTGCAAAGACTAATAATCTGTAATACAGATAGATATAGGTTCCAGGAGACTTCAAAATAGCCCCTATTTTAAGGTGCGTTCATACATTCCGGCTGAACTGAGCAGAAACTCTGAACTCCTTTTGCTCTGTGGATAAACGTCGGCATTTTCAATTCATGCTTGATGTCACGCCATCAACTTTCTATACATCTCTGAATCGAGTATGTACTCAAACTCATCATTATCTGACAGCTTAAAGACTCTTGCGGATTTGCGGTGACATAACACAATTCTGAAGTTTAGATTTGTTGCGGAAATTTTCTGTATATTGACACTTGATGCTTTGGCAATCAAAAATTTTAAGCTCACTCGAGTAATGCGAAGTCCTTGGTAATTTAGTCCAGGAAGAGTTTTTCTAGTTGCTAACTTACACGCAGCATAGATTTTACTTTAGCCTTTTTCACGCTTGCCTATTTTGAAAGCACAGTAAATGTAAGTTAGATTGAATGTTCCTTACTGTGGAGTATTTTATCATGACGAACTAGATGCAGCGGGGCTAATCTTTATCATCGCAGGAACCTGGATACTCCTGTTATCGAGGACCTCATGACCTTGATTCCATTACTTGAAGAATATTTAAGGAGTTGCCAGAGTCCATTTCTCAGTAAGCACTTGCTTTTTATTCCCCACTGTTTACAATATTAGTATGGATGCCAAACCTGATCCTAATGCTCCTCTTCCACGACGGTTTGCAGACATAAAGCACGAAGTCACTGCCTGATAACCTGAATCCAAGCTTCAAGCTACTCGGTTTGGAGAAGGTTGCTGAAGGAATTAAATAAAGTGATAAGAGAAATTATCAGCGACGATCGAGAGGTAGGCCCCATATTCGTCTGCCATTTTGCTGGTGGCTTGTTAATGAATTAGGTTTTTGGATGTAGTACATTCCTGAAGTCCTTTTCTCCTAGCTCGATAGCTTGAGCTCAGCTGAAGTCATAAAGATCAAGGAGCGAGGTAGTGTTATTATCAGAGATATAGTTCACGATTTCGAAGCCAATGATTGGAAATACGGGTTGGAAGAAATTATCAGAGCCAATCCTGATAATGACAGTAAGTTACTTGTATTAGCTGCTGAACTGCTTCGATGCCAAGATACACACTTATGGTGTCATTTCTCTATAGTGGTGCCTCCTCATAACCCTCAGTTTTGTTGAGCTTTAGTAAACTTTTTTTAATTCTCTATATCCTCTACTACTGATTCGGGCTCCATCTCAGCTGGACAAAACCACAAACCCGGGCACGCGCACTCCCAATCGAGTGAGTTCTTGGGTTTTTCTGAGGTGTAAGTTAATATTCATTCGCTGGTGCTTATTCAACACAATCTAGTGCCTTTGGGACTTTCCAGGGATGGTTATCTATGAAGTGATGTTTTTGTACTGTGGATAGCTGGAATATCGTACTCATCAATAAGAAAAGCGGAATAGACCCTGGTGAAGGCGCTCTCAGATTGTTTCCAAATGTGAACCTTTCCATGGCATAGTTTATACTGCTATACCAAAAAGTTCCTTTTCTAGGTTTGTTGCATAACTGAACAATCGGCTGAAATGGTACAGTACGACCTCTTTGGTTCCAATAGATTCCTTGGACATATACGATGCAAAGAATTGGTGATACGGTAAGCTTCATAAATATTTTATTTTAACGTCGTGTTTATCTGTACTGACACTCTTATGATTTATGATACGATAGATATTGAATTTTTGCCTATGACGGTGGATACATGGTTTGGCCTGCGCCCCGCGCGCGTCCTCAGATGAGGCTGGAACAAACAATGACATCAATTCCGAAAATATACCCCAGAGATATGGTATTCTAGCATTGTAATGTTGTCCACGCTGTCGAGGAAGAACATAATGGTCTTACCGACTCAGCTGGTGTGTATCCTCCATTCCTTCGAAAATTTTCATAAAATTCAGCTCTCCGTTGTCCTGATTGACTGCAGAATAAAACGTTCGTGGATAGGCAACGCGAATTATTCTTGACAGGGGATTGACCGGCAGACTTTCCCAAAGAAATATCAGAGGCTAAATTCACTAGATTTGCAAGTCCCGGCGATATTGCTACTTCACTAACAAAGCAGGCGATGGGCTTTTGAATTGTTTACTGCGAATATTTCTTGCGGGATATATGTTATTACTATGAAATATATCGTAGTATATGTAGGATCTCTTTTGCTAAAACATCATCCTACTCCATAAATGTTTACTGTACAGATTCCCGGCCTTTGACTTGAAGAAAGCGCATGAAAGACTAATATATTGATCATCATAAGTTTCCACATTTATAAATCCAATTATATGCCGCTACCACAATAATCAAACTACAATGATGCACAGATGCTAAATGAAAATTGGGGGATAAAAGAGAAGAGGTTGATCGGTGGATCCTCACTCAGTTTGCGTATGTATATCGCAAGCCGTTTTGGATATTGCCAACATTTCTTCAATCCATACTCAGGGACTGCATTGTATGAGCATGACCTTTCTGTATCCATTCACTTGGAGTGACACGGTCCGAGCTGGTATCCGAGCGTAAAGAGTCATTCTCTGCTACAAATGCCCACATGTCGGGGTCCGGAGGCGGCGCAGATGTGATTGCCTTTAGTTCACACCCTGTAAGTTTGTCCAGATTAATGTTGAATGAATGGATTATCTGTTAGAAGGCGTACGGATGACGTGTGTGAAGTAGTCAAGATCCTAAAGCGCCATAACTAGTATGCAAAAAATGGACACTCATGCTAGACGTCAACGTACAAGATCATTCTTATCATATCCAAAAGGATCTTTGGGCAAGTCGTGTAAGAAAAAAGTCTTCGCCTCAGACGAAAAATCTCACTTTCAATTTCCTCGCCAGCGACCAAGAAGCCGAAGAAGATAAAAGTCTGTGAGCGATCGAAATTGAGCGAAAAGCGGAAGCTGTACGTAGTTGTCAAGGCTTACTATAACAACGGTGGCTGGTATAGTAAACCATTTCATCGTGACCCAAATTTGCATTGGCTATAATTGAAGGATGCAATTTTATGAAGCAGTTTCAGTAAATGTGGAGATGCTTACCAGAAAGAAAACGTATAGTGAAGTAACAACCCACAGGTGTGCCGTATATCTGTAAGAGTGGTAGATTTAGGACACTTCGACAGAGTAAGAAATAAATAAAGTTTGTCGCACGAGAAGGGAAGCGGTGTCGTCAAGATCCTTTCAAGAGAAGTAAGGCTTTCTACCATTTGAGTGAGCGCTCCCTGCAATTGATCTATAAAATTCGTTTCATGAAAATCCAAAGGAAAAAACAAGGAAGAAGCCTACTAGTAGTTGGGACATCGATCGCCTTGCGATTCTGCATTGCAGAAATATAAGAACTCTGTACCAACAAGTGTCAGACAGCAGAATATTCAACGCGGCAAGTGACTCACAATGTATAGAGTAATTTCCAGAGGCAAATTGTGCGCAACGTTGACGGCTCTGTTCCGTAGCCTCGCTCTCGTCCTTGAGCTTTCTGTCCGGTCTTTACTCCGCTTGATAAGGGCTCTCCTGATTAGAGAAAATGGGAATACATCCCACATCCTGTAATGCGGAGCATGGCGTGCAGATAGAAGGTGCTCCTCTTCCTTTTCGGAAAGGATGGTTTGGTCTACTTCATTTCTCAACATCGAGTTTCGGAGAGCACCGGGACCTCGACGAGGGTATAGTTGAGCATTGTCGGCGAATGCAAATTTCGAAGAGCTAGTCGAAGGAAATGATGATACATAGGGAGCCTGCTCTTGACCTGATGCTGGACCACCTTGAAAGGAACTCGAGGCATAGACATCATACTGGAATCCTGTCTCCTCAGAGATATTCCTCGTGGATCTAAATGAGTCGACGGGTGGGTACTCTGAAAGCCTCGACTCCTCATGCAAAATTGGCATAGCATCGGGCAGATTGTATGACATTGCGAATGCAGGCAGAAATTTGATCAGATAATATAAATCTCTTCAAGAACGGATTAGTGAGCAATATTTCAAGGGAACAAAAAGATTACTTGTAGTAGATTCCATCCTCGCGTCTCAGATAGTGCTTGACAGAAACTGCGTATGCCTCGACGAGATTGAGAACCGTCCTCTTTTCAATTAATGCACGGGTCTTCGTCTCATCTAGGGAAAATTTTCCATCTGCAGCTGCCGGCTCTGCGTATATAGGGTCAAGATGATATATTATAGCACTCTTTCGCACATACCTGGAACATGAAGCCATACCGCGCGCGCAAACATGCGGCTGGATTGTACAATTTGTGCCCAAAGTCTCCGGCCTTCATGAAAACGATCAAAAGACTGTGATGTCCTGAATACAATCACGAAACCGAGCATAGTGCCCATTCTAAGCTGATATTAGCAAAGTACGTATAGACGAGGGCGTGAAAGCATGAATTACGTACACCGCCAACAGTGTTGGCTTCAACGAGAAGATTTTATGTCCATTGAAGTTCCCAATGGTCACAATAGTCGACCATACTCCATATAAGACAAGGAGGTGCCAGCATCGAACTAACGCTGTAGACAGAAAAGACTCTGCAAGTGTTGTTACTCTTCTCTGTCTTGGAGCAAATCTGACGACAGCAATAAGAATGACGTGAGAGGTACATGCTGAACGTTTGCTTACGGGTCTGTAACAAAGAACCCTCTGTGCGTGATGCCAATGGGTTCTTCCTCAGGCTCGGACGTGTACGCCATGAAAAATATATAAACTGCATCTTATTATTCAGTGCACGATCTCGCGTCGCTCTATGGTGGCACTTACCTCAGAAGTTATGCGTGTCCGATATAACCTACAAACTGCACAGAGATATGTCCTCAATCGCGCGTGTCTTTGTCTGGTATTAAGTTGAAAAAGATGAAAGCTAGGAGTACGTGGTCGCATTCTTATATCAATTCCGGAGACCGCCCACGATACGCACACACGGCACTGCCCAACGCCCATCCCTCCATTTCATGATGTCCCATAGCAACCTCCTGAAAGATTACAAATTGGATCCAGCAGTCAAATACACATATATGTACTGTGAAATGACTGTGAATCATCTAGTCAACACCCATGCGATTATAGACATCGATACTCAGATTTTTCAAGATATATGAGAGGTTAAAAAGCAGGGAAAGATAGGTACTTAAGCGCCAAATAAGATTGGCGAACATCAAGTGAACGCTGGTGATCATTTGTGAACTGCGAATGGATGATATCGATGAATGGGTCAAGCATACGAGCGCTGCTGTAGTATACAAAAGTGAAAGGCGAAATCGGCGATCTCATCAAGATGATTGGCCGATCAAATATATGTACCTAAAGCGGAATTTGCCAAGCATTTAAAGTAGTTGTGCTATTAATACATTCCAGCTAAATACACCACTGGCATGGGGTTATTTAAGTCGACCAAAAATGATTGAGAAGGCTTGTTAAATATGTTTGTGTTTTTCTAATAGTTTATGCATGGCATAGACCATACTCAATGTATCAATTTTGCTTTGATAATTTCTTACAAAGAAAAAATGATATATTTACGCGATTTGTAAACTATTTGAAAAACATAAACATACTTAATAAGTTTTCTCAATCATTTTTGGTCGACTTCAATAACCCCGTGCCAGCAGTGATACTGTAAGAGGTACACAAACGTGTACACCTGAATTAGTCGAAGAGACCGCAGATTCAGACTTGCGTGAGCGGAATCAAGGACGGAACGAAAACTAAAGACACAGAGGCTTAAAAGTATTACACGCAAGTACGGCACTATACGATACACAGGTTCTAATGCTAAAAGTACAATTCAACTCGTTTATGAGACTTGCCGTCGTCGGTGGTGGACAGGAGGCGCCAGGCCGGATCAGAAGAGCGAAATGCGATCGAGGGATATAGAACAGAGTGAGAGAAAAAAACGCGAACGAGAATTAGAAACACAAAAGCGCGCTGTGAGACTCAAAAAAAAAACACCACTACCACCCTCCCCTCTACGCACCCGAACTCGCCGCCACAAACGCATTAAAATTATACCCCTCCCCCTCGCTATACTCCCTCCTCCACTCAAATCCCTCTGGAGCGAGACCCGCCAGCTGCGTCCCGCGGTCCAGGGTCTGCACCACCGCTGTGACATTGCACGCCGCGAGGTCCGTGGCGTTCAGGTCTGAGAGGCGCGCGGGAGTGAGGGCGAGGGCGAGCTTGGACGCGCCGGCGGGGAGCTCGGTGGAGAGGTTGGACGGGCCGCAGGAGAGGGAGACGTGTGCGGGCTGGGAGAGAAGGAGGAGGGCGTAGATGTTGTCTTCGACCTGTGTGTGTGCGTGAGCGGGGTAGAATTAGGAAAGGGAAAGAGGGATGAGGGGGGAAATGGGGGGCGCACCCAGTCCCAGTGCGCTGGCTTTGCGAGCGTGTCGTAGGGGTTGTCCGCGGTGGCGGGGTGGAGCCGCCCCCAGAGGATGATCTGGTCCTTCTGGATGGTGGGGTACGTGCCTGTTTTATACGCTGTAATGTAGTACTTCATGAGCTCAAGCCAGCCTGTGCGTAACCATCAGCATCGTATCCCTCCTTTTCCCACCCATATAACGGAAGAGGTGCGCTCACCGACATGTTCCATCCCCCGCACCCAGCCCGTCCCCCCAGGCATCCCCCCACCCCCTTCCCCGCCCCTGGGCAGCGGCCCGACATAGTGGCTCTCCCCGAAATCATTCCACGAAATAATCTGCGCGATATCGACGTACGCACGGTTCGCAACGACTTGCTCCCAGCGCGCGGCGGGGAGGTGGTCGTCGGAGCGGTAGACCCAGTTTTTGTTGAATGAGGTGGGGGAGTAGTGCTGTGGGAAGGGGGGGGGGGGGTGTTAAGAAGGTCAGGTGAAAGGATAGGTAGGAAGGGAGGGGAAAGGAGGCAAGGAGAGGGAGGAGGAGAAACGTACAGTAAAGAACCAAGGCGAGACGCCCGCCATGTACGTCTTCGCCTTCAAGTACCGCAGATGCGCATAGTCCGTGTCCATCGTGATGCTGCTGTTGCCCATCGGCCACGCCGAGTTCCACTGTCCCCGCAAAACAAAACCAAGTCAGCCTCCCCCATAAACTAAATCGCCCCTAACCCCCGAAAAAACACACGTTAAAATCCCCATCCACGGCCTCCGCGAACCGCTCCAGTCCACTCCCCGCCCCCTCCCCAGCAACATCATTCCCATCCACAAAGAACCCCGGCACAAAATGCACGCCCCGGCCATTCCCCAGCTCCGCATCGTTCGCCGCATCGTACACGAAGTCGCCCCACCCGCGCGCGGGGGTGTCCCGGCCGAAGGTGCACGCCTCCCCCGCGAAGGTGCTCAGGAGGGGGCGCTGCGTCGTGGGGGACGCGGGGGGGTAGAGCAGGTATCTCGCGTGCCCGGTGAATTCTTTGAGGTACGCGTGCAGGCGGTCGGCGTCGGGGGGCGAGGAGCAGGGGAGGGAGGACATGTCGAAGGAGAGGAAGAGGCTGAATGGGGTGGAGTTGGCGAAGAGGGCGGCGGCGGCGAAGGCGTCGGTGAGGCGCGGGAGCTGCCAGGGGTCGGTGCCGAGGTTGAGGGCGAAGGCGTCGATGCCTTTTGAGGAGGCGAGGGTTATATCTGGAGGGGGGTGATCAGAGAAGAAGGAAATGGGAGGAAGACACGAGGAAAGAGTATAAGGAAAAGGAAGGTAAGAAGGATACCACGCCCAGCTAAGAACGCGCGAGCGAAGGTTGAGAGTGAAGAAGCACCCGCACGCACCCTGCATCCAATCGTCCACCGTATACGGGAATGTGTTCCCCACCATAAAATGGGCCACGACGAGGCGCGGGGTGGTCGGGAAAGGGATGGGGTCAGTGGTGGCGGCACGCGCCCCGAGGAGGAGGAGAGGGAGGAGCATGGGAGGGCCTAGGAATTTGAGGCGCATAGTTGGGTGTGTGGAGACGGGTGAGGGGAAGAGAGTGAGGGAAGGGGAGAGACAGAGACGGGTGAGACGCTAGCTGAGACTTTCTTGAGACCTGGCTTGCTTGTAAATCCGAGGGGAACCAGAACGCGTCTCCGCCAACACACCCAGACGAGGGGTTTATATCATCCTCCTCGAGAATTCGAAGGCACCCCATCGCATATTATCGAAGGCCCCGCATCAGACGTACAGCGAACGACACGCTGCGAGGGTATCAATAATTCATAAATCCACAAGAATTCTTTTCTGCCGGACGGGGGCATGTGAGACATCGACGCACGAGTCATATCCGAGTCGCGCTGCGCTAGAAATGTCCACGGAGAAGTTCGCAGGTGGCGGTGGCTGGTCTTCGTGTGGGAGACACGGAGGTGAGACGCGGAGGGGCAGGACGCGCGGACGGGGCTTCTATCGTAGCTTGTTCAGTGGAGGATGCAGCTTGATGGCTGCCAGGCATGACGTCAGGTTCTTTTATCACTGGGGTGCAACTGCCAGAGGGGAATATGGAAATTTAGAAATTACGGTTCGAATGGCGGGCGAACGAAGAGCGACGACGGGCCGGGTGACAAGAGCGTGACGAGTCGTTCCTCGCGTGACACCCCGCGTCTCTCACCTCCTCATTCATTTTTGCCCCTCAAGCGCTCACCCTCCCCGCTGGTACATCGTCCACGTCTCCCGCCCCTCCTCCTTCCTCTCCACTCCGCATGTCCACCGCCAAGGCCCGCCCCGCTCACGCCAAAGCCATCCTCGGCCCCGAGCTCTACGCCCAGCTCGCGAGCACCAAGGTCCTGCTCGTCGGCGCTGGGGGCATCGGGTGCGAGCTGCGTGCGTGCCCTCTTCCTGCGTATTGTTTGCTGTACTATGCTGAGGGAATTTCGAATGGACAGTGAAGAACATTGTGCTGACGGGCTTTGGGCACATCACGCTGCTGGACCTGGACACGATTGACTTGAGCAATCTCAATCGCCAGTTTTTGTTCAGGAAGAAGGATGTCAAGCAGAGCAAGGCACTCGTGCGTCTCGTTCCCTCTCCGTCCTTCCCGTGCTCTGCGTCTCCCCTCTTTCATGTCTCCTTTCCTCCCTCCACCCACCACCTTACACAACGCCTCCTTCCGCAGATAGCAGCCCAGACCGCGGCACCCTTCAACCCGAACGTGCACATCACGCCCATCCACGGGAACATTAAGGAGCCGCAGTACGACCTGGCGTGGTTCGCGCAGTTCGATATCGTGCTCAATGCGCTGGATAATCTCGGTGTGTGCTCGCTCTGTCTCCCTTGCCCTCATAGCGTCCCTCCTTCCTTGCACTCCTAGCCTCCCTTACTTTTCACCTCCCTACTCTCCCCCTTCCGTCTTTTCATCCTACCCTCCTCATCCTCTTCTTCCCCCCCCTTCCGTGATCTTCCCCTCCCTTCTCTCTTCCCTCCTGTCCAAACAACCGCCGCTAACCTCCCCTTCCCTCCCCAGACGCCCGTCGACACGTCAACAAAATGTGCATGGCCGCGAACATCCCGCTCGTCGAGTCCGGCACGGCGGGGTACCTCGGGCAGGTGCAGCCGTTGCTGAAGGTGCGTGCTGCTTTCTTCCCACTCGCTACCTTCCCTCTCCCCATTCCCAACCCTTCTTTCTCCCTTCCCCCCCTCCCTGTCCCCCTTCCCTGCTCCCGCCTCCTTTCCACTTCCTCGCTTTCCGCTCCCATCTCGCCGCGTCTCCCTCCTCCCAACTAACTTCACACAACCGAACCCTAACCCCCCTCCCCCCTACAGGACCGTACCGAATGCTTCGACTGCATCCCCAAACCCACGCCCAAGACCTTCCCCGTGTGCACCATCCGTTCGACGCCGAGCCAGCCGATCCACTGTATAGTATGGAGTAAGAGCTATTTGCTTGGGTAAGTCTAGGGTTTATTGTTGTATTTCCTGTATTCTGTGGAGTCGTTGCGTTCGTGCAGGCAACTTGCTCTATACTTTCGTCCTTGCTCTCTTTCTTTTTGAAGCCTTCATTCGCTCTGAGGCTTCTGGTATTTTCGCGCCCCGTGCTCTTCTCACTCCGCTTCTTCTGCCCTTTTTTCTCTGTACTTTCTTCCTTTTCCACTTGCTCTGTCTTCAATCTCTTCTGCGCATATACTCACCCCGTCCCCTCCTCCCCCACAGGCAGCTGTTCGGCGAGGACGAAGATGCAGGTGGCGAGCTCGACGAGGCGGAGCAGCAGGGCGAGAATGGTGCGTTCCTTCCACCCTTCTTACTTCAATCTAATCTTAACACCTTCTGCAGCCCAGGAAATCGCCGCCCTCCGCAAAGAAGCACAAGCCTTCAAAGCCGTGCGCGCCGCGCTACGCACCAAGGGGAGCGAGGACGCCGCGAAAGAGGCGTTTAACAAAGTGCGCCGTCCCCTTCCTCACGCAGATTCAGCGGACTGACCTCCCCACTGCGCAGGTCTTCAACAGGGACATCAAAAATCTGCTCATCATGTCCGACATGTGGCGCGCGCGCGCCCCCCCGGTGCCGCTCGACTTTGATAAAATCATGGACGGGTCGTTTGTCCTCCGCGGGGAGGAGCAGGTGAATGGGGTTAATGGGAGTAGGAACGGGAACGCAGTAGCCAGCGGGAGCGGGAGTGGGAAGGCGAACGGGGCGGTAGCGGCTACGGGCCTGAAGGACCAGAAGACGCTGTCGCTGAGGGATAATTTGGAGCTGTTCGTGGCTAGGTGTGCCTTTCTCCCAATTTTTGGTATTGGTGTAGTTTCTTATGATGTATGGGGTGGGGGGCAGCACGAACCGCCTCGCTGCGCGTCTGCAGTCTGGCCAGGAAAGCACAATCGCGTTTGACAAAGACGACGAGGACACGCTGGATTTCGTTACGGCCGCGTCGAATTTGCGTTCGGCGGCATATGGGATCGAGGGGAAGACAAGGTGGGAAGTCAAAGGTCCGTGTCCTACCCAACCCCCTCCCACCACACACACTAATCCCCGCGCAGAAATGGCTGGCAACATCATCCCCGCCATCGCCACCACCAACGCCATCGTCTCCGGCCTAATCGTGCTACAAGCCCTGCACCTCCTGCGGCGCACATACACCGCATTGCGCAACGTTCACCTGCAGTTCAAGCCCGCCGTGCCCCTCAGCGCCATCACGCTCTCCGCGCCAAACCCCGCGTGCGGTGTATGCCGAGACACATATGCGATGGTGTGCTGCGATCCGGAGCGGGTGACGTTGGGCGAGGTGGTTAGGGGGGTGTTGGGCGGGGGCGAGGGTGAGGAGGAGGGGAGGGAAGTGAGCGTGTATGAGGACAAGCGTGTGCTGAGCGACCCAGATTGGGAGGATAATTACGACCGGACGCTGGCGAGTCTGAATGTGACACGGGGCAAGTTTTTGACAATTGTGGACGAGGAAGGGGAGTGGGAGACGATTGCGCTTGGGTTGGGAGAGCTGTCGTGCGTGTTTACTTCATTCATTCATTCTTCTCTCATTTCGCTAATAAGCCATATCTATCTCATCTACACGTTGCAGACCAAACCACCCGGCTAGCGCACCCGCATTCATCCTCCCCTCCCCCCTCCCCGCGCCCCCGCGTAAAGTCAAACCACCCACCCCGCCCCCCGCACCATCCACGCCCTCGCACAAACGCATGCTCGACTCGGTGGAGGACGAGAACGGCGTCATCGAGATCGAGCCGACGCCCAAGAAGGCTAAGACCACGACTACCGTGCAAGGGCAGGAATCGAGGAGCACGGCCACGACGCAGGCATCGCGCAGCACGAGTCTGAAGCGGAAGAACGACGCGGCCGAGCCGGTGAGCCCGAGCAAGAAGCGCCGGCTGGAGGAGGAGGGCGTGGTGCTGATGGAGGGCAAGGATGATAAGCTCGAGGAGGAGGAGTATATTGTTATTGATGATGATTAGATGCTGTTGGAGGGACGAGGCGAGACGTTGGGTGCGCTGCGGGGCGTTGGGTGTACTGAGTGTACGCACGACCTGGGTGCGTTACTTACTATGGGGGCTCGTGACAGCGCTACTATCGGTGGCATGTAAAATTTTCACATTCAACTCAGTTCTTGGGCAGGAGGAGACCTCGGGGATTTGTTTTTGTCACAACTGCTTGCTCGCTTACTTATAAATTTCGTTTTCTTGGTCTCTCTACATACTTGCATGGTGTTATTGTATAGTAATAGTATCCTCTCCTTAATTTTGAATTTAGTAGGTTCAATGACTGATGCAAACCTATTCTTTATGAATATTGCTTACTATGATCAGTCCTGGGTCACTTTCTGCCTGACGCGAACTATCCACGTGATGTGTAATTAGACAGATAACTAAATATAGAAGTCGGTTCAATTTTGAGTCTTGACATATTCTGCCAACCTATTTTTACTTCCCCTTGACTTTAACAGCAGTTGGCTGGCAGTGATTAATTGTGAGTCCCCTACAGAGGCCCTTTTATACTACTACAAAAGTATTATAGATAGTTACAGAATATAACTACTGAGTCAATGCTTGCTAAGACAATTGCTAACAATATTAGTGAGCCCCGAGATAACCTCTTCTGTTGGAATTTAGGAATCTAGCGAGCGTGCAATGCCGCTCCATTTTCCATGGTCACCTCCATTCCCGGCTGCAGTACTTAATTTAGGTTTTCTTATGTTTTCGTAGAGTATTTAAATACTTATTTTGTACTGTAGATACTCATCCATTTGCCTCTGGCATCCCCCCCCCCATCATCATAGAGGACAAATGTACTGTCGTCGACGTGCGTCGTTTATTTTAACATCTTGAAAGATGTGCCGGATTAAATTTCAACACTTGCTTTTGTAGCTCCAGCCAGGAATACACGACTTGCTGAAAGAAAGCGGGAGGAAGTTTCATCGGAAAATCTCCAGGTAAAGCTTCTTCATAGTTGACCGTGACCTACGCATCTCATTCTTGCTTTCTGTCATAGCTCCGAGCAAAATCACATGCGTTCAAAGGGACAGAAGAAGGAAATAGCCTTCCATAGTCAAGTGCAGATCCTGAATATGGTGATTCCGAATTCGGGTGGGTGCATTCCAGCAACTTTTCATTCTCCAATCTAACATATGATCAGTTGAGGTGTGATTAGAGCATGCCCTTAATGGCGAAACGACGCGCTCCGGAGGATGAAGATTCTGGAAGAGGCCAGTGCGAAATCACAATAATGGGTCTTAAGCAGTTACAAGTTATCGTGATTCTCTAACTACCAAGCGCATTCGTGGAGAAACTGAAGGTGAGACCCCATTCAAAAAGGTAAATGAATTATTTTCGTGTAAGAAATACGTTGACTTAGTTTCGTTCTAGCTTATCGCGTTCCCGTTTCATCTTGAGGGCAAATTTATGGTCGTGCCCGTAGCCCGAATGCATCGAACGAAGAGGTAGATTCCGAAGTGGAAGGTAGGTCGCCTGCGCTAACATAATCACCTACAAATAGCAGAATGTCCAATTCCTCGGGGATGACGTCGTCGAGTAAAAAGCGGTGTGCATACGGTCTATGACAGGCGGTAGCTAGGCAACTTGGAAGGAGTCCATTGAGCCTACCATCCGATATGGTGTTTCATTCCATCCAGCTACAAAAAGTAAACGGATTGCAGTGTCGTACATACACAATGAAATAAGCATACGTGCTGCAAGTTCAAAGTCGTACATACAAACTCTCAAAGCAGCTTTCAATCGAAGTTCAACTGCTTTTAGGAAGTAGTCTGCGAAGACATCACATCGCTCAAAAGCCCGGACCAGTCAGCGGGTATATTGGAATATGCTTTGGCGCTCGCAAAGTTCGTCATGAAAATGGAGCTGACTTGCGTGGTGGCAATCAGCTGCGTGACAAGGGTGGCGTTGGTCTGCGTAGGACCAGCGTAGAGGATGATAGACTGTTTGGAAGCTGGACTGGTGCTATCTATTGTAAGGCCGGAGATCCTTTCATGACCAAATGGTTAGCTTGGAATCATACAGCAAGAAGAAATTTTCATACTTGAACTTTTTGTAAGTGTCTTCGTAAGTGACAATTTGATCGGCGATGGAGAAATATCCGCTCGTATCTGGTGTCGTCCCGGGATTGAGTATAATCTAGGAAATAATATAATGAGTATGTGTAAAATTGCTAGAGTGTCATATTTGAAGAACATACATAACTAGTCCCAAAGTCACTGTGTACTCTCGTTGCGAAGCCCTGATAGATGCTCAAGGAGGCAGCTGCAGTAGCTACTTCATCGAAAAAGATACCCTCTGGACGGTAGCCTGCACTCCACTGAGAGTACGTGTCAATGTCACTGTTAACCTGGCTGGCAGCAGTCGCTCCATAACCTGTGGCGACATATCCGAGAATTTTGACGTTCCCGGCGGCAGAACCCGCGGTCCGAAGTGCTGCAATGCACGCTTGATAGTTAGTGTCAGGCTGACTACCTGGCGTGCCATCGGGGCCATTGTCAGGATTAATGAGAATATAAAACGGAATAGTTGTGTAGGATTGAATCCTGGTAGGGTTTAATCACATGAGTTAAATTGTTGGCAATGTGTAGAAACACGTACGCAGTCATGACCGTAGACCAGCCAGAGCAGCTATCCCCGGGGTATATGTATAGAGGGAATATAATCCCAGAGGACAATAGTGCAGCTGCGCGCGTAATGAATACACCCAGCGTGATGAGAGACCAAAGAAAAGAAGCCTGGTACATGGCGGTTTTGATGATAGTATGAGAACCTTTAGAAGGATAGAGAGTACGATGTCTGGCGTTCGATGGGTTTTATAGCGCTAGGATGGGCAAATTTATCCACGGGCAGCATTTCCCCGCTGTAGATGCAAACAGCAAGTTCGAAAATAGAGACATCATGCACATGCATCATGAAGCACCGTACTGTGTCATAACAACAACAATGTATGCATGCAGTAGATGATGCCAAGGAGCAGGATATTCATTATCCGAGTGTTGCTGTCCAGTGTCAGTGAACACTGGAGAGCGTAACCACTGGAATACTTGGGATTCATCGAAAGCAACAACCAGACGAGTTTCCTGAACGGTTCGACCGTGAAATGACGCATGAAGCTTGAAGGTTGTGCTTCTACAAGTTTCTCCGGACAGGGCAGAGGCTGACCAGAAACATGATGCCAACTGTCTCACTGGGCTTAGGTTCAAGCAAATGGATGACGTATGAAGCATGAAGGTTGTGCTTCTACAAGTTTCTCCGGACATGGCAGAGCTTGGCCAGAAACATTATGCCAGCTGTCTCACTGGGCTTAGGTTCAGCGGATGAATGACGCAATTGACGAATTACTGAGTCGAAACCAAACTTTGAAACGATACCGATGGCGAGTTGACGCGCGTCGCGATGGTTGTCAAAAAGTCTGGATGACTGCATATGAGTACAAGTGTCCAAGTCAGTCATGAGGTTTACCGTACTTAAATTGATTTCTTCCACCCGCATGTCCTGCTTGCAGCGAATCCCGCAGCCACGAGTATCGGGATGGAACTGTGGTCAAAGTTGCAAGAACCATCGATGTAGAATTGATAAGTTAGGAATTGTGTAGTATTTTTCGTCTGGAAGAAGGCAAATCAGTTTTCTAGAAGAATCAGATGATGAAGAAGTTGTACTACGGGAAAAGGGAGAGGATCCGAACTCACTGCTGCCATCTATTGTTCCTAGCCTTCATTGCCATTGGATGACGATGAGGATATCAATACGGCATCCGTGGAGCTGGCAGAGCTCCTCGCAGACGGGCATCACTAAATTAGGAAGAATCCTACGAGCCATCACGATGGCCACAATCCACTGCGATTCACCATGAACAGTACAATCTGATGCGAGATTTCATCACAAATTGTACTGCCTCAAGTTCGCTCTTCACTTTCACAATCTCTGCAGTAATTTGTGAGAATTCTTTAATGTGGTAGTATATTATGAGCAAGTATCACCTTATATGTTATTATAATGATTCATATGAGTACTGTGATCTCAATAAGTGCTTGCATACAGAATATAATATGAATCAGTGGCACACTATTGACAAAATATAATATACTTGCACAGGTTGCACATCATCTTATATAGATGTGTTGTAGTTTTGGTAGCCGGTACGTAGCTGTTAGGCTGTAGGTTATAAATCTACAAGGTGTACACTACTGTGTCTACTGCTTATATACCATATCCTAGGGTTTCTAGTAAATTCTATCATAAGTATATCACTAAGCAGATTACTCATCAGATAACTAATCCCGAGGTATAGTATGTGCTGGATGATTCTCCCAGATTTCCAACAAGATGCTACAGCATCAACGAAATCTAAACCAAAATTAAAATTTCCCAGGGATCATTAATCCGCACCATGCTCTTAACAAAATGTGAGATCTTCACAAAAGTCATTTGCCACCTTACATGCATGCTATGGTGTCAAAAAATCTAAACCAATCTTAAAATTGACCCTAATATTGACAAGTATGATATGGATAAAGAAATCTCAGCCAGTGTTATAAGCTACCTACCACCTCAGATTGACATTACAATGTTAACTAATTCAGTATTATTATCATGAGCTGCCATGGTTCTGAATATGGGTTGTAATGACCATCATCCTAGGTTCATGAAAATAATTCTGATTGCAAATTGAAACAATATATATATTGTAATAAAACATGTATTATTTAGGGCCCAAATCCTCTGGATTGAGCTGCATGTTGAGCAGCAAGCATATTTTAACCACTACATAAACCAGACAGAAAAATCTGACTGGATGTACAATAGTATCTGAGTTTTCAGCAGCTTTTATGAAGAATACAACTTATTTATTCCACCACCTAAGAAGCACTGCAATAGATTGTCTTGATTCAGTGTCTGTATTCCCTTTGAAAAAATTAATTATGAAGTTATAAAATGCAGTGAAGTCAAATCCATTATATGTATTCACCTACTGTACAGCATCAGTGAGGTTAAAAACAAGCTGAAAGACTGCTGCAATGTGAGCATTATGTTGAATCAGAGAATCTTGAGCTTACCTGGACTGCTGTATAGGCAATTGCTCAGGGTGTAACTCAGTTTTCCATGTGAAGATTATCAGCAACAGTCTTTCATTTAGATGTAGAGGTTGTTGAATGTGTTGGAGTCAATGAGGGAGGGAGATTCTCCAAGTCCTGGGAAGAAGAGGGAGAGGTGAAGAAGAATTTATATAGATAAATTGCTTATAGTTAGATTTAAACAAATTGAGGCAGAGCAGAAAATATTTCATACCTTTACAAGCAGTTTACCCTTCAAATAGCCTTCTTCAACATTTTCAGGGTCAGCAATACCATCTGCATAGAGACATATAAGGAAATAACTTGTTGCAAAATCATACTCTTTGTCCCCTTAACAAAGATTTGCAAAAATACTAAAAAATAGACAATCCAAGTCAGCATTTATGGTAGAGGAAGAATGATGTATTGTGACAAACTCCATGTCCTCCTAATCAAACTCAATGCTGCAGAGATAGCATCCTGTTGTACCATGTTGAAGGCCATGACCAATACATGTATCTGGATCTAGTAGTTCTTCATCTCATGGAAGTTTGCTATTTATCCATGTTGCAAGAATTGCTTGGGCCCTGTGTGAGTCATTGGCATGAGCATCATCAGCCCCTTCCTGAAGCTAGATCTAGCCTTCAGAAAAAATTATAGAATTTAAAGCTAGCAAAATACCAGAGCAAGAAAATTTTGGAGGTCTTGAATGTCTGAAGTGCCATCATCCAGCTTATTCTGTAGACCAGGGGCAAGATTGACAAGCAAGAGGAAAGCAGTGTGGCAATGTCAGTACCTGAGAGCACAAATAGATTACATAAATATAAGCCATTGCTGATGGAATTACAAACCACCACTTGCATATCATGCAAGTAACATAGTAATTGCAGGTATTCAGTGTTCTGCTGTGCATTATATTTCTGTTCATTTTTGTGGCTGAACTTGCCACTCATTCTAACCTTGCAGTACTTTAATATTCTGCATTTGTACCTTTACAGATTCTGTGGTACTTATACTTCATAGTTACTTAGGATCACCTCAGTCTATTCTACTTTGACTGAGAAAATATTCTTCCAATAGGTTATGAACCCCAACCTTTAATAACCTTACACAAAATAAATCTTGGTCAAATTCTAGCCCACCAAAACACTTCTATTTTTCTGTCAACTATCTATCCACATCCAACATGTCAACTACAATGAAACTCAGCAATGATTTCTTGCATATCCTGAAGCTCAATGTTGCAGGAACCAACTGGGTCATACATAAAGACTATTTCATGTGGTCTGCTGACGTGCAAGGTCTTCTTGAGCATTTGGATGGATCTGAGACTGAACCAACCAACCCTACTGTCTTACTTAACCACACCATAACAACAGAGTCCTGCTGCTCCTGATGGAACTGTCCCATCCCCTGTGGTGAAAATGCATTTGCTTTCAGCAGAGGAGAAGGCAGCCAAGGATGAGTGGAAGAAAGAAGTAAAGAACTGGAGGCAGGGAGAAGCAATCATTAAGCAACAGATGGCAGGAACAATCCCAGACTCACTTTTTATGAAGATTCAAGTCAAGGAAGTTGCACACAAAATCTGGAGTGCTCTTGCTGCTGACTTTGAGAAGAAGTCATGTATGGTCTTAGTTGACCTGTGCAGAAGACTTCAGGAAGAGAAATGTTTTGAGAAGGGAGATATTCACACTTACTTTGCAAAAATACAAACCATGTGCAAGGATCTTGCAGCAATGGGACATTCCCCTTCCAACAACAACTTCTATGCAATTATCCTGGGCTCCCTATCACCTTTATTTGACCCCTATATCTCTGCTATGAATGCCATGTCAAGTGTGCTTGGAACCATGCTATCCACCAATGCCATTCTGTGTAAGAATTACATTGACTTAGTTTCGTTCTAGGCTGCTATCTTATCGCATTCCTGTTTCATTTCGAGGGTAAATTATCTTCGTGCCCGTAGCCCGAGTGCATCGAACGAAGAGGTAGATTCCGAAGTGGAAGGTAGGTTGCCTGCAATAACATAATCACCTACAAATAGCAGAATGTCCAATTCCTCGGGGATGACGTCGTCGAGTAAAAAGCGGTGTGCATACGGTCTATGACAGGTGGTAGGTAGGCAACTTGGAAGTGGTTCATTGAGCCCACCATCCGATATGGAGTTTCATTCCATCCAGCTACAAAAAGTAAACGGATTGCAGTGTCGTACATACACAATGAAATAAGCATACGTGCTGCAAGTTCAAAGTCGTACATAGAGACTCTCAAAGCAGCATTCAATCGAAGTTCAAATGCTTTTAGGAAGCAGTCTGCGAAGACATCACATCGCTCAAAAGCCCGGACCAGTCGGCGGGTATATTGGAATATGCTTTGGCGCTCGCAAAGTTTGTCATGAAAATGGAGCTGACTTTCGTGGTAGCAGTCAGCTGCGTGACAAGGGTGGCGTTCGTCTGCGTAGGACCAGCGTAGAGGATGATAGACTGTTTGGAAGCTGGACTGGTGCTATTTATTGTAAGGCCGGAGACACTTTCGTGACCAAATGGTTAGCTTGAAATCATACAGCAAGAAGAAATTTTCATACTTGAACTTTTTGTAAGTGTCTTCGTAAGTGACAATTTGATCGGCGATGGAGAAATATCCGCTTGTACCTGGTGTCGTCCCGGGATTGAGTATAATCTAGGAAATGATATAATGGGTATTTGTAAAACTGTAGAGTGTCATATTTGAAGAACCTACATAACTAGTCCCAAAGTCACTGTGTACTCTCGTTGCGAAGCCCTGATAGATGCTCAAAGAGGCAGCTGCGGTAGCCGTTTCATCGAAAAAGATACCATCTGGACGGTAGCCTGCACTCCACTGAGAGTACGTGTCAATGTCACTGTTAACCTGGCTGGCAGCAGTCGCTCCATAACCTGTGGCGACATATCCGAGAATTTTGACGTTCCCGGCGGCAGAACCCGCGGTCCGAAGTGCTGCAATGCACGCTTGATAGTTAGTGTCAGGCTGACTACCTGGCGTGCCATCGGGGCCATTGTCAGGATTAATGAGAATATAAAACGGAATAGTCGTGTAGGATTGAATCCTGGTAGGGTTTAATCACATGAGTTAAATTGTTGGCAATGTGTAGAAACACGTACGCAGTCATGACCGTAGACCAGCCAGAGCAGCTATCCCCGGGGTATAATAATTAAAGCCGTATCGCACGTCTTCGGATCACAGAGTGTCACGACGGAGTTCTTAAATACTCTGTTATGTACTAGCATCGACCATCGGGCATCAGGATCAGGATCGGAGGATCGGACGTGCACCACTTGTCGAGGATGCATGTAGGTCAGAGGATGAATCCACAACTAACAATAAGGCGTGTCACGCCTCACGCCACGCCTCATTGGGCCAGCAACCAATGGGCCCTGCCATACCTTACAATGCATCGGGAGCGCTACACTCAGTGGATGTTAGCTAAACGTCAACAAATGAAACTGATAATGTTTGAAAGCTTAAGAATCGAGTCATGTGAAACAGTTCCAAAAACATCTTCGCTGTTGAGCTACTGTCCCTCCCTGTACTTGTGCCCCCAAAAAGTAGCCGACCGCTGCGTTCTCATACAACGGCACATTTTCATCCCATACCTTTTGGTAATGTTCAAAGTAGTCTTAGCCCATATCTATTTCACGTAATTCCCATAATATTTTTTGGCTACATCCTTTAGAAGATAAGCATAATCTCCCCTGCAGGAGATTTTGCTCATTTTCTAAGGGAGGTAGTCTAAAATATTATGTGATTTGTGAAATAGATATGGGATAAGACTGTTTTGGATATTACCAAAAAGTATGGGATGAAAATGTGCCGTTGTATGAGAACGCAGCGGTCGGTTACTTTTGGGGGGCACGAGTATGGAGGCAACCGCGCGTAACGGTGCCTCCGTTGTGTTGCTAATTTACAGGGGTGTAACGCGTAACGGTGACCTTTCAGAGTCAATGAAATCAAGAACAAAAAAATTATCCAACTTGTTCTAAACCACGTTATTGAAAGCTTTTGTCATCCGGGGCACAATTCAGCACCCAGGGGTGTAAATCCTGAGTCCTGTAACAGCGAGATCTGGGCCGGTTGCTCATCCGGATACCAATTTTTTCCGTAACGGTGCCCAGACCGTTGCCTCCATACAGGTAGGGACAGTATACGAGGATTATTCCGATAATATATGGACGAATCTGCTATACCAATGCAGTCTGGGCTATCATGGTTATCTAGACACTGTCATGAATCAAATCATTCAATACCGGTCGACCCCTTAGCATGCCCGTATCCAGCCCTTCTCGTTTTACTTTCATCTTTTTCTGAGGTCTCTCGACTTCTGTATTATTGATGTTCTCCTTTACTACATCGAAATCCAGAGCACGACGCTTCGATGGGGTCGAACAAGGCTCAAAAACTTCCGCATGAAGTTTCGCAGCTGCATGGGGAAGCTTTAATATCCAATTCTGCCCTTCCATGAGCTCGAAGAATTGAGAAAGTAGTGGCGCGCCTTGCAAAGTCTTTCGGGATCCGAATATGATGAGTTTTGAACGGGCGCGGGTGAAGGAGACATTCATGCGCCGCCAGTCCTTCACGAGGTCTCCAACCTTGCAATCAATCAGAATCCGTGTCCGCTACAACGAAATGGTAGAACACACCTGTCCCGCGTCATTTGATCTCACCAACGAAATGATGATGCAATCTTTGTCTCTGCCTTGACTGCGATCCGCAGTCAAAATCTCAATATTCTTCCGTGCTTGAAGTAGATGAGAAAGAAGCTTGACTTGCTGGCGGTAGAGTGAAATGATACCAATCTGCTCTTCTCGAATACCGCTGCGGAGAAGAGTTTCGGTCATTTGGCAAACCAGTTGAGCTTCGACTTCATTCTGGATAAGATCTCCAACGCGGGAATCTTGTGCTTCCATTGAATCGGTATCGACGAAGACCGCCTTACAACTGGAATATATATATTAGTACCATTCTAAAGATTCGATTAAATGCTCTGACCTCTCAGACGCTAGCCTCTCTATCCAGCACAGAGACTTATCGCTTTGTAAGCAGTTAGATGCTCCATTGCAATGAAGCTGGTTCAGGAAAGCTCGATCAGGTAGCATCAAACTCTGCTTAGCGACTTCCACGGAACCACAGCGCAGACGATTGTGGTAAATAAGCGTGTTCGAAAGAAGCATGATGTCCTCATTCATGCGATATTGGTATGCGAGATCCACAACGGCATGAGGATGTGCCTCCGATAGACGTCTGAATAAGGAGACATCGAGACCACCTTTCCTTGCGTCACGGTTTCGAACCTATATGTCACAAAAATATAAGCTTTCAGAGTAGATGGAGGAAGTAGAGATGTGTACGAGAGGAGGCAATTGGAAATGGTCACCAACGAGGACAAAGGTATCCGCGAATCGCAATGGGCCAAGACAGGTGGGAAGAGTAATTTGGGATGCTTCATCGACGATACAATAGTCGAATTTCCTACGGTTGAAAAGAGCACTGGAGTAAACAATGTCAGATGGACGAAATTGATGGAGCGTGTAGAACAAACTCACTGATCAACAGAAAGACATGTTGTCGCTACAACTGGGGGAGACATCAGCTGAGCTTCCAGCTGCTCCATGCTAGTAGCTGTCGTTCGCGCGGCCAACGTGTACTTCACTACATCGGGGTGAATCTAAACGTATCCAGCAAAAGGTCTAATGAGTAGGAGAGATAAAGAGAAGAATGCTCAGCCGACCTTATCCACGTTTCCTAACCGTAGTATCCCGAAATCCGCCCCATCCAGCTTCTGCAGGATAGTGTCTACAGCTGAATGAGTGTATGAGCTCAGCAGCACCGACTTTCCCATCTCCACGAGAGATTTGATCAACGCTGCCACCACCGTAGTCTTCCCTGTCCCAGGCATACCCAATATGAGAGCATAGTCCTCTGCTGAGAGTACTTTATGTATAGCCGCCTGCTGGTTCGGATTGAGGCCCCTGGTGAACTTCTCAATCGAAGGAGGAACTTGGAGGGGAGAATAGAAGCGCGGAGCCGCAAGATCAACGACGAGCCGGAGCCGGCGGCTGTCCCCATCCGCATAGAACATGTGGGCGAGGTTGTCGCGAATGCGGCCCATTCCTCCGAAGAGCTCATCCTTGTCGATGCGGAAGATAATGTCTTTTGTACCAACACGCTCGGCGATAGTTTTCAGAGAGATTGGGTGATCGACGCCTACAACAACCTCCGAGGGAGCAAGGTCGACAATAAAGCCTTTCGCAAATGCGAGAAGATGGGGTTCGACAGACACAGTGATGGGCTCGTTCACACTCATGTGTCCATGCAAGAGGTTGCCGTCCACTCTCGTATTTTGAGCTCGCAAGAAACGATATGAATACTTGTGGATCTTGCTTTCCAAGCTAACACCGGCGTCACTCGTCAGAGTCGCAGTCGGTTCAGAAGTCGTCAAAGGCCGGAACGACTCGTCCAGGACCATATCGGCGAAACACCGCCCCTTCTTTTCTCGCTCAGCAGCGCCCATAGTCCACAACTCCTTCTTAAATTTAAGAAGATCGCGCTCTTCCATAGAGATAAGAGCCTCCCATTTCTTGAAGAACTCGGTTTGAACTTTGGTGAGGTGGGAGGTTTTTAGGTCGTATGTGTCGTAGATGGGCGAGGAAGAATCCATTGGACCTTCAATAGCCTGTAAAGATGATACTTCGTTAGAGAGCGAATGATTTCGGAAATAAGAAGATAAGCACCTTGCGATACAACATACACGTATCCAAAACATAGCATCGCTTGCATGCCCTCTCGTCATCTATAGTCGGTGGCAAGAAAGGCTCCTCTTCAGAGACCCTGTCCATCCCTTCGATCTCGATATCGCTCTCGTCTGACTTCCTATGCCTCCTCATCATATATCCCGCCATCTCGTTCCTCGCCACTATCAACCCGCGCAGCTCGTTCCTGCTAGCAGGCACCTGCACCACCTCATCGCTCTGGGTGTAGTACAGCAGCCCCGAGGGCACCTCGGTCCCATACCTCTCTTCCGCAAGTAGCGTGTACAGCATAGTTTGTGCACGGTGTTCCAGGCCTGCGACGGTGCGCCCAGTCTTAATCTCGAACGGTTTGGGTCCTGACGTAATTGTAGGAGGGATTTTGAAGATAGATTGGATAGGCGACGGGTCGGAGATGACGGCATTCACGGTGGCGTCGAGTTTGCCCTTTATTCCATAGGTAGGAGACCATATGTCCTCTTCGATGTCGAGGAGTTCCGATATCGCGAGGAGGGATGGGGCTTGGTTAGCTGTGGAACGTGTGTTTGTGAGAACGGCTTCTGGCTAGAGAAATGTGGAAATTAGAGGGGAGTAGGAGACCTTCGATTGGCTAGCAGGTACCTTTGGTGTTTGGGAAACGTAGCGCTCGGCAAACGCCTTAAGGCCTTTCGCCCTGATAGAGACTTCCCGCTTCGCTTGCTGTATAGTAACATCTAGTTTCACTAGCTGGGATAGATTTTTGCTAATTGCATCATCGATTCTCTCTTCGATCCATGTTTCATCCCATCGCGCTTGGATAAGACATGTCTGCATCACTTCGTGCAGCATATTTCCCCATACGAGCGCAGGAGAGGTGTCGCTGGAGGAGCGCACAAGCGCGGATAGGAGAGGTTTGCGCCTGCATTCGAGTGCATTGGATAGGGCGGTCGCGGTGAGAAGTAAGTCGGGGTGTAAGATGAGGAGGTTTGACTGAGATGTGACAGAGATCGTTGAAGTAAGAGACGAAGATGAGGGAGATATCGCCGTAAACATTCCTAGAACGTTGATGGTATCGCCTAGGGATTCAAGAATTTAATGAGGATGGAGGGATTAAAATAGAGCGCACTTACCAACGCGGACATCAGTATGTATCCAATCGTCCAGCAGAATCACCTGGCGGCGTTCCTCGCTTGGATCGAGTTTTACTGTCAATTTCTTGGTCCATTCGTCAAAATGAAGCAATTATGCGTGTAATACTGGACATACCTTGGACCAACGGCCATTAACGTCTGCCTCTGAAATGGATACAACAATACACCGAGTGCAGGTTTCGCGCACGAATGCTGAGTTTGCCTTCGCCGATGAAGACTGGAAGATTGTCAGCGACATGAAAGCCTTAGAGAAGTTGTGTACATACTACTGAATGTTTCGCGGGTGATTTCTTCTTGGGTGATTTCTTTGGAGTAAAAGGGTCCGTGTCATCCCAGTCCCAGTCTTCCGCGCCGTCCAAAAGCGACGCCATATCGACATCGCCAGCCGAGAATACTTTGGAAGGAGATGGGGCTGCCGCAACAGAATTTTGTATGGAAGGTTTTGAGGAATTACCTAATCGTTTTATAGGTGTGTGTTGTTGTCTCGAGTTCGACTTAACGGGTGACGGGTCTGGAGTTGGGACAGCATTCCAGAAAGAATCGTCACCCACGAGCGCTTTGATGAACGCGACTTCCTCCGCTTCGGTATATTTTGAGGTTGCCATGTTTACAGCAGGTTAAGAGATGAAGCTTAGATGAAACTCTACAATTGGGCGACTTTGAAATATATAGGACGCGTGTAACAATCGATGCGGCGCGCTTCGAGTGTACCGGAGGAGATGAGGGTTTGTTGGAGGGATGACACGTCCAACAGAAAGATATCCTTGGAAAGAGGTAATAATGGAGAGGAATATGCTGGAAAAGAAAGGTTGGACGACGTGTGTGCTATCGTAACCCGTTCAATAACTTGGTTAAAGGCAAGTCAGAGCCTGAGTATTTGCTTGGCTTGTTTGTTTCGTGTCACGTCAGGCGTTCCGTCGCGTCAAAAGCACTACGCGTGACGTATGTAATATACACGTGCCGCTACCTAGGCGTTGACGCGTTGCTCGAAAAGCTCCTTGAGCTTTTCATTCAAACTTCAAACGCTCAGTTGATGTAAAAGCAGCATTAAATTCTAGGAACGTGAGGAATTTATATATAGGCCCTTTTAAGAGTGTAACTACGCATGCTTATTTTACTTACATCTAGGGTGAATATTAATAATCCAACCCCAATTCAAGCTTTATGTAGGCCGATGAATATTATAGTCTCATAAGAGTCATCGCATTTTATAGAGCTCATACGAGGCTCTGAAGGAATTTTAATATTTGCATACTAATAATTTAGAATCCGACAAGAATTGATCAAAACTACAAATTTTACTTATCCAACATACTGTGTTGTGATTTATGAAAAGTGCAGAGAATTCATTCTGTGTGCATTTGACTGATCGCCGCCAACATTAGAGCTTATAGCTTCTGCTTTGAGATTAAACAGCATCCGATTTCCAAAAATCGAATGGATAACCAGTGCCAACGGTGTGAGCATATCCGATAAAGTTGGCTAGAGGACATATTTTGATAAAGGGAAGACTTTGCAAAAGAAGCTTGCTTACATCTGGAGAACTGAAAAGAACCGCATTTGCTATAAAGAGAGTAAACATGCTGTAAAATTTATCCATTAATTCACTGACACGGTAAAACTAGAAAGATGATTGCCCACGCTATAAGATAGAGCAGTGTATCTTTCAGCACCAGTTCTAACAAGCCCGATGTCCAGAGACTTCGGTTCTTCAAGTAGCGGAAGAATTGACGCAGGACTAGGCAAAGGGTTATGCTTTCATATACAAGAATTGGAATCCTGTGAGTTACATTAATGGTTAGAAAATAATGGAAGGGTGTAATTGAACAAATCCTATAATTACCAGAAGAGCCATAGATGATGGTATTGTGTATATACGGTACATCGCTTCAATCCCGGAGCAGGATCAGCGGTGCCTATAATCATTACTGAAGGTCAGCAACAGCTACTAAAAGAGACAGAATGTCGTACATCGTGAGATTGACTGGCGACAACACCTATCACACCCAGTGCACATATAGATGTAACAGGAGAGGATATCTAACTTTCTTTGCGTGTCCGTAAAGCGCGCACACGGACAGCCAGACAATGCCTTCTGTCACCAATAACTGGGCAACGCCTGAAAATCTAGTTGTCAATATTACATCCAAATCAGATTCCGCATAAAAACTGTACTGGTGCCAATAAACCAATAGGCGACAGTGAACTTACTTGTGAAATGTTAACTGACGCGACATTACTTGAGTTGTTTTAACTTAAAGCTTAGGATAAAAAAATTTATCCGATATTTCAGTACATATATTGTGAGAAAGAATCACTTCATGTACAACCGTCGGAGGAAAATAGGGATTGTCAACGCAAGAACTTCAGCGATAGCCAAAGTCTAAGGGTCTGTTCAGATGGCATTATCGGGTTGGATTATGATTATTGATGGCAGCCGGAACTGTCCGTGAATCCAAATTAGGAATGAGTCACGAGGTAATGTTGGGATAAATCAGTGGCCAGTCAATATCCAGCAATTATATAGCTGGCTATATTTTCATTCTTGTTCGCTTCACTGCCACTCTGCTCTGTAGAATTTAGATTACAAAGTTCTACCTTCTAAAATTAGTCTTTCAGCTCATTTTAACAGTACTTGAGAGACATACACGAAACGCAATGAAGTCTGACTCTAAATGCTTTCCCTGCACTTTTCAAAATTACTGATTCATGACTTAAAGTCTTCCAGATCCGTCTACTAGATTTTCTGCTGCTATTTTTTCCTCTTTAAATTTCACGCTTTCTTGGTCCGCCATTCTATTTGCCACGTTCTCGGCCAGCTCTTTGGATGCAACTTGACTCGAATTATCACATCGATAAGAACGGAATTTTTAGGATGCAGGCAATTTAGTAAGTGCGAGCTTTACTCCTCTTTTGGTCTAAATTTGCCAACTTTCTCTTAGCAGAAGAAGATCTGGACCATGACATTATCCTCAGCTGTCTGGGTTTCGCCTAAAAATCCAGAACTTGCTTCTCATCCTTGGTATTCGATATCCACAAAAGATACCAGGAAAGCGCTGGAAGAGCGAGGAAGTATCGCCTTGAGGAATTGGCGCATTTTTATTGCTCAATTGCCCTGTGAACTAATTATTTTAGGGCTCTTTTCGATTCGAGAACGGTGAGCATTGCGGTTCAATAATATATATTACAGTTAATCATAATAATAACCCGACCAAAGAGGGGCATGAAGTTATGAAAAATGCATCTTAGATACACGCAACTTAATTTTTTTTTGCTTAGCATATGGACTAAAAATTAATTTGTGATGGGTCAAGACATAACAGGCCCTTGGGGGTGACAATACAGAGCTAGAGGGCTCCAAGAAGATGGAGGTCACTGACATGACCTGAGTCGCCGGTCCGAGGTGTTATACTTAGGGTGGAATAAGATATGGTTTTGGTGAAAAATGCTTGAGGAAAAACATGCTGTCTAATCAAGTTGATCACTTTATAACCTGGTTCTTGAAAGTTTCAAAACTTGAATATACTTAGTGGTTGATGGTGCAACATGTTGAACGCATGTCGCGGTTCACCACAGCCACATTCGGCATTTCCCGTAAATTTGTACATGTTGCATTTTGACGACTACTGCATCACTGTGCAAAACTTTATGTTTTCAATTCTCGATAGGTTCCTGACTTTCATGGCGTCTTCTACTTTTCAACAATCATTTCTAGCGAATTTCATTGTGAATAAAAACAGGTCGCAGTGCATTAAACAAAACTTCCTAGTTATGCGTCACTCCTGCTTTTCCTAAGTTTCTGCGACATAGCGAGTGAGGATATTATATTCAAAACGAAGTAACCATAATTAAGATCTCTTAAATGACATCACTGCCTTTTGTATATCCTGAAATTTTTCTGGATCCCACAGAGTCCACGAAAGACTTGGCGTCGGTTTCCCGGGATGAACTACCGTCAACTCGCGCGGTTTCCTTGGACTTCAGCTCAACGTAAGCCCCGGCGTGTACATCTACGCATCCCTCTTAACCACAACTATCAAGACATTGTTCCAGATAGGCAATCATTTCTGATTTCTATATGAAAGAAGTCCAGAAGCCGACTTTTTATATTTTTCATCATAGCTCGCCTAACTCCTCGCGGCCCCGGGGCCGGGCCGCGGAGTGGATCGACATGTTGCTATATTATGTTGATCCTAGGATTTTATCGTCGTCTTTAGTACATGACCTTGATATCGATCACTAGCAATGATAAAATGGCCTGCATCGCGAAGACTGAATTGCTAGAGCCATTGAATGTTCCATACATACCATAAGTCCACGTCTTCCAACATTTAAATCCTTTCATTGATCCGATGCTCTTGATAGATGGAGCATTTAAAATATTAGTGGGCCCGCTCAGCTCTCGTTATAACTGGATCAAATCACTGGATCGATCGAAGTGCTCGGTAGTCTGGTGAGTGGCTCCAGGATGAGATGCTTAAAAGCATAATATGAATTTTTTGACCCAATCGTGATCTGATCCACCCAATTCCAATCAGGCTTTATATCGACAACTTACTATTTATCAACGCAAGGCCCTAACTCCGCCCCTCTCGAGGTTTTATATCGTTCCTTACATCGTCAGGACTCATTCACGGTCGGAGAACGTTGTCGTCACCTATATGTTTAAACTAGTTCCGTGGGTTTATGAAAAAATTAACCTCTGATAGTAAAAGGGTCCATTATGAATCGATTCCGCGGAGTCACCTCTTCCCTGTATATGTTTTATCATCATCAAATCGAGGAGCCCCCGGCTATTAATATCCTTGTGGCGGGCGCGGGTATGCCTTATTGTAAGTTTTCTACCCATAATCTATCGTCCACTTCTTACAATTTTAATGGCTGGGGCTGGATAGTGAAGGCAAATTGAAGTCGTCGATTGAGCTGACCCATGACGGCAAATTCCGAAATTTGACGCGACGCGACGGTCACGTGGAGCCACAACGAAGAGGCTCGTCATCTACCTTTTGCAGTTTCTTCCACTGGCTCACAACTCCTTCCCTGCACTCAGGACGAACCCTTCACCCTCAATCGGTATCTAGATCTTCAAACCCCTTCAACAACCCCATAGATCCGTGTTTCTCGCCTAACTCTCAGGCTTCTGTTCCTAGGCTCTCAGCTACACAGTTGTAAAGATTGAAGTTTCCTTTTGGTGGCAAAGGAACACACGAGTAATGTTCATGTGCACAGAAATATTCCCTTACAGGAGAGATGTGATAAGAAATGACAATGATAAAGCGCTTGGTGGCGAACTTCTCGTTCCTCAAGCACGGGGTCTATTGATCAATTGACTGTCGAGGTCTGCGAATCTGTGATTGCTCCGCAAACATAAAATGAACAACTCTTAGAACGGCATCTCTGAAAGCATGGTGCGACATCGCCGCAGTACTTCCTCATAAATAGACCATCTGACGCCGCGGTATGTTACATCTCCCGCCGGCAGGGAATATAGGAAAGGCACCTACCCCAATGTTAGGCATCGGCGTACCGGCTATGACTCAGGATCCCATATATTCTGCCAAATACATTCACATCTTTATAAAAAGCGCCCCTCGGTCTCGCTAATTCTCACTGTCTCTCTCCGAAGTATACTATCACCATGGGCCAAACTCTTAACGAAATTCCCGAATCTCTCATCGAATGGATAAACAAGCAACACATATTCTGGGTTGCATCTGCTCCGCTAGCTTCCGAAGGACATGTTAATATCTCACCCAAGGGCGTACAGGGTACCTTTCATGTCATCAATTCGCACAAGGTGTGGTATGAGGATCTTAGTGGCACTGGTAGGAGACCCTTTTACTTCTGCTATTATTACGTCCATCGCTAATAACCCTGTCTACTATATGTTCTAGGTGTCGAGACAATAGCACACATACGCGAGAATGGCCGCGTAACTGTGCTGTTCAACGCCTTCGATGGACCTCCAAAGATAGTCCGACTATATGGCCGAGGTATGTCGATGTCATACCCCTTCCCCGAGGAATGGCGGAATATCTGAACCCACCCCCGCTTTCAGGGTCCGTGCATGAAATCGGTACCCCAGAGTACGAGCAACTTTTACCCGATTGGTCCAGGAAACCTGGATCGCGCGCCATCATCCTCATTGACGTCTATAAAGTCGGAACTGTGAGCCACTAACCTCCAAATATATTCTCCCGCACAGCGGCTCACGGCTTTTTCCAGACCTGCGGATATGCCGTCCCCCGTTATACTTTTGTATCTCATCGCAATCAGCTTCTCGATTGGGCGGCAAAGAAGGAAGAATTTGACAGAGGCAAAGGACCGGTTGAATATGGCATGAGGGCTTGGTGGGCTAGCCGAAATACTAAAAGTTTGGATGGCCTACCAGGACTTACCTCCGCCCATGAGCCGACAGGAATCGCATCGGCGATGAAGACGACCCATCCATTTGGCGCTTCGATAGCAATTCAACAGCTGTACACTCAAGTCCGCGACTGCATCAACCTGGGTCACGCCATTGCATTTTTTTTCGGAATCCTTTTTGCCCGCTTTTTACTTTATCCATGCTAAATCTAACGAGTCTTCTAATCTAATGATTCTTGAATACATCATATGCTCACGGACGGTACACCGCTCTTCGTAAAATAGGATATTTGGATTTGCAATGCGATAACTATCGATAGTAATAATACATACATGTTTGAATGGGTAATCACAAGATAGACAGAGTCCGGTTCGATAGGGAGAGCAGGTAGGAAGAGCTGCGGATGTTGAATGAATGAATGGTTGAACGGCTATGCGTGTGTGATAAAAGACCCTTAACCCTCGGTAACAGAGAAAAGGTAAGAATGAAAGGAATAGATGTCGTGATTGTGAAGGAAATATATTGAACAAACACGGGGAACCCGGAGAAAAATGAATGAACAAAAGGAGGAAGCAAAAAATGGAAGATATGTAGCATTGCGGGCGTGATACGTTAATATCTCCGCATGTTCGTGTAGTAGACGCGGCCGCCTAGCGGTACAGTTCGCGTCCAGTTCGTTGGTCTTCTGAAGTTCTTCATGGCAGCTTGACAGATGTGCCGCCGGAGGCAAGGAAGCGGCGAGATTTAATCCATGTCCATTTCCAGCTCCATTCCATCCCACTCCTGCTCCATCTTACCCCCAGCAGGAACGACCACCACGCCCTCCTCTTCGTCTTCCTCACGCACACTGAAACCGACACTGAAATCATCGTCCTCGTGCTTCCACATGCCGCGCGAGGTGAACCCATACCGGCCGCCATATCCAGGACCCGAATGATCCTGGTACTCCTCCAGGCCCTCCACGTCGACGTCGACGCTCTCCTCGTCGCTCCTGCTTGCTGAGCGCGAGCGCGAGTCCGACTCCGAGCGTAGGGACGAGCGCGGGAGGGACCACCCCTGTGCACCGGCGTACGAGTTGGATGCCGCGGCGGACTGGTACGATGAGGCCGCGTACGAGCCTGCGCTGCGGTACCCGGCGAAGGAAGACGCGGCGTCACGCCCTGCGTTCGGGACGGGCATGGGTGCAGTTGGTGCGACAATCACACCCGTGCCGCCGGTAGACACCCCCATGAGTCCTGGACGAAGCTGGGTGATGCCAGTGGCGCCCGCAGAAGCAGGGACTGAGTAATCATGCAGCCGCGGTCCGGCGGATGTGGAGCGTTTGAAACCACCTCCCAGGGCAGAGGAAGCGGGGACGGAACTTGAAGTGGGATACGTAGGGTACGGCGAGGAAGAGATGGTACCTGGCTGCGTGGCCTCCGAGGCAGAGCCATTTGAAGGGAATGAAGGTTCAGGAGGAGGGAGGGAACCTCCGGAGAGGAAAGAAGGCCATAGCGACCGGTCTTCGGGGAGAGACTTGCCCCCCGAGGCAGCAGGAGATAAGTGTGATAGAATAGCCGCAGCCTGAAATAATTTCCCTTCAGCCACTGGGATACGGCAAAATTTAGCGAACATGCATACCTCCAGAAGCTGCACCTGCTGATGCTTGCTCAGCACAAACTTTGACGCCTCCCTCCAATGCGGCGTATGTTCCCAGCGATGTTTAATAAGGCACGAGGGATGGCGGTATATCTAATTACCAGATCGGAACAGGGAAACCACAAGCCCTTTAGATCACACTAAGCAGCGGAAAGCAGCGGAGGGAACTTGCCTTCGAGCAACTCTCGCACTTGTGATCTACTCCCCGCTTCTTGCCATTCTTACCATGACCGATCGGGATAGCAGAGCTCGCTCGCTCGTCATGGGCTTCGGTGTGCTGGGGTATATTGCTCTCATCGTTCAGGGGAACGGTGGTCGTTGGTGGTACTGGGGCCAACGCTTTCGAAACTCCAGTCAAGGAGGTCGAGATGTGGGCATGCGAGGAAGGAGGAGAGGAGGACAGAGAGAGGGAGGCAAGAGAAAGCGCAGCTGCAGAAGCTTGCAACGCCGCCGGACTGCGGGAAGGAATGAGAGTAAGTCAGCAATGGCAGCATCGGGAGACCGGAATAGGGCAGAAAGTGAAGAAAATTATCACGATTCCCGTGATTAGGAATCCACAGCAACTTCCCCAACATGTCGCTACGGTACACCACATAAATAACCAAAAGATACTAACGATGGCCGAACAGCAGCTTCTCTCGCATCGCTTAATCTCCTTCTCGTCTTGCCGGTAGACGCCAGCCGGCGATGAGTCTTCAATCCACTACCCAAACTCGTGCTGAGCGCAGCAGACAGATGCGTGTTGAGACTACTCGGTGCATCAGCGGAATTTCCTGCGACGCCATTAGAAGCGGGCTGGGGGGAAACGTCTAGGGCTAATGCATGCGCAGTGGTCGCATCTGCCAGCGACAGCGAGAGCAGACTGGCGACGGCATCCGATTGCTGGAGCAGAGAAGGATTGGAGTAATTAGCCCCGAAAATCGATATAAATCAGAAGTAAATGGTGACGTACGGTGAGTGGGGGGTTGGTGGGAGTGGAGTTATCGAAGCTGAGCATGATGTGGAGAGCGTGGAGGTAAATTGCATACAAGTATAATAACAAGAGAGCCGGGGAGGAATACGCAGGAAATACAGTGGTTTACAAGTGCATAGTAGACAGTTGAAGAGGGACGAAAGAAATTCGCAGTGCCATACTCAGCCACAACGTGCCATGCTCGGCAAATTATTTTGGTGTATTGTCTGTGTATTGTCCTATTTCCCCTGCCATACTCGGCCAACTCGCACCTTGTCCTCCCCCCTACTTCCTCCACAGCACATTCCCCAAGTGCTGTTCTGCTATCTGTTTTCTACTCCATGCCACCGCAGCGCCCTCACTCCGCAAAATATTTCTGTGTTTGAGTCAACATGTGTCCATATAGCGCCGTTGCCCATTCTTGGCCATCACATCATAGCCACGACACCGCGACCGGCGACATCTCGATGACTGATGCATTTCACTTGTCCGTCGTGTATGGGCGGTTAGCGATAGCTATCTGCCAATCCACATTGTCGTTGTTTCAATTCTCCTCGACCAACCGAGCAAAGCTACCCTCCAGTATGACAGGAAATGTCTGCAATTGAATTTCCTACTTCTCCCGCTCTTTCTAGCGCACCTTCCTCGGTTGCACACTGGCCAATAGTCTTCACGCACGCATTGACCGAGATAACGTCGAATTCGAAAAATCGGCAAAAACCCCAGAAATCCGCTCTTCTCCCTGCTGGCTGTCGCTCACCTGAGCGGATCGTCATCATCCCTATTGGGTCTTCCGGATTTAGCCCCAAATAGAGTGTACACGGCTGCACCTGGGTGACACTAGACTGCTCTAATAAACCTTTTTACGTGTGTTCAAGACCACCTGATATGTCTACGAAAGTCCCTCTCAAGTCCCTCTCAAGTTCCTGCTTTCGTTCCCGGCGGCGGTCGTGGCATTCGACTTCTGGACTGTTTTAGCCTTTTCCTGGGATCACACGGGAAAACGTTACACGCATGGCTCTGCAGCTCACAAGTCCCCTTTGGGACTCGGCATAAATCCGGCATTGGGTAAGTGGTATTCGGACTTTGTTATAATGCACAAGAGAGGCCGTACATGTATCGTAACCTTGCAGCTTCGAAATATATAAATTTATCCTGCATCCCACTCTCGAAAGTCAACAGCAAAATCTTACAAGTGACGGGTGTGTTATTTTTAGAGCTGTTTATTTGTGAGGGCTGAATGAAATCTCGAATTCAAGGATGCCGAGGATCAAGAAGGTGCGTAGATTTGCCATTAACATAGGTCATAAGCAGCACACTCAATCTTGAGATTTCATTAGACTCACTATCTGTCGTCTACATACCGCAGTTGGCAATAGTCGTCTCACTGGAAATCACGCGCCTCAAGCGTTCGCGTTACGACTCGAGTGGTAACATGATGTCTATATAATCAAAGATTTACCCGATCCACCGCGTTATTTAAAAGCTTCGACGCCTCCAACTTCTGTCAGGTTTTTTTTTCACGAAGAAAGCGCGGCCTTCTCAGGGTTAATGGTTATACACGCAACGCGAATTCCTCAGGGTCACCGAGTATCCCGCATCTCCGGTAGGTTTTCGAACTTTGCAATAAACTTCGAAGGCAACAGGGTTCCTCCGCGCTTCTTGAGCAATCAGGAGGGCAGGCCTATCAGGCCCCCTGACTGTTGGTACCGTAGAAGCTCTTCTATGGGACGGGCAAGTATGACTTCATACTAAGCGTTCATCTCGCATCCGAGAACTCAGAAGGCTTCTGACTAGTAAACGAACTTATTACAGCGGATTTTAGGAAATTGGAGAGGACGTCGCGCTCCCTGTGCTGGAGGGATCTTCCAGCGGATTAAAAGTATTTAAAGGTGAGCTTGTGGATGAAGTTTAAGCACTCCGGGAAAAGCTACAGAAAGCTAGCTCAGAGATTTTCGGATTGTCAGTGCACTTCCAGCGCGCTTCTTCCTATCACTCGAAGACTCCTTCGTAACATTCATCTAAATCAAATTAAAGCCTCGTCAGTATACATGCCATTTTTCATCATATGTAAATCATACGTATCTCTTGTAATCGTGCACCAAGCGTGTATCATGCCTCCTACCGTGTGATGACGGTCCCGTGGCTGGGCTCCGCTCCATTCCTCAATCTGGAATGAGCACGCAACAGCACTTCCATTATGCTGTTAGTGAAGGAAAATAATTGCCGGTCGATCCAGTACGTCTCTGCAGAATAAGAGAAAACTTTTAATCGTCTGTAAACCATAATTTGAGACACTAGTTATTTGTCGGACAATGGTGATTTCTGCCAAATCGCGAGGTCGAACTTAAAGTCAAATCAGGGCTAGGTCGGCAGGCCGTCGGCTCGTCAAACCGGCGGCAACTTAAACACTAGCCACGCATCACCAAATAACGCGCTGACCACCGCGGTCCAGACGTCAGAGTCAACTGTTCAACGTTTCAACTCAAGTCGGTTACTACCCAATATCATCCTCTTGTGATCCTCTTCATCAACTAATAATCAGATTCACCATGATTGACCTCCGTGAAGATTCGAATGGCAAGGCCAAGCCCTGCAATTCTTGATACTTAACTCTTGGGATGCTCAGTTTTCCACCATACATAACATCTCTCTGAATGTTCATATTCTGGCAACGTGTTCTTAGGTTTGCTTCCAACTCTCAAAACGCGTGTACAAATTTTATAACTCCTGTCTTGACCCGTAGATCTCGATTTGCGGGAATATTACACTCGAGGTTGGGGCGTCTTTGTCGAAGATGGTTGAAGTGGAGCCTTTGCTCTTTGAGGGTAGCTACAAAAGACATTGGCTCGTATCAGCCATATATCTACTTAGCTGAGAACCTTGCTTATACTGTTGCTTTCATCAGGCGCCCATGCAGGCACATATTTTTAAGCTCTCTGCAGTTGCTATCTCCACCATGGATATCTTCCCGCATTCCGGTAGTTTCTGGCCCCATGTGCTCCTCGTGATTGAATCAGAACATACATCGAAGAATCATGATATGTACTGCCAAGTAGAGAAGCAATATGTAGTTGCTTAACTCTGTTCTTAGGTGACAGGAGTCCACAGCCTTGGCAATTCTTGGTTGTTTCGGCGGTCACCATTGCGGTCACCTTTACCTGGTATAAGAACCGTTTGAAGACAGATGTGATTCCCGTATCGCTGGTCGATCCCGCAAACCCGCCTATCTAGTGTCGATTTTTCAGGTATTTTCTCCCGAAGAAGTGATAATGCACACACTAATAGGCTGGCCCACAGGTGCTGGTCGCCATGATTTTCTTTGCTTGCAGATGGCTCTTCATTCTTATGATCGCTTCCAGTAAGGCTCCAATGTTAAAATGTGCAATGGTGCAAATTTTCACATCTTTTCGCAGCGATTTTTGCATTACCAGCCCCTCTTGATCTAGCGTATAGCGAAGTGCCTGGTGCAACCTCCTCCCAAAGTTTGAAGGATGACCATGGCAGACTCGAGCAAGCCAAAGTTGATGGTGCGTTATCGTAGTGGCTGTAATCCCATATTTCTAGCCAGTTCAACCAGTTCAATAGCCAACAGTCAGATTGGAAAAATGCAGCAGGCTCTTAGCCAGGAGAAAACCAATCCCAAGGTTCAAGAAATGCTCACGGCCTCGTTTGGGAAGAATTACAAGGTTGACGAGGTGAAGAAGGTTGTGGATAAACTCGATAAGAGCTCTTTCAAGGTGCAAACCGCTGCAGACCCCTCGTTGGACAAGAGCCACACGTGGGCAGAGGTTCCCTTCAGCGGGAATCCTCTCCAACCTCAGGAAGCGCTATTTTCTGAAGCTTTTCACGGCAAGTTCTAATTACTCTGGCCACTTTATTTGCGCTGGACTTCATGCTGAACCATCATAGGCAAGACAACGCCAGCCAAGCTCCAACCTCTTAACAATGATGGGCGTGCTGGAACTGTCATCCACGAAGCCACCCATCAACTAGTCGGGACTGGAGATGATAAAAGCTCTAAGAACGAAATGATCACTGGAACAGACTTCACCACCACTCCTATTGACGACGGATGTTAGTTCATTCATTCCTTTTAGTAGATTCGCGAAATTGACTTGGAATGCAGATTCTAAGTATTCCAATTACCCCAAGACTGTCGCTGAGGTCACTGCCGACAAGAAATACACGAACTTCCGCGATAGTGTGTCGGACATGCACAATAATGCTGACTCTTACGCGTGCGTATATATCCAATTGAGATAGTGGAAAGATATTGACATTATTTTCGTGCAGGGTTTTCGGAAGTTTATGTTCCCAACCGGGTGCCTTCCGCCGACGTGATGTCCGACTTTTCCGCCGAGCACTGTTGAATGCTGATGCAGAGGAGGTGAACTGCCCGCTTTCTTCTACAATTTTGGGTTCTAAAATTCTATTTCCTATGCTCAGCTCCATTATCTCGCACGACGACAGGAGTGCAAACTTCCTCCTGACTACTTCAAGAAGAAGGCTGCGGAGAAGAAGGCTGCCGCTGCTAAAACTGGCACAGCTAAAACCAAGACCGCAACTGGCCAAAAGTCCCCCACTACTCGCAAAGCTGGTGCTGCAAAAGGAGTTAAGGGCACAACTGCCACGAAGGGCAGAACAGGCGCCAAGGCCGCAACTAAGGGTGGTCTCAGGCCCACCTCCAAGGGCGCAAAGACCACCAAGACCGCAACCAAAGCAGTATGTTTTTTTGATAATTCTTTTCATCCTCACCTAATAACATTACGAAGGGTGCAAAAACTGGTCTTAGACCTGCAACGAAGGGCGCGAAGACTGGTCTCAAACCTGCAGCGAAGGGTGCGAAAACTGGCCTTAGACCTACGACCAAGGGCAGCAAAAGTCCCACGAAGGCTGGAGTGAAGGGTGCTGCCAGGCCTGGAACTAAGAGCGCAAAATCTCTCAAGGCTACTCCCAAAGCAGTAAGTCGTTCAGTATAGTTTGGTGATGTCAAATTGAGTTTATTCCGAAGGGTGTTGCGAAGAAGGCAGGTTCTAAATCGACTAAGGGCATTAAGACTGCGACTAAGGCTGGTCTCAAATCTGGCGCAAATAAGGCTGGCGCAAAATCAGCGACCAAGAAAGCTGGCGTCAAAACTGCTACCAAGAAGGCTGGCGTCAAATCTGCAACCAAGAAGGCTGGCGTCAAACCTGCTACCAAGAAGGCTGGTGTCAAATCTGCAACCAAGAAGACTGGCGTCAAACCTGCTACCAAGAAGGCTGGCGCCAAATCTACGACCAAGAAGCCCGGCGTCAAATCAGCTGTAGGTTCGCCCATCATGTCGTTCGATTTTGACTAATATTCGATCTTCCAAGGTTGCTAAGCCTACTGTTAAGAAGGGTGCCGCCAAATCCGCGACAAAGAATGCTAGCATCAAACCTGCGGCGAAGAAGGCTGGCGTCAAACCTACCACTAAGAAAGTTGGCGCCAAACCTACAACGAAGAAAGGCCCTGTCAAAGGTACAACCAAGGCTGCTGCGAAGCCGGCCTCTAAGGCTAAACCTGCTTCCAAAGCCGCCTCTAAGGCTGCAGCTAAGCCGGCCTCTAAGGCTAAGCCTGCTTCCAAAGCCGCCTCTAAGGCTGCAGCTAAGCCGGCCTCTAAGGCTAAACCTGCTTCCAAAGCCGCCTCTAAGGCTAAGCCTGCTTCCAAAGCCGCCTCTAAGGCTAAGCCTGCTTCCAAAGCCACCTCTAAGGCTGCAGCTAAGCCGGCCTCTAAGGCTAAACCTGCTTCCAAAGCCGCCTCTAAGGCTGCAGCTAAGCCGGCCTCTAAGGCTAAACCTGCTTCCAAAGCCGCCTCTAAGGCTAAGCCTGCTTCCAAAGCCGCCTCTAAGGCTGCAGGTAAGCCGGCACCGAAAGCTGCTGCCAAACCCGCATCTAAGGCTGCAAAGTCCGCCACCAAGCCTGCAGCGAAAGCTGCCGTGGCCAAGCCTGTGAAGAAGGCCTCTACGCCCGTTGTCAAACCTGCTGCTGCTGCCAAACCCGTCGCTGCCGCAAAGGCTGCTCCTCTCACAAAATCCGCTTCCAAACCTGCTTCCAAAGCCTCGAAGCGCGTCTAGACGAGGAGCTGCATAGTGCTATGTAGGCATTTGTAGAGATTGAAATGACCCATTTGCGAAACGAATCTTGAATTTAAACGTTTTGTGCAAATAAGTTCAATGGCTGTAATCGCCCTTGGGCCTGCGTAGGTCCTATAAAATGAAGGATGAACACCGTTGCCCGTTCTTGTTGATATTTTAGAACCGAGATTGCACACGCTCTTTGCGATTCAGACAGAACAAGAGCGTCAAGAGCATCAGTTTACAACATGCCAAAATTATCATTATTCCGTACATTATAAGGAACGGCCCGACCGCGGGTATTCAGCAATTCTATCAGAAAAGCATGGCCGCTCACAAGTCCCTACACTACTTCGTGATCCAAGATGGAAATATAGAAACTGCTTCTCCTATTTCCTCCTACATATTGATCCTCAACTGGCATCATTCCACTCCCCACGAATTTCCTTCATGTTCCTAAAGATCTTTATCTGCTCCGTGAACAAATGGTGGATACATACACTACCCCACGATATAGGTGCTTCTAGTTCATCTCTCCAGCGTGTTGGTCCTTTATGAGGGAAATCATGCCACCCAGCAACATCATCCACAACAGTTGTGTTAATGACGTGAGAGAAATAAGGTTTTGGAAAGACCTGTATGCTGGGCTCGTCCTTCTCGTTGATGGAATGGAAGTATTCAGCAGGATCAGGCAAATAGCGAAGACCAGCAACCCATGCACCAATCATGACGTCGTCTCCTGGATAGAGGACGTGATGCGGTAGAGGCGGGTTCGCAGAAAGAATGATGGATATCAACGAAGAGCTATATAAAAGCGTATTGAGTATTCGTAGCGATGGTGATAGAAGAGAAATATGCACTGACCTAATCATGTATCCGATGCCAGATGGGTAATTATACCAAGGCCCGAAGAACTTCGCATCCTCAACAATATTAGGATTCCCATCCTCAACCGTGTTCGAGAAGTAAGTCGGCAGAGCGCCCATGCGACCGATGAGAACGGGCTCTTTACGAGGGTTCAATGTGAGATTCTGCTCCGCAAGAAGCAGAGGTAGGTGGCGGGCAAGAGCAGGTATGCGACAGAAGGTGTCGGAATCCAAGTTCAGAAAATAATCATAGCTATCTTGAGGCGCGGATCCAGCCTAGAAGATTGCCAGACGTTAGTCTGAGGATGAGGCTGTCGAAGAGGGTATTACTTGCCCATTTAATAGCGCTGTAGCGTTTTTCCGACAGTCTTTCTATGACGTCGGGAACATCTAGAAGCATAATAATATCGCCGTACTTCACGATTTCCTCCTCCACAAGTCGCTTTATCTTTCGGCCTTCTGCTGTATCCGGTGTAGCTCCTACGAAAAAGCGATGTTCCACACGGGCAGTAGCTTCGGGAATACCACGAAATACACCTTGTCTGAGCGCGTCGCGTCGGTCAAATTCATTTACTCTTGACACGACCGCGACTCGAAGCACAAGGGGATGTTGGGGGAGGGGATCTAACCATGCCGGTCGAGGCTCCCGGTCGAAGAGGACTGTGTTGTTCGGGAAAAGTGGTTTTGAACTCGGGTTTGAGCTGGATGGTGTAGGCGAAAAAGCAGCTTGGGAGCTGGTGCGGTTCTTAAAGAAGTGCGCGAGGACGAGGAGTAAGCAAGCAACGATAGCCAGTCGTAGCAGCCTGGAGCGGGTTTTCTTCTGGTACCAAGTCTTTGTAGGAACAGGGACTTCGGCTGACTCTAGGTCGGTGGGGATCCTCGAATACTGAGGCGGATACATACGTCTCGATGGAGGTGGAAAGTAACCTTGCATTGCAAAGTGCGCACGGATATCAAACGCCGAAAAAACCTGGATCTCGGAGGCTTATCCACATGATCAATCTTGTTCTTGAGCGTTGTTGATGGCGACAGAAATAGACAAGGCAAACTTGTCATCAGGCGTGCGAAACAGCGAGAATTGCTGCCACAGAAATCTGCAAAAATGTGAAGCGCGGGTCTCTGATTGGCCCTCTTTCAGGACTTCACAGGCTTAGGTCTGACATTGACTTACCTGCTTCGGCTTCCGAATGATTGGAAATACACAAGATTGCCAGAAACAAATCGAACAAGCCATGGCCATCCCTAGTAGAATTAATCGAGTCATGGAGGATGTTTTAGTGCTTCGGGTCCAAGAGAAAGGGCTATCGTCTTGGACTGCATGATAATCACACTTGGTTTCAGGCTTTCAAAAGTCGAGCGCTTCAAAGCTCGGCATTTGGCCCGTTTGTTTAACTGAAGTGATTGCCGGGTGAAAGGCGTGATGTGTCGCTAATCAAGGATGCGGCTTGAAAGCAAGTGCCAAGACACTTGCCGCCGATCGTGAGAATATGTTACCAAAATGTGGCTATTCAACTTCCTCCGCATCCATCTCCTTGCAATCGTCTAAAGCACCAAGTGCCTCATGATGCATGATGCATCTCTCTAATCAAGGTCTTTATCATAGAGTATTATCTTCCCATACACCATGTCGACAGAATCTGCCTTGTCCCATCGAACTGTTAGAACACCTTATCGAGCACCTTCTATCAAACGACAAACAATCCTTTGCTCTCGTATCTCAGTCCGCTCGCACTCTGGTGCTGCCCAGTCAATTTGGCGATCTTATCGTCAAGGGTTATGACTTGGAGCCCAAATTGAAAAACATTCATGAAGCTGGGAAGGATGTGAAGGAATGCATCAGGTCAGCGTTCTTCGTTCTCGTCGACATCTGCCGCTAAGCTGAAGATACACATGCAGTCCTCACAGATGAAGGACACAATCTACTCTTTCTGGTGTTAGGAAGTCTACCCAACCTACGGTCTCTGATTTATCGTCAAGACGGCGCATTCATTCTTGTCTCCGAGCTCCATGAACTCCTATCGACTTCGCAACGCACCCCTCATCAACTTTGTCCTACACACATACAACTTACTTGATGATAGCGCACTTTGGTTCGATGGTCTTTCTGGATTACAGAAGCTCTCCGTCACTTGAGGAGTAGAAGATACCGCCACTAACTCAGCACGTTCGCCCGTACAGGTGCAGAGACTGATTGTGCCATCGCTTTCTACTCTCGTCTCTCTTAAAATACAGGATAGGTCGAGAAGTGGTGCAGCTGGTTTGGATCTCCCCGAATTGAAAGCAGCGGGAGCGTCGTTGGAAGAGTTCGGTTACAAGCAAGGGGGTTCCAGTGATAGGACATTCCTCAAGTATTCCCCCTTCTCACCGAACTCCGAATTCTATGGGCCCATCCCTCTCCTACATGGAAGGTACCTTTTCTGCCACGTTTACTGATTGTTTCCTCGAAATGCTCACCTCATTGTTCTAGGACACTCACATCCATACGCTATCCAAATTTAAAAGGCTTACCCAGCTCACTCTACTGTTCGATCTAGAGCGGGCAGCCAGCGATGCTCCTCCCGGATCTTTACCACAAACCGCAGCATGGGTCCTACGAAGTTATACGGGTCGTCTGCACCCGACGGAAAGTATCACGAAGGAGGTACCTCAAGTCTAGCGGTGTACTTGGGGTTCAGCTCCGCTGGACCCTTTATAGCGTGACCCTGGGCTTCAAGTATCTGAAACCGCAAGCTGTGCATAGGTTCATCGTGTCAGAGGATGGGACAAATTAAGGGCGATAAAGCGAAATGGATGGACAACTTCGAGGCGGGAAATCTGCCTGGGAATATTTTCACCATAGAAGGGACGGAAGATCGACGTGATGACCGGTTAGATGACGATGACGATCAGTTCAAAGGATTGTAGAGCTACATAGCTTGTATTCGACGTGCCTCGTCGACTTCAGGAGGCTAGAGTGAAGTCCGCCACCAAGCCTACAGTGAAGATTTCTATGCCCGTCGATACTGCAGCCAAACATAGCACTGCGGCAAAGGTCACTCCTCAAGCAAAAGTTCTTTTAACGGTACCAAAGCCGCCAACCGCAGCTAAAAGCCGGCTGAGACGGAGAATTGCATTTCCTAGGGGGCGTTGCTTTGTAGAGAATCGTACGGATTGAAATGACCTACTCCTTGCGACTTTTTCGCAGAATTGAATTTCTCAGTCGCGACCTCAACTATCTAGCTCTTTTTATCGGGCCTACATAAATCGTGCTCGTTCATGTTGGCCTTATTGGTTACTTACAGTAAGTACGTACCTTCAACGATTTCCATCGGATGAGGCAAGATCAATTAGTGATTGATGTATACGAGATGCATGATGGATCTTATCAAATTCGTGGCTATTCGATGTTCGTCCCCTTGCCATCATCATCTATCTAACTTAATCCAAGCACAAACCGTAGGCGCTCTTACTTATAAAGGTCTTTACAATGGAAGGACATCTTCTCACATACGTACCATGTCCATAGATCCTACCATATTCGAATTGCCTTCCGAGCTCCTAGAGCGCCTTGTCGAGCTCCTTCCACCAAACGACAAGCAATCCTTCGCCCTCACCTCACATTCCTCTCGCAATCTGGTACTACCAAGTCAATTCGGCCATCTTATCATCAAGGACTATGACATAGCGCCCAAGTTACAAAACATCCATGAAGCTGGGAAGGATGTGAAGGAGGCTATTAAGTTAGTATCTTTCGTCCCCGTTTTCGATTGAAGTTAACAAGGGTTTTGCGACAGAAAACTCGAGATACATATGCAGGCAATGGGGCCTGGATCAACTGAAGAACGCAATCTGCTCTTTTTGGTCTTAGGAAGCTTGTCCAACCTTCAGTCTCTGAGCTATCGTCAAGGGGGTCCATTCATCCCCGCCTCCAAGTTCCAGGAACTCTTCTCGATTATCCGTAACGCACCCCTCACCGAACTGGTCCTCAACACAGGCTACGTAATCGACGACAGCTCGCCCTGGTTCGATGGTCTTTCCGGTTTGCAAAAACTCACCGTTACCTGGGGATTGGATGACACGGTCACCAACCCCGGAAGCTCGCTCGCTCAGCTGCAGAAACTCATTGTGCCATCGCTTTCCACCCTTGTCTCTCTGAAGATAAAGGATATATCAGAATGCGCAAGTGGTGCAGCTGGTTTGGATCTGCGCGAGTTCAAGGCATCGGGAGCGACGTTGCAGGAGTTCGAGTACCAGTACGGTGGTTCCAGCGAAGGGATGTTCGATCTGATTCCTGAGGTATTTCCCTCTCTAATAAAACTCGGGATTCAATGGGTCCACCCTCCTCCTGCATGGAAGGTATGTTTCCTGTTTTGATTGCAGTTCATTCCACAAAATGCTGATCTCTCGGTACCAGGACGCCCACGTCCACACCTTATCCAAGCTCAAAAAGCTCACCCAGCTCACCCTCTCGTTCGATCTCGAGCAAGCCGCCAACGACGCTGCCCCTGGGCCCCTACCAGGAGCCGCACCATGGGTCCTGCGTGGCTACACGCGCCGTCTGACCGCGACGGAAAACATCGTGAAGGCGATACCTCAGCTGCAGCAGTGTACCTGGGTCCAGCTCGGTCTCCCGCTTCCCACTGTCCGCTATCGCGCGGGCCCGGGCTTCAAGCACCCGAAACCACAAGTTGTGCATAGGTTTATCGTGTCGGAGGATGGGACAATTAAGGGTGGTAAAGCACGGTGGATGGATAACGTCGAGGCGGGGAGTGTGCCGGGGAATGTTGTCACTATTGAGGGAGTGGATCGTGATGACCGGATAGATAACGAGGACGAGTAGTCCACAGAACCGTAGAGCTACTTGGCCTAGTCGATGGGTGTCGTCACCCTAGAGAGGATGTATTATGTTAACCGCAGAGGCTTTGGGGAACACAAATCAATTGTAATCTGGATTTGTTATTTATGAAAATCAATGCATTATTGGTCTGGTATAGGATTGCAGGACGTTGAAAGGGACCTCGGTAGCCATGTATTGAGGATCCCAGCCCCGCCGATTCGGCAATTATTTTTGAAAACAAAGCGGAAGCGCTGATAGAAAAAAGAAAGAGTAGAGAAGGGTATCCAAAAACTTTATGTACAGAATCTCTCCAGATTGCACCTCCGTGTATGTAATAATATAAAGTCAAGCAGGATCACCGAACCTGTGCAATATGCGACTCCACTCCGAATACATTAACTCCAGGCTGAAAAGCAAAAAAAAAATCAGCACATGAAGCATCCTTCTCACACCAAAGCACTCACTTTCTTCGGGCAATTCTCCGTAATCCGGTTACACCCCCATACCTTGACTTCCTTTAGCTTCCTTAGCCCGTCCTTCACGAACAGCGTCCCGTCACGTTTCTGCCGCTCCTCGCCCTCCATCCACGCCTTCATCACGAAGTCGTCCATTGCACGACACCACCCCACGTCCACATGCTCCAGCTGGCCCGCCTGCTGCCCAATCATGCGCAGTGCGGGCTCGCCAACCTCTTTCCAGCCGTTGATGCTCAGCTCTTCCAGTCGCGCGCCGGAATGCGTCAGGAGTGCTTCGAGTGCACCGGAGCTGAGTTCAGAGTTCCGCGCGAGACTCAGTCGCACGAGTCCGGGGTTCTCATTCCACTCAGTGAAGAAGACTGATACCCCGGCATCTGTCAGTTCAGGGAGGTTGTTTAATCCAAGGGACTCCAGCGCGCCGGTATGCTCTTTCAGCCCCTCCTGGAGGAACGCATCCGTGAGCATTATATGGCCCGACACATCAAGATGCGTCAAGCCGCTCCCCACCCCCTGCAACAGCCTTATCATATCTTCATCCTCACACGAGTTCGCCGGGTCCGACACATCGAGCATTCTTAGTCTGCCGCCCTTCGCGCTCGCCCACCCCTTCTCCATCACATCCAGACACAGCGCATCGAGCTTCCCCACTTCCTTCAGCCTTAGATCGCGCATGCCCTTGCACTCCACGAGCGCTTTCACGCAGTCGAGGTCGAAGCGCGGGCTCTGAGTGATGAGGAAGGCCTCGAGGGCGGGGTGCGCGCGGAAGAAAGTCACCCAGGCGGGAGCGCGTACGAGGAAGGGGCCGAGGAGTTCGAGACGGGTGAGGGAAGGGAGGAAGGAGGAGAAGGCAGAGAAGGCGGTATCGTCGAGGTGCCCGCAGAAGTCGAGCCGGAGGGAAGTGAGGTTCGGGTTGAGCATGACGAGCGTGTGGAGGGAAGGGGAGGGGAGATCTATGGGAAGGGGGTGTTAGTGTGTTGGGGTTGAGGAGAGAAAGGAATGGGCACATACTTGTTGCGTCGTAGAGTACCAACGAAGTGTTGGTAACATTATAAAATAGATGTGCATTTTCAGGTGTCCTAAACCAGCATGAGCCCAACATTCCCAGGTTATAAAAGCACCACTTACAATCCCCTATTCTTCGACAACGCCTTCGATATCGCTTCGACATTCATTGTCCCAATATCGCCGAGTGCCTCAATATCATTGATATGCTTCGTGATGAGCTGGATGCAGATGCCGACCAGGCTCGGGAAGCGCCGCTCCTCGAAGCTCGTGACGCTACGCTTGTCTGCCGGGGCCTTCTTCTTCCTTAGAGGCGCGGCGGGCTTCTTAAAAGGCTCGTTCCCCGCCGCCTTGGCGCACGGATGGCAGAGGAACCCTGGGGGCGGATTCGCGGCGAGGGTGTATTTCGTCTGCAGGCAAGATAGTCAGTAAAGGAACATCGTATCTAGTACAACGGCACTCTGGAGACGCACGACAGTGAATTGCTTCCCGCACCGCGCGCAGTCCTCGAAGCTCCCCACAGGAGGCTTGGCGGGGGCAGCGTCGTTAGTCCACAACGACCTTGAGAGGGCATTGTAAGGGTCTTCCTCGTCGTCCTCATATTCATCGTCGCTGCCCTTCTTCTTTCCCTTGCCTTTGCCCTTGCTTTTCGCCTTGCCCTTCTCCTGCGCCTTCGCTTTCGCCTCGGCGACTTTGGTCAATTTACGTTTCTTCGCAGGGGAAGCGCCCTCGTCCTCTTCGGGGGCGTCGTCGTCCCCTACTTCACCCTGCTCATCAACGGGTGCTGGCCCCGCGGGGTCGTCCAGGTCGTCCGAGGCATAGCCGGATGCCTGTGAAAATTGAGGGTTGGTAGTGAGACAGAAAATTGCCGTAAGCAACTAAAGCCACTCACCCTTGTCGATCTCCTCCTCCTCGTCGGTCTCCGACCGGAGCTTCTCTCCGCATCATCATTATCCTGTGGAGGACCTCTCGGTGCGCTCGGACCCGCGGCAGGCTGGGTTTGGTCCTGCGTCGCGCGGCGCGCAGCAATGGTTGTTGGGGTGATACCCGACGCCTTTGAACATAGAAATAGAAAATGATTAAAAACACGTTTTTGGAAGTGTGAAATGACATCGTACCCTCAGAAACTCAGTGAGCGCCGAGGTAGGCCCGCGAACGTTGTTTCTGCTCATGTTGTAGGGAAGATGCACGAAAAAGAAAGACCAACGGCGTGAGACTCGAGTCAGGGCACCGTGGATAAATGGGCGCGATCCGAATTCCGACCCAATGACCGTGCCACGTGCCACCTTACTCTCAACTCCCAGGAGCTCATCAACGTTCCCCTCCTCTTCTTTCTCCCCTATCACGCCCATCTCACGCAGATATTACACAGCTTACACACATCTAATTAGCGCTGAGAAACTCGTACGAGCGCAGCTGATTTAATGACACCTCGCTGCTATAAAAACTTTGGACGGCCCTGGGAGTCGTCGTTAACCAGACTCGGACAGTAGAGCTACAATGCCCACCATTAAACTTGCTCTGCTCTCTCTGCCTTTTGAGCTGCTGGACCGTATCTTCGAACTTCTTCCGCTAGCGGACAAGCGAGTCTGCGCGCTCGTATCGCACTGTGCTTACGATGCGGTCCTGCCGAGTCTGTACCGCTCTCTAGTGGTGAAAGACTGGTCGTACGGCTTAGCGCTTGTACATAACGCGAGGAAGGAAATAAAGACCCTCATTCGGTCTGTCACACTGTTTATATCCTCCTTTTCCTGTTATTAACACGACTCCTTGTCCATAGAAAGTTTGAGATACATATAGAATCAATTCCTGCAACTGCTGAACAGCGTGCCCTGCTCTACCTTGTCTTACAAAACCTTCCAAACCTCCAATCTCTAACCTACTGCCAAGATGGTCCATTAATCATCTCCCGGCTGCAAGAGCTCCTATCAGTGATACGCTCCGTACCCCTACCGCTGACCGAGTTTATCCTATACACAGACTACCTGCACGACGACGGATTCACTCGCCTTGAAGGTCTTTCGGATCTACGTAAGCTCTCAGTACGCGGACTTCCCCTCAACCGTCTACACAGTCTCATCCAGCCGTCACTGGCTACCCTTGTGTCCCTGAAGATCACCGACACCTCGGCAGAGAGGAAGCAGGGAGCAACACGTCTGGATCTTATGCAGCTCAGAGTGGCGGGAGAGACCCTCAGGGAGTTCGAATACATTGATGTGGGGCACGATGATACGTTCTTGGTTATCATCCCACAGGCCTTCCCTCATCTCACTTCGCTGTTGATTGGATGGTCCAATCCTCCAGCTCCCACATGGAAGGTACGCTTCCCGCCCTACCTCCCCAAAAAGCATCCATTTTACATGTCCTCTAGGAATCACACATCCACACCCTCTCCCAGCTCCTCTACCTCACCTCCCTTTCCCTCTCTTTCGACCTCGAGGACGCCGACCCAGTCCCTCCCACTGGCGTGCGCACCTGGGTGCTCCGCTCCTACAACCGGCGGCTCAAGCTCTCCCAGTCCCTCTTCCGCCAGCTTCCCCACTTACGGCGGTGCAGCTGGGTACAACTCGGCGTGAATCTTCGTGAGACGTCGTATTACACGTGCATCTACCCGCGCCTCCAGGAGGTGGAGATCCGGAAATGCAAGCCGCAGATTGAGCATCTGTTTTTGGTCGCGGAGGATGGGAGTGTGAAGGGAGGCGTTAGCACTGAATGGGGGAAAGGCGTTATAGTGCAAGACCTTCCCAAGGATACCATCAATATTGATGTGAGGAGCACGGTGGGGTAGTATGTAAGATTTATGTGATTCACAGCGATGGATGTATGACCCTTGGAATGTAGAGTGAGCTGCTCGTATCAACTTCGTATCTCTGTAATAGTAATGCTAATTACTATTATTGACGGCAGGCTTGTCAGTTGACAGTAGATACGAGCCGAAAACTGTCGAGCTTGAATGGAATCAAAGCCAGCTTACATATCTGACGCGAATTGACGATGACCTTTGTTCTCCTCTTCCTGCCATCTGACTTTCCGCACTATAATTGTCAGAGTGATCCGCGCCGCCTGTGAACATAGAAATTGGTTTAATAAGGAATTTACGAATGGACAACGCTTTATCGTACCCTAAAACTCAGTGAGCGCAGAAGTGGGCCTGCGAGCGTTGTTTCTGCTAGATTGACATGGATGGTGCAGAAAGAGAATGAGAGAGGGCACGAATCATTGGATATTGGAGGACGGCGCCGTGCGCATAGGGAAAGGAGAGATGGGCGCGATTCGAATTCCGAGCCGATAAGCAACCCCTCCTTCTCTTCTTCCACGCTCATAGAACGCAGATGTTACACACTTATGACCACTCCTAACTAGTGCTGAGAATCTCGGGAGCTGCTTCAGATTCAGGAACCATTCTCTCTTATAAAAACTCTTGACGGCCATGAGACTTGCTAGCCAGACTTTGACACAGCATGCCCACAATGAACCTCTCTACCTTTCGAGGTGCTCCAGCATATCTTCGGACTTCTCCCAATAGTGGACGAGCAAGCATGCACTCTCGTACCGCACAGTGTTCGCGATGTGGCCCTGCCGAGTCTATATCGCACTTTCGTAGTGAAAAAGCGGAAGAACAGTTTGGCGTTTGTACATGAAGCGAGGGAAGAAATAAAGCAACTCACTCAGTTTGTTTCACTCTTCTCCGCCATTGCCTGACATTAACACCGGCTACTATCTGTATGAAGTTGATTTTACCCGTTAATGCCCTTCCTTCAACAATGGAAAGGCGTGCACTCCTCTCTCTCTCTTCGGCGGTCTACCGAACCTCAAGTCTCTAATGTATTACCAAGATAGCCCACTTGTCTTCTCCAGGCAGCCGAACTCATGCTGGTTATTCGCACACTTCCACTATCCCTCGCTGAATTCATCTTATGTGCCGAGTACATGGACGATGGCGAGCTCCCCCTCTTCGAGGGCCTTTCGAATCTCCAGAATCTCTCCATCACAATAAGCTCACTCCACGAATGCTCCCTTGATACTCTGTGTAGTCTCATTCAGCCACCATAGTCTACCTTCTGGTAGCTGAAGATGACCAGCACATCAGAATACGGGAAGGAGGAAGCACCGTATCTAGATTTTATGCAGCTGAGAGCAACCGGAAAGACACTGCGGGAGTTTGAATACACTAACGCGGAGGAAGACAATTTGTTCCTAGCCACCATCCCGTAAGCCTTCCCACTCCCTCCTGAGCGGGTGGTCAAGTCCTCCTGCTCCAGCATGAAAGATACATACCTTCCCCTCCGTTATCAATATCCAAAAAATATTCATATTATGTATTATTCAGGGCATCCTCTTCCGGATCCCGTACTTGACCGATATCTCCCTGTACTTCAACATAGAGCAAGCAGAGCCCGCCTAGCCCGCGGCGGGCGCAACTGGATGCTCTGATTTGCAACTAGCGGCTCAATCTCTTCCAATCCCTCTTCCGCCACCTCCCCAATCTGCGCTAGTGCAGGCGGTTGCAGTTTCACGTGACGTCATACAACCCCGTACATCTACTCGCGGTCTAAGGAGGCACAAATCCAGGAGAGCAAGCCGCAGCCTGAGCACTTATCACTGGCGCCTTCAATATTTTTTAACATTATATTTACTTGTTATTTACATTTATTAAGCATATAACTGTTCTTTCCAATTTTTTGTGCTTCTTACTTCTTATCTTCCGCTGCGACTGTTTATTTTACTTACAGGTAACTGAGCCCGTGAACATACTCTACTATTACAATTACTAATGCCATTACTCTAAGATCATGTGATCCAGACGCGTCCTTTTCACATGAGCGCGATCCGAATTCCGATCCGACAATTTCTTTTTCTCAGTAAGCTTCTCCTCACATGGGCTAACCCTCCTCCCGCGTAGAAGGTGTATCACCTTCCCTGATAATGTTCTCAAAATTATGATCGCAGATGTAATCCAGGACTCCCACCTCTGTATACTGTCCAAGTTCACGAATCTCATTGAATTATCCCTCTCATAAGATTTCGAGCGAGCTCCGCATGATAGTGCTCCCGAATTCGAATCAGAAGCTACATCATGGGTCTTTCGCAGCTATAGCCCGCCGCTTAGAAGTGATGGAACGCAAATTTAAGAGTGTTATAGCTGAGCTCAGCAAGGTGTTCCGCTTCACATCAACACATTTGGCGGCCATTTTATTTTGGGCGGTCCACAAAAATTCCTAAGCTACATATAGAACACTTATTTACTGTGTTAGAAGATGAGACACTCCGGGATGGTGTCAAAGAAAAGTGGTGGTCAAGACCCGTTGGGCCTGGGAATCTTCCCAAGCAAACCATTGATCTATGGGGACTCTATGCCGACGACGACGGTGATTGAAAGGAGTCGCCCAATCTTGATCCTGGAGGGCGATTAGCATCGGACCATGATCTACTTCAGTAGCGGTATCAGTCCTGTGTAATTGCAATTATAAAATATTAGTACTTCATAGCACCAGATCATCAGTACATGTCAATTAATAGTGGATCTATAACCCTCCACATTTTCTAGACTGCATATACGAATATTGTCTACTCGCGAGCCGAAAATAGGTGTGCTAGCACACCCAACGCATGTCATGCACCTGCCCCCAAGCCACCGACAACAGCATTCCCACCAACACGCTCATCAGCATCCTCCCATCCAATAGCCCCGGCATTCTCCATTCCTTGTTCCGCGCTTCAGCCTTCACTAGACTCGTTCTCTCTTCACCCTTGTCCTGCTTCCACGTATAGAGCTTTTTCTCAGCTTTCTCTCGCTTAAACTGCACTGGCGACTCATATGCACTCGTCAGTCCAGGCAGGCCATCGATGCTCTTGAGATTCAGACGCTTCCAGAAGTTCTTCATCCCCCACGCCGGCTCATCACCTGGGCGCGCGGTCCCCGCCACGTCGGCTGATATGTCCATAAGCTCTTTATCTACAGAGATCCGGTGCAGCTTCACGCGGGAGGACTTGAACTCGAAGAAGGGAACGGAGAAGCCGCATGACTATGTGGAATACGGATTGAGCGACTAAGTAGGGAGATGGGAGGAGGAAGAAAGGGCAGAGACGAACCGTGCTGACTTTATGCACATCCACCACGATGACGGCACGTGAACCGGGCTGGCGCTCATCGGCAGAGAGGAAGGTGTCATATTCGGGGGTGCCGAACTCGTACACTGTCCCTGTTGAAGAAGATTTAGCTATTCCACAACAGCAGCAAGCGAAATCTAGACTGACCTTTCCCAAACAACCTTGCAATCCTCGGTGGACCCTCAAACGCAACGAACATAATCGTAATACGACCATTCTCTCTTACATGCGAGACCGTCTCAACACCTGGTTCTCCAAAAGACCAGTTATCATCAGACGCACATGAAATGCTAAGAATAATCTGAAGACGCACCACTACCCGTCAAATCCTCATACCATACCTTCCCGGGACTGACAACACGGAACGAGCCCTCGAATCCCTTAGGCGAGACATTGACGTGCCCGTCCTCACTGAGGGGCGAAGACGCGACGAAGAAGATCTTCTGCGCTTGGATCCAGGGCAGGAGCGTATCTGGAATAGTGTCGAAGAACTGGCCCATTTGAGTGCTTTCTTGGTGGTTCCGAGAATAAGGAGTAGAGCGCGATCGGTACAGGGCAACTGTGACCTGCAAATGTAACGATGTTAAATATAAGTAGGCATCCCCTTTTTGGACGCGGCTGTGGATCCGAAATCGTGCCGTGGAGGACGGGGTGATTGATTCGAGTCATGGCGAGACACTGTACGACCACTGAAACTTTTATAGAGTAGATATAAATAGCATCATGGTGCACACCTGACAAAAGGTTCTTCGGCTGGGGGTAATAATTTTTGTAGTGAGTGAACTGATTTCATTCCAGTGTCAAGTACATAATTCTAGACACGTTAAAAACTGGAAAGAGACCATAAGCCTCGTGTTCACAAAGAGAAAGTGAGCACTCACACCCAAATTACACAACCCCGAACCGCACACAGACCGCCGACACCAGTAAACCTGCCCCGAACCCTATCAATGTCCTCCTATCCGGCGCCCACCCTCCATATCCCCTCCTCATCTTTACTAGCTCATCATATTTCCATCCCTTGGCCTCCCCTTCTCCCCGCATAAACCGCTCCCACGAATCGAACGCGATCTTCAAGCCCAGCAGTCCATCGATGCTCTCCCTGTTCTTCACTACCCAGTAGCGTTTCAAGCCTTTCTCTGGGCGGGGGGGCGGCACCCTTTCAGCAGAAGCAGGCACGGCTGCGCCTCTGGTTCAGACTCGGCTTGGATGTCTGCGAGCTCTCTCCCAAAGAAGCTTATGTGCAACTTCATACGCGGAGCCTTGTATTCGAAGAAGGGGATGGAGTATCCACACGACTAGAGGCCGTTGATAAAAGCGTAAGTAGACGGGATAAAACCAGAGATATAGAAAAGATGGCATAAATAAGACACTTACGGCGCTTGCTTTGTGCACATGCACCTCCACGACCGCCCTCGAGCCTGGCTGGCGCTTCACGGGGGGGAGAAGTGCGTCATACTCGGGAGTGCCAAACTCGTAGATGGTACCTAGATATTAAATGGAGGAGGAAGGAAAAGGTGGAATTGGTACAAAAGCCAGAATACACTATTGACGATGTACCAACCTGTCCCAAAAAGTCGCGCAATTCTGGGCGGTCCCTCAAATGCGACGAACATGACGGTGATTCGTCCATTTTCGCGGATGTGTGCAATGGTTTCAATGCCTGAAGATAGAAGGAAATTAGTTGGTATGCATCATCAACTGGTCTGCTGATTGCGGAACAAGGAGAAACGTAATAAGAAAGTTCAGAAAGCAGAACAAGGAAGATTCTCCAACTAAAATAGGAGTATTGACATTGTAACCAAGAGTGAGGACACGGAATATAGGTGGAAAGGCGAGGCAACGGAGACCCGAAAGCTCAATGACGGGTCACTCGAGATACATTGAAATAGGACGTCAACCATTTGGAGTATACCATGAAACACAGGATAGCAGCTCAACGAGGAACAAAGCAGAACCTAAGAGAAACGAGAAGAAAGCCTGGAATATAAGCAAAACGTGAACCTACCGCTGCCACTCAAATCCTCATACCATACAGTGCATTCATCGCGCACATGGAACGTCCCCTCGAAGCCCTTAGGGGAAACATTGACGTGCCCATCCTGCGCAAGAGGCGCAGTGGCGACGAAGAAGATCTTCTGCTGCTGAATCCAGGGGACAAGGAAGGCAGGGATAGAGTCGTAAAACTGAACCATAGTTGGAGGTTTCGTTAAGGTTGGACTTCGATAAATTTGTGTAGTGGAATAATTGATAGTTCACTGGTAACAGTGGGTCTCCAAGAACACGAGGAATATGCTCATGGGACTAGTATATGTAGTGCTGTCGGAGGCATGAAGGAGGCCCGGAGGTCGCGTGGTTGGGTAAGTGAGTCATAGTTGGTTCTAAGGGCCAAGGTGGCCTAAAGGGATTTGAAAGGGATTATGCATACAGCGTGCGTGGCATGAGAGACCGAGCCTGGATCGAGCCCTGGTTCTTCCAGTTGAATTTGCTACGCAGAATATGGTGCTGTTCAAGCAAAGGTTGGTTTGGTTGCCACTGCCAGTATAAAGAGCAGATTCAACAAAGCGCAGTAGTAGTAGCTAGTCCTGACAGAAATCTCACGCTGAGAATCTTGTAATCGACGCGACTGTTCAATATTCAATATCAATCTTTACAAAATGTTTGCTCTCCGCCAATGCTCCACCGCCATGAGGCTACCAAGGTCTTCATTCCCGATGCCATCGCTCGAACTATCGACGCCCCGACCGTATCCGGAAGGTTACAGACATGCTCTCATCCTTGACTTCCGTTTCTCGATGCTCTCTCTTATGACTGGAGATGGTGACCGCTGGGAGAGCTGGAGGGATTTCGATGAAAATGGGGAGAAGGATCTTACCTGGTTTCAAAGATCCTTCCAACAGCTGAAAGCCGTTGTCGCCCGCGATTCATCTGCAAATGAGGAGGATCGTATCGACATGGTTCTATAGAATCAAATGACTGGATCATTTGATCCTGAGGTATAGGAGTCTTCAGTGCCGACGCTTTGATACATGAAAGTGAGCTAAGGTATGGGCTGCCCTAGACGGGCTGCAACCTCACCATGTTCAGATGACCCCAAACGGCGTTGAAGAAACCGCAACCTTAGTTGGTCTCGATGAACTGAGCGTTGCATGGCCTCCAGAAAGTGTCGACCTTTCCATTTGTTTCAGCGAGGATCCGTTTCCACTTGCTTACAGGTCACTCCAGTCTTTCACCATCCGCTATCCTAACAAAGTACTGTTCAGAACTCAACCCAAACCAATGCCAGGTGTAAAGCATCTTCGCATCATCGGAGATCAGGCGATGCATAATTTCCTGATCATATTTTATAACAACATAGCTATGGAAACACTCTGGAGACATTCGTACTGTTGAGCGACTCCGATAAGTTCGCCATACACCGGTCTGTATCCGGATATTTCAAGGCAATAATAAACGCATGTCGAAAACTTCGTTCTCTTCATCTCCTGATTGCACTGTCAGACTTACCGAGTTTTTTTCAGAGAGGCAAAAAATCAGAAGATGAACTCTTGGCCTCCCTCCTTATGTCTCTCCTTCCCTTGAAACCTTACTTTCCTGCTACCTGCAAGGAATATGTGATGGTCGACCTTGATATTTGGATCGAGCTGATATTTAGATCGAGCATGCGAAGGATCCAGAGTGGCTACCAAACCTGACAGCCATTAAGTTCGCGGTCGCAGATTTTGGATGTGATCTTGACCCTGAATATGAATTGCTCAGTCGGCTGATCCAAATGAAGGACCGATTTCTGGAGGAATTATCACTGTCAAAACCCATGGTTCAGACCATTGATTGAAAAGTGAGCCCACATTTAGTTCACACACACAAAGAGAAACTTCTAAGCTGAGTGCTTTTGTTAGATGTTGCGTCAAATACGAATCACCGTCTATATTAGTTACTTGCTGTATTTCTTCTATGGTATATGTATGTACATACAATCATACTAACCTCTTCATGACGGCGTAGCGCCGCATCTCTCAGTAAGTTGTTGCCAAATTCAAACTTTTTAAATCGAACTTATGAGGGCATAGAGATTGAGTTCTGCAGTAAGTGCTGAGCTCTGGTATACATATTGTTGCCACTGTAGATATATCGAAGGATTCAGCGAAGCCCGGTGACTGGTGCTGGGAGAAATTGTCATCGTTATTGCGAGAAAATATCTCGTGGGCGGGACCGTGACTGCGAGGTATCAGCGATCGCTCACCTCTTGACATTGGTTACCTTTTTCCTCAACCCCCTTGCCCTTTACCACCATGAAGACCACCACCAGCTTTAATTTGAACTATCAATACGTCTACTGTCATTCAGAACTTAGCTTCAGGCATGCTCTGGCTATCGACCTCCATATATCGGAGTCTCCTTATACACACTCTGGTTAGCCTTCTCTACAGGAGTACAGAGACACTATGAGTAACTCGATGAAAAATGGGCTCAATGATATTGCCTAGTACTACAAATCCTTCAGAGCGTTGGAAGCCATTGTTGCGCCAGACGTGTCTGGAAACAAGGATGATCGCATTGATATGGTTTTCTTTAACCAAACTGGAAGCCTCTTCGGTCGTAGGCTATGGGTTGTAGCCTCGTCGTCTTGAAATAACCGCAGATTTCGGCGAATTTTGAACTTTAGCGGGTCTCAGTCAACTTACTACTCCATGGCCACTGCGAAGCGCCTGTGTTTCGACATATTCCAGTAATAATCCATTTCCGCTTACTTGCAAATTGCTCCGGTCTCTATCCATAGAGGATGCTGTGTCGGAACTGCCATTCGTTCTACCTGAGCCCATGCCAGGTTTAAGCATATTCGTCTAAACTGACTCAATACATAATTTCCTGGTTGCATAAGATAAAGGTCCAGCCGTGAAGGAAACCGTCGAGACACTCATGCTACTGAATTGATCACGGAAGATTTAAGTTATATAGCTCAACGACCGGACGTTTCGAGACAACGATAAATTCCCTTCACAACCTCCGTTCCCTCGACCTGATTTTACAAGTTTTCAGGTAGTCCAAGCTCCTTTTCAGGGGGAATTGGGAGACTACAAGATGAATTATTGGCCCTCTCTACCCCTCTCTCGAAAATCCGGCTTTCCTGTTAACCCCCATGGAATATGTTGGATAACCTGGAGATTTGGATCAATATAAAAGGATGCAACATGGTTACCGAATCTAAAGTTCATTAAATTCGCAGTTACAGATTATCGACGCCGTGGGGTCGAGGCTGATTATGAATTTCTTAGCCAACTTGTACAGAAGAAGGAAAAAAATCGGAGAAAATATCTTTCTCGAAGCCATTCGTTCAGGTCGTCGATTGAAGACGCAGTTTCAACCATGTAATTGTGCGACTTGTAAGTATTTAGGAGAATTTTGGTGCATTATTATATACTCCATCATACACAACCGTATAGTTGAACCCATACTCTTCGGTAGATGCCCTGGGCTATGGGTTTTGAGGTTATGGGTTATGAGGAGCTGAGTTTGGTGAAAAATTACAAGTCAATAGTTTTGGAAATACGAGCTTGACGCCCGCACCAGCGGAAGTCCGATTGACGTTGGATCGTTATAGTTAGTATCCGTATGTGAACGGAGGCATTACACTTCATTGGTATTCTTTATTCTGTACACAACGGCTACGTATTCTACCTTTACTTCTTTACTCGTTTGTCACATAAATAGCAGATTTCACCGTTTCGTCGGTGTTATTTCAACAGATAGTCACCTAAAGCTATGGATTATGGGGGTGTATGGCTTAGGCGAAGTATGGGTTAAGGGAGATTCGACTGTAAACAACATGGACAACCAGGACAGGGTTGGAGTCTGGACCCACAGAGCAACTCTAATCCAAATTAGACCGTGATCAACAGATTACGTACATGGCAATGTAGAACTTCTCTTTCCTCCACCATCCCGTTCCACGAAGTGCTATATGAGTGAACACACGCATTTATTAGGCCTGAAGGTAGCTTTTAATGTATACTTTGAGTCTTTAAAACACCAGCTAGGACTACCACGTGCCGAGCAAACAATTAGCGGTGTCGTAGGCCTTGGTCAGGACCAGTGGGCTGCATTTCCTACCTTTTCAGGCAAATGTCTCTGCTCGCTTTATCTTTCTCTCTCTTGGCGATGAATAGAGCCACCCGGAATCTAATACTTGAGGCCAAGATGACCGAATTTTCCTATTTGTGGCAAATTTCTAAAACATAGGTCGAATCAATCAGCCAAAATTCCCTAATTCTTCCAAACGGTGGCTCAAATGGCCCTTGGTGACCGCCCCCTTCCTTCTTCAGGCAATATTTTGCTCTCATCTTCCATAATGGGTAGAAAATCGAAAGTGCTTCAAAACCAATCCGCTTCGCTTTGCTGTTTCTGTGTGAGGGTGAAACGTTTATAAGGGCGGCCACATAGCAATGGATGCCATTCATTCACAAAGCCCCCAACTCCTATTCCCTGCCACCCATCACTTTATCTGTCGTGCCCCGTACCTTTCATTCTCCCCTTAGACCCCCCACCGTCCGTCTCCACTATTGTCATTGATGGCACCTATTAAGCTCTCTTCCGTAAGCCGCCCTTCATAATTAGCGTGGGCGTTATTGTGTACTGACTGGTCCATCGCTTTTTCGCAGGTTTTGAAGTATGCTGAGGCAGCCTGCACCGAGTGCGATATGGTCCTTATGCGCAAGTCAGACATGAAACGGCACATGGAGACTCATATGTCTCCCGAAGAAAGAGATGCACGGTATGTCTTATTCATTGTTTTTACGAAGGCAATATGTTGACATCGTTTGTTGCTCAGAATGATCCGTTGCACTTACCCAGGTTGCACTCATAAAACTATGCAAATGGCCAACCTCGAGACCCACATTAGGGCCAAACAGTAAGTCTTCCTTTCATATCCTCTTCATTTTGGCTCATGATTCTTCACTAATAGTACTGGAGAAAAGCCCTTCGTCTGCCCAAACAGCAATTGCGGCAAAGCTTTTGCAGATCCCGCCTCATTCTGCAGACACAAGAAGCGCTGCAAATGCGATGACCTCTCAAGTGACCAAATCTCATCCTCCTCCACAAAGAAGAAGCCCGGGAAGCGTGCTGAGGCCTCTTCTAGCGTAGGAAAACAAAAATTGGCGAAGAAATCGCATCGCGTAGAGCCGTATGCTCGACCCAGCGAGTACTCCAGCTCATTGCGTTCGCCGACGTCGGAATCCTCCTTCCCCTTGTCTAGAACATCATCGCCCTCTCCTTCACGTTCCTCGTCCGGGACTCTATTGAGTCCAGTTTCGCCAGGTTCTCCTTTGGACTCGTGGCGGCCATCTCCTGTCCTCTCTGAGCGCAACATCCACGGGGCAGGGCAGCGGGATGAGTCGTTGGCTCATAAAGGCAGGGACAAGCCCATCTTTACGACAGGATATCATGCGACGATGGAACCCGCTGCCGACACATTTTTTTCGAAGGAGGTCGAGCAACAGAATTGGTTCGCAAAAGTTCCCCTTCTTCCATGTCTACGCTCGGAGGACGATTTTGTATACAATCACTTCTTGCAGCTTGTTTTGAATCCTCCAGGCAATGTCCAAGCTGCGATCAACATTTCGCCCAGTGCCAACTCCTCTGAGCTGTCTCTTTCTCCTAGAGATATGTCATACTTGGACAGTCCTTTTTCGATGGATACTGGAAGCTTCCATGCTATATCAGAGACTGGAGTCGGAGGAAGCGCATTATGGGGGGATGCGGTCTTTCCTTACAACCATGGGTCGTTCTTGCCGCATGATAATAGTGAAGACCTAGGACCTCTCGAGGGTTATCCCTTTGCCAACATTGACCTCTTGTTCTGACTATGAGATATACTCTGGCCACTATATTGCCTAGACTATGATTTTCCGTCTGCAACATCCTACTCTGCATTTATCACTAACCATATGTCTATGTATTTCTTTATCATCCTCGTCTATGCCCTGCCTCCTCGGACTATCGCATTATGTTTTTTTTGTACTCACATCTTACTTTTATCTCTTCTATGTATAGTATTAAAATGACCATATACTGGAAATGTGAATATTTGATGACCTTCATTTGCATGAATTGTTAAATCAAGGCAATGAATCGCACAGTAAGCATTAGTGCAACGAGGTTCGTGCCTAAAATCGGGTTCCAGCATATCCGAAGTATGTGAATTACCATTATTGTGCATGGAAAAAATTACACCGTTGCAGAACTGCTATATAGTTAGGGGATTCTTCAAGAGCTTTTAGATGAGGCAAGACTGGTATTCGATATTTAGTTGGTGTCCGCACAGCTATGTGTCCGAGTGTAGGCAGAGAGGTACGGGTATCGGTTTCAAGCTAGTAGGTTACACAGCGCGCCTGGATTCAGAGGTCATTCGTGTGTAAATGAGAGCCAAGATTGTCTGGCAGGACGCGCATGGAATAAAGGTAGAAAGAGTGAATAGTTTTTAAGTTGAGCTGTACGAAGCGCTATGAGTATATCATATGATCTGAATTCAATTCTGCCAAATGAATTCATTTCTCACCGAAGCGCGGGAAAATATAATCAGGACGCGATGCAGGCGCCCGCCAACACGTATCTGACTCGCTCATGGTGCTCTCACTGGTCTCCACTACAAACACTTATCCATCGCCACCATGAAAACTACCAAAGTATTTCTTCGTGAGGCCATCGTCCAAACCATCAACACTCCGACCATCTCCGAAGCTCTTCCGGAATCCTGCTTCAGGCATGCTCTCATCATCAACTTTCATCTCTCGATGTCCCACCACACGTACTACACTGGCCAAGCTGGTACTGTGCCTCCGAGTCACCAGGAATTTGTGGAGATTCGAGAAAGGCTACATAATGATTACAACGTACTTTTTCCAAGATCCCTTGCAGAGCTGAAAGCCATTGTCGCACGAGACATATCTGCAAACGCGGATGATCGCATTGACATGGTTCGTTTTAATCAAGTACATGGAGAAATCGATCCTGAGATATGGGCTGCTCTGGACGGCCTGTGTCCCCGCCATCTTGAGATGATCCCGGACTACAGCGAAACGGGAGACCTAGGAGGTCTTGATCAACTTAACACTCCGTGGCCTCTGGAAAGCGTTGACCTTTCCATCTGCTTCAGCGATGGTCCATTTCCACTTACTTTCAGGAAAATCCACTCCCTCACCAAGCAGTATGCCTGTCGGTTTCCATTCGCTTTACCCGAACCCATGCGGGGTTTAAAGCACCTTTGCATCGTCGAAAATGACGCGATATACAACTTTCTGGTCATGTATGATGCGAGTCCAGTCATCAAAGATACTCTTGAGACACTCGTGTTGACGTGCGACGATGAGAAGTTTGACATATATGACATGCCACATAAATGTTTCAAGAGAGCAATCAAATCTCTTCACAGCCTGCTTTCCCTTCATCTTGCAATTTCATATCGTGATAGACCAACTCGAGGTTTCTTCCCAGAGGAAGTCGCAGAACCGGAAGACAACTTCTCGGCCGAAGATGGAGGGCAGCTAGAAAACAGTTTTCTCGCAGCTGATCATGAAGATGGAAAGTCAGAACATAATTCTATTACATCTGACGAAGGCGAAGAGGAGGAAGACAGCTCATCTTCAGAGGAAGCCGGGGAACCAGAAGACGAATTCCTGACTCTCCCTCCTCACCTCCCTTCCTCCCTCAAAAATTTCACTTTCTTGATGCCTCTGGCGGAGTATATGCTGGAAGACCTTAATATCTGGATCGAACATGCGAAGGACCCAGCATGGCTGCCGAACCTAAAGGCTGTTAAATTCTCAGTTAGGGATCATTCTGGTCACTTCGGGTCTGAGTACAATCCAGAACTTCTTAGTCAGCTATTACAGAAGAAGGACCGATTTTTGGAGGAGCTTTCGCTGACGAAGCCAATGGTTCAGGTCGTCGATTGAACGACCACTTCATCACGTACTAACTATTTTTACGGCTCAAGTGTATACAGGTCTCGTTATCTGTGGTAATTTTCTAGTTGTAGCATACAGATGCATATACACCGTGTTACTGATGTACAGTTTTATACGTAAAAGAAGGAAATTTGAACTATATAAGTAAGTCTTCAGGAAATCGGTTGTCGGCCGCCTGCAAGTCGAAATTGAAATTCTATAATTTACATACCAAATCTTCATCAGTAGTAGCCATAAAATTTTAATTTTCAAGCTTCAAGAATTACTGAGAAATCTGTCAGCTTTTTGTACCTCCTCAGCATTTTTCATGAAGTCGTATTTTGATGAGGGTGCAAGGTTGGAGAGATGGCGGCTGATAAAAGCCTGATATTGACCAAGAGGCTACCAATCCAAATATTTGGACCATCCGCGTTCGCCAAACAGATCCCCGGCAATACGCACTCCCGGTGCCGGGTAGTTTCCTTGAACGCGTCTGTCATACTGACACTTAGTCTCTTCCCTTGGACCTCCTCATACCCAAGGCTTCTGGATATATCTCCTTGTGCTTCAAAACTCTTTAAGATTCCAAACTATCTCTGATCCCATTCTTGAGTCTCTCCAACCATGTCCGGATCTGAACTCAAGCAGCACACACGTGCTGACTACCGCTACTTCCTGACGTACCGCACCCGATGGTCAGCTCTGCCTACAATGCCTATGCACCAAGCACTAAACTGAAGTTGACTTCTACGTCTCTCTCTCTGTCACGCTTGAAATGCCTTGAACTTACGCCCTGCCTGTGGATATATACCCTGCTTGCCACCATGAAGGAGTGATAACGACCAGTACTCGCACATGAACAACGCGATCTACTACCACCTCTTCGACTCAGTCGTCAACACGTACCTCATCGAGCAGTGTGGGCAGGACCCGGCCCGCTCGCCCCTCATCGGCCTCGTGGTGTCGTCCTTCTGCCAGGTACGTGTATATGTGCCTCCTCTCCTTTCGTTCCGTTCCCTTTCTCCCTTACACTTCTCACTTCCCTGCCTCCCTACATCCCCACCTCGTTCACTTCCTCCCCGCTGCACCACATGCCCTAGGTAAACCCAAACCAAAAGCTAACCACCCCCTCTCCCCTCCTAGTTCTTCGCCCCGCTCTCCTTCCCCCAAACACTCGACCTCGGCCTGCGTGTCACACAGCTCGGCACAAGCTCCGTCACGTACGAAGTGGGGGTGTTCGCCTCAGGGACCGACGTGCCCGCCGCAGTGGGTGGGTACACGCACGTCTTCGTTGGGAGGGAGTCGAGGAAGAGTATGCCGATGGCGGAGGGGACGAAGGCGGGGCTGGAGAGGCTGTTCGTAGGTTTCCGGGAAGGGAAGGCACAAGGGAAAGGCACAGGGGAACTTGAGAAGGCACAGGGGAAGAAGGAGAAGAAGAAGACGGGGATAGAGAAGCCGGCCGCAAGCGCGAAGCTGTGATGATTAATGATTTGCTCTGGATTCTAGCTATTCATTCTGCTTTCATTACATACCTTCAGGCCCTCGATGCTTCCTCCAATGATCTACCTCGGATGCGGAACGGAGCACGTATACCTGATCAAAAAAACTGGAATTATTATGATACAAAAAAAAGGTTCAGCATATCGTAACTACTCTCGACCAGTGCTAATTTTAATTTTTGGCTCAAACAAATGACAAAGGTATAACGTATACTTTCTTCTTCTACAGCGTGTCGACTGAGTTCTCGTTATCTCGCCATATGCCCTGCCGTTCCAGCTCTATCTCCCTACGTCGCGAAGTCCCAAAATGCGTTTCTGGTACCCATCGCACGGCACGCCAAAATACCACCCCCGCGGGCGATGGGAGCCCCAGGGACCTAATGCACACGATCCTCCCTACCTCCCCCTCCCCATAAGGCAATGTCCCAAAATGCTGTCTCTCTGTACACAGCACCCCCGCCCAGAAATGGAAAAATGAAACCTAAACCTAGACAAGACCCAAAAAGAAATGAAGAAATAAAGTATGAAAAAAAATGCGAATGACTCGGAGAAGCAATGGGATGGTGAGGAAGGATAGCAGTAGCATGGTACACGACACGCATTACAGAGACATAAATAAGGAGTGATAAGATTATATACAGTGGTACGGCGGCGGCGGGTGCGTAGCGTAGGGTGGGGTGCAGTGAGAGCAGGGGCGGGGCGGGAGCGGATGTGATTTTGGAGGCGGAGGGGAAAGCGGATGAAGGGCAGGATTATTGTCTGCCGCCGGGCGCGATGTGGATGTATGACATCGTTTCTCTGTCTGTGCTCATTACGCGTGCGTATTCGAGGAAGAGCCTTGAAAGAAGGGTTAGCAGCGATACGAAATGAGGATGAGAGTGAACGAATGCAAGCAGGCAGGCAAGTACGCGCGCAAAATAGGCAGACAAGTAAGGAAAATAATAGCTCAGGCGAAATAATAATGGGGGCAAGAATGAAAGCCGGCAGGCATGAACACGAGAAAGGGAATGAAGAGGGGGAAAGCAAAAACGAGAACGAGAAAAGCAAGAACAAAAGCCAACAACAACGCCGACAAGGCACGAAAAAAAAAAAACTTCAGACCCACCTAAACATATACGCCGTCAAATCCTCCTTCCTCCAATAACTCCTACTCCATTCCCTCCCCTTCACCGCAATCCTCCTCGCCAGCTCATCATGCGCGCCCTCCCCCCCGGGGCCCCCGCGGAAGAACACCAGCGCGTCGTACAGGTCGGAGAGGTCGACCTGCACGGGGACGTAGTGCACCCACGGGGCGACGCGGTCGGTGTACCACTCCGGGTAGACGGTGGATTTGAAGATGAGGGAGTTGGAGGTGATGAGGCGCTTGAAGCGGGAGGACCAGCCGTTGCCGTCGACCTGTGCGGGGTGGGGTTAGGAATTTTTTTTTTTTTTTTGGGATTTTTGGGAAAAGGATATACGCACGTCGATGACATACTTGTACCGCCCCGCCGTCTTGATATCGTGCGAGCTCCGATACTCAAACACCCTGCGCAGCTCGTCGCATACACCGGGGGTACAGCTCACTGGGTCATGCGAGAACGCAATGTCCGTCATCGCAGGGGCGTACATCACCTTCCTCACCTCCTTCCCCCGCCCGACGCGTTCCTTCTCCGAGGCCACGGGGGGCAGAACGGTGATGTTCCCGCCCATATCCGCGTTCGCCCAGTCCACCAGCCGCGCGCGCTGGGCGTCCCGCCACCTCGTCTCCTCCGAATGCCAGATCCCCGTATTCCTCCCCCGCCACTGAACCCTCTCATCATACTTCCCCGCAGCGCCCCACTCCGGATCGTCCCCCCTCGGCAACACGTCGTCCACCCAGTTAATCGGCATCGCGGGCATGATATCGTGGTGCAGCGTCGTCGGGCAGAAGGAGAACTGCGGGATGAGGGTGCGGTGCGGGACGGGGCCTGTGTGGTGCGAGAGGAACTGGCCGTGCTGCAGGAGGTGCGCGGGGTGCAGGCAGGGGTCCATGGAGAGGCGGTGGTTGTGGATGAAGGTCTTCCCCGTGCGTGCGGGGGCGGGGGCGGAGTAGTCGATGGGGTCCCGCCAGGCGGGGGAGTGCGGCGGGCAGGCGGAGATCCAGCCGTGTAATTTTGTTTCGGGGGGGTCGTTGATGTCGATGTCTGCAAAAAGGTTTAGAAAATGAGAGAGAGAAGAGAGGGAAGGGGGCAAGAACATACACGTCCCAGCCCTGGCTGCCTCCAGCGCCAACTGCCGCAGCTCATAATCCGTATGCAGATTCGGATTATCATGCGGCGAAAAAACCGCACGGAACGGGGGGAGGTACTCCTCCACGTCCTCCAGCAGCTCCATGATCTCAAACGCGCCCTTCGCGAGCACGAAGCGCTGGTCCTCGTCCCCGGGGAGGGTGTAGTTCAAAAGGCTCAGCATGCCGTCGAGGTCCTTGCCCACTGTGAATGAGTCGGCGTGCGCCTCCCAGTCGCGCTGGATGGTTTGGAGGTCGGAGGGGGCCATGCCCCAGAAGGGCTCGAGGTCGGCGTGGATCTGGTCGTATTCGTCCGGGAGCTGGACGTTGTTTGCTTTCACGTAGTTCCACCTGGAAGGGGGGTTAGTGGGGATTAATGGGGAGGAAGAAGGGGAGGCGCACGCACCAGTCGTCAAAACCCAGCGGCGGGTCCCTCTTATACCGGCGCTTGTACTCCGCCACGGCCTCCCCGAGCGTCTTACTCGCGCCCTTGAGCTTTTTCTCCCAGTCCTCCTCGGCGCGGCGGATGAGCTCGAAGATGGGGTGCGGGCCATTCGGGTTCACGTCGAGCAGCCCGTCGGAGCGGTACGTGTGCTCCTCCAGCGGCACGCTCGCGTCGGGGTCGAGCTTCTGCACGTCGGGGAGCTTGGGCTCGAGCGGGAGGGGGTAGTCGAGCTCGTAGTCGTCATCGTCGTCGTCGAGGGGCAGGTCGGTCTGCGCGGCGAGGACGGTGCGCGTGGTGCGCGCCCAGGCGGTGCGCGTGCGGGTGACGGTGACGGGCTGGAAGACGATCTTTGCTGAGGGGGATTTTGCGGAGGGGGAAGAGGAGGAGGAGGAGGAGGAGGAGAGGGAGGACTTGAAGGAGCGGGCGAGGAAGAGGACGGCAGCGAGCCCGGCGACGATGAGGAGGGGCCGGCGGAGGGGGCGGCGGGAGGACATCATTAGCTTCATGGTGGGCTGGAGGGGGAGTTATACGCGGGCAGAGTGCGCCTGCGGGGACATTGATGGTCGATGTCTGAGACGGGGGCTGGCTGGCAGGTGTGCATCTGGGTTGGATCTGGCGACAGGAGATGCCTGGGAGACACGTCAATGCCCTCGATCACGCCCCGATCCTCCGATGATATCTCGGAGACGGAGGCGAGTCCTCATGTATCCTTATTCTCCGTGCTCCACTCGCCCTTCTCACATCCTGCCGTACACATCATCCTTCTGTCTTGGCTGTCCCACATGACGCGCGCTCATCCAGCACTGCCGGGCCCTACGTGCACTGGCGCCGTCACCACGATACGGACAACGTGTCATCCCTTCATTATCTCTGCCATCGGCTGCACCCTACCTTCTCACACTATCTACCAGCGCCTCTTGTCGCGCCCCTCGATGACTCCCTCTGCTCGGCTGCTTACTACACGCACACCCACGCCTGCATGCATCACCGAACAAGTGAGCGTCGCAAATCGCGTCCCGCTCGCCTCGGGCTCCGTCGGCCAGCGCCCAAAACACCACTTGCCAACGGAGTGGGCTGTTGATCAGATATCCGTGTACCCAGGGCGCGGACGAAGTACACCGAGACAGCCTTTGTATGATGCCATTTTTCTGTCCCATCTTTGACACTATACCCCCGGCGTTGAAGTTTACGACGTTCTCGTTCACTGGCTATGGCACAAGCAGTTGTCAAGCGCACTCACCCAAGGGCAGATTCGATGCACGCGACGCATAGGGAGTTAAGCAGGAGCAGCGTCGTGTTCTGAGCTTCTGGATTTGCGCAGAGGCACGGTCACGCATCATCATCTTTTCTGGCACGATCCGTCTACGCGTTCTGGGACGATCCGCAATTGCGCTTCTACCATGCTAGTCCGTGTTCAAGTGCGTTCTCTGGCACCTACTTCTGTCCCCGCATTGGGCCACTGCTCCGCACCCGCTTTGACTGCGTTTTGAAACGGCACTTTGAAGGCATCCAACGCTTCCATACCAGCCGCCCTTTGACCTTCCCGCTTTCGTGCTGTGCATCCCTTCGGACCGCGTCTCGAATAGCGCGTACCCCCAAGTCCCGCCCTCCCGAGTGCCGACTCCCGTCCCCTTGATTGAAGCCATCCTGCTCTGCCGTCGCGGGGCATCCGTACCGCGCGGGTGAGGATCTCTACTCCGTTACATCGAACCAGCCCAGCCCGTGCAAAATCTCGACGCATCTCCGCTCTCAAGCTCCTCCGCTCGCTCAGAACATCCCAACCGCCACGCATGGAGCTCCTACCCTTCGTTACCTTGAATCGCCCCTACTCCTATGCCATTATCTAGAAGCACACCCCTCTCATTCTTGCAACTCCAAGTACATTCTACTGACACCCCGTCCTTAGCCTTAGCAAGCCGATGACATATGTGCTCCCAGACAACCCCGCCTCCCCAACGCCCTACCCCCATCGCCCACACCCACGGATCAAGATCGCAAGGCGTTCGGTCCGGGCGGCCCAGTATGACTCGTCTTTCACCCCCCCTCAATCGCTTCAGTTCTCCCTTCTGCCCCTTTCTCCTTTCATCCATGCCTTTTCGACGCCTCCTCGATTCTTCAGACACCCTGATTCAACAGCCCCCTCATGTCTGTTTCCATTCTACAGAGCAGCCCCCCCCGAATTCTGCTCTTCCCACAGCGAATTCTCATTTCTCACTCCAGCCCGATCTCCCCTTCTACCCCCCATCCATTCCACATTTGGTTTCCTGTTTTACTTCCGAGGTCCTATTTCCAGTGCCTGCTCGACTCTTCGTTTTTTTATTAACAAATTTTCATATTACCAAGGGTGCTTCTGCCTTAAGTGAGCGATACGCCCGAGGGTGCAAATATGTTTTCGTCATCGTGATTTTGGACTCGGAGTTCAATAAACTTGGTCTGCAAGTTACTGAATAAAGCCTTGGAATGCGGATGGCAATTGTTATATCACCATAGGATGCATTTCTTTCCTCTTTTCCATTGATTTGCGGCGCGCATTATGATTCTTCTCGCTTACACAGCAATGCAACGTCCACATCTACTTCAAACTCGCCATTGGTCTACCCTGCCCAGTGCAGACAAAACAAGACGGCTGCACTCTCCTCCCTGGCGGCATCTACGATATTCCAACTAATGCAGCTACTGCTCGAAAATTTGAAATGACACTCATAATTTATTACAGATATCGAAACCGAATTACACAGTACATTTCTTTTGCCCTCAAATTCTTCTGTACTGTCCCCGGGCCCGCCGTCTGCAATCGTAGCGCACGGGCACGTTTGGCATGCTGGAGTACGTGCGAACCTGCGAGGCGCCAGTCGGGCTCGAGGGCGGTTGTACAGGCGAACGTGCATAGTGCTTCTCGTCTCATCGTCTCTCCCTCTCTCATTGCCTCCTATTTCTTCGCTTATTCTCTATTCTCTGGATCCTTAGTGCAGTGGTAAGAACGGTTTCGCGCAACGGAAGAGCAGCGTCGGCATCGCAGCGCGTGAGGCTGGCTCAAAAGCGCGTTGTAGGCGGTAGGTAGGCAGGGGAGATGAGAGAAGATCGGTGGGTGGCCATTGCATGGGAGGGCATTCGTGGGCTTCGGAGCGGGCATTTTAGTGTCATCGGTGTACCGTGTGCACAGTCACCAGTGTGGGTTTGTGGAGATTTGGTGTATGTGCTCTCTAAATCACGCCCTTCGTTGAACGCGAGGCTTACGGTTACACCGTGTGTTATGTATTACTCTTGACGTTTATAACACCGAGGTTTTCGTGAATGCAATCCCGCGACTAAGAATTTGCTTCGGGCGTCCCATAGCTTAGTTCGCGCTTGAACGATGCGTACGGGGGTGGCGAGCTGCTTGGACAGGGCGTGGATGCCTAGACAGCAAGCGAGCTGGATAGGATGGGTATGGTTACCCCATAGCGCGTCTCTCCAGCGCTTTTGAACATCTTCATCTCCTCGACGATTCTCTTCCATCAACCGCAACGACTGTTCGTCGGCAATCTTGAAGAAAGGTTGCTTTGGCTCTTGCATATGTTGGATTATTGAAGCTTTCGTTTGAGTCACAGATGCGGCGCATCATGAAGGAAACAGCGATAGCTCGGTGAGATTCTTGAGCTTGCACAGCATTTCAATGTGAGCGTCCTAGTCAACGATGGAGCGAGCACTTCTGAATTAATTAGCACGGAAGATAAGAATATACCTTCCATGCAGGGGGAGGATTGGGCCATTTGATGAAGATCCTGGTGAGAAAGGGGAAGAGTTCAGGGATGGCTTTCAATATCCCCTCATCGACACCCCAGTGGTGGTAGTCGAACTCCCGAAGGGTCTCTCCCGATACTTTCAACCGGGAAAGGTCCAGACCTCCAGCGCCACTTTTATTCTGCGATATGTCTTTTATCTATATAGAAACAGGAGTAGCAAGCGAAGGCTCTATAAGCCTGTGTAGTTGAGCAAGCGAGCTTCCTGGGTAGCTGTAGTCGCCGACTCCCCAGCTAATGTTCAGCTTCCGTAAACCTGGCAGACATTTGAACAGCGGCGCATCGTCCCCAGCAGATAGCCAGTCTTTAGGACAAATTCGGTTAGAGGTGCATAGCGAATGACCGAGAAGAGTTCGTGAAGTTGGTGAGCTGGGATAAGTTGTCCACGTTGGATATATGTCAGAGACTTTAGGTTTGGTAGGTCTTGCAATGCCAGAAAGAGCAGACTGCGCTTCGCGGAGTAAAAAATGCAGTCCCCGGTGCTTGTTCTGAGTTTGCTGTAGGTAACGTTTGCGGCAATGTCAGTGAGAGACAAAGAAAATAACACGGAATGCCAAAACCAACCTAATGTTCGCCTTCACGTCTTTCCCAGCTTCCCGGAGATGTTGCAACGTCGGCATTTCATAATCGGAGTGTATAAGCAGGTCGCTGAATAGACTTGACCCCACCAGATTACGGGTAAGATGAGAAACAAGAGCAAAGTTCGTTTTGTCTCTGTTTGCAAGGAACTTGGCGATCAGTTCCAACACCTAGTAAGGCAGAAGGAACAGGGCAAGTTCATTGGACATGGTTTGTTATGCCAGGAGATAGTATCTTGTCAAGGCCCTCTATATGAGAGATCCATTAGAGAATGCATACACGATGTACCTACAATGACTCCTTTGTTCATCCTCTAAAAGTTCCGGTGTGAAAGCTGGGCGGCGAGCACTGCATCGGAGCGATAACAAGGCTGATGGGCACGGACTCCGGAATCAGGATATAGTAGTAGCAGATGGACAATACCGCGCCGAATCCAATGGGGGTAATTGGCAGATGAGTCCTGTTCGCACAACCCAGTGGCATAGCATTCGGAAGATGGATCTAGGATTGAGGAAATAGTTCCAGAGGCTCTATGAGGAAATGATAATGTCCAGTAGGAGCGTTGCTCGGCGATGAGGAGATGAAAGCAACGACTATCTTCTATCTTTCAGGTTTGCCTAAGGAACGCGGTACCGTGATTGAAGTTTGGCGTCATGTCACCGGATTGCCGCATGACGCTTATCTCTTGTTTGGCAAACGCAGATGATCCAAATATTATGTTTCGAGTTTGTTCGTCAATAATTCGAGTCCGTGACTCGGCACTGGGCAGGATATTGTCTCTGGAATCGACGCAGTGATTTAATTAAACAAATGGAAGGGCTAGCGCGGGATGAGCAAAAAATTTTAGCTCTTCTTCCCTAGATACAGTTATCAACCGGCAGATGAAACAGTGAAACATTGAAAATCCATTTTAAATTTAAGAACACAATTTCTTACCGCAAAAACTAGATATTAATTTTTTATAATTCTCTAGCTTTTTTATTTTAAATTTACAAGGGGTAGGGATGGTTTATCGCCAAGTAATTCCCGAGACATCAGTGTTTCATTCAGTGGGGAGCCAATTTTCGGCTAAATCCGAAAATTGCCCCCTTTTGAACGAGGTGCCCTGCACCAGAAATTCATCTCCTCCTTGTAAATTTTTTTCTGAGGATCAAGAATATGTATGAGTCATAGTTAAAATTTGTTTGATAAAGAAATTTTGAGTTTTGAGGAAGTTATTTAGTTTACAAAAGTGTTTCAATCAGTGGTGGTGTACCACGGGCCAGTTGATAACTGTATTAAAATTTCTGATGGTTGATCTCATCAAGTTTTAGCCAAGTTCTAACTTTCAATTTCAATTTTGATTTGATCTTGAACCACTGTAGTATTTGATAAAAATTTACACTCAGCATTGAATTATCTTGTACTCTAGGTATACTAAACTGTAGCAAAAGCACCACCAAACAATAGACAGAGTAACCTATTTGAATGAAACCACTTAAAATACACTCCTGTACTATGCAAGCCGTCTAAGCACTGTGGGAATGGAATCCTCAATCAATCACCCATACTATCGGCTAAGATATAGATAGCTCCTCTAAAAATTGATCCCTTTCTGAAATAACCACCTGAGCAATTCATATTCATGCTCAAGGCCATGGAGTCTAGAATCTGCAACCATAAATCTAACAATCTTCAAATTTGGTAGCCATGCTGGGTGCTTCGCATTTTCAATCCAAATATCAACATATATTCCACAGAGGTATCTATAAAATGAGATTCTCAAGGGAGAGAGGGAGAACAGATGGAAAGGTTGGGAATTCATCTTCCAGCCTTCAAAGATCCTCTCTGAAAATTCATCTAGTAGGTGGGATTGTAATGAAGAGATGAAGAGAAAGAAGATTATGAAGAGATCTGATTATTTTCTTGAAACACCCAAGTAGCAAGTTGTATATCTCGAACTTTCATCGTCACTTATCAACATAAGTGCATCCTGTGTGTTTTTAATTGCTGTATTTTTATTGTATGTGTCCAGGCATTAGATATCACGTCGTTTTTGATCATGCAAAGGCGCATAAAATCTGTCATCGATGGAATGAACAGCATATGGAAGGCATCCTGCATGGTCAAGCATTGGAGTGGCTGTAAAACCAGAGAAAAAGTCTTGGAGTTGAAATGGAAGGAAGGTTCAACGCTTTCTACCGCCCACGGAGTCTTGATTTGATCGAGGCTGACTAGGGTTCCTGTATCGCTGAAATTGGCGCTCATCTCAAGATGACGGGGCTGCAACCCGTCTAGCCCTGCCCATATCTTTGGACTGATCGATCCAGGTGACTGGTTAAATCGAACCATATCAATGCGATCGTCCTCGTTTGCAGATACGTCTCACGATAATGGCTTTCAACTCTTCGAGAGATTGCTGGAACCAGACGCTATATCTATGCCTATTTTCATCGAGATGTTCCCCTCCCTGCGCTCCTATAGAGACATTCCAAAGCCCCTGTACGGTGACCCCGAGAGATGAAAGTTTAGAATGAGCGCATGCCTGAAGCAAGTGTCTGGATGAGCTTTGGTATAGTGGGGACATTACTGGTTTGAACGATGGACTTGCGAAGAAATATCTTGGTCGTCTTTATGGTGGCAGTGGAAGGCAAGAAATTGAAATGCACACAAGTCAGCGAAGAGCTGATGCCTGCTAATGGCCCCGCATGTTGTATCCACAATCTTCTCACACTGACATGACATAGCATTTCTCGCAGGACCAATAGTGATAGATCGGCATATATATGGTTTTGCTGAATCAGTCTTGCTTTAGTCCGATTTTTTAGAACGAGAGTAGGCATATAAATATACATACACTGAAGAATAATTATTAATTAGCAGAGATGATCGGAGTGAGCTGATCATATACTATAATGCAACAAGGGGGTAGCACTCACGAAGTCTCCTGGATTATATACGCATTGCATAAACATGCGAATCAACTCTTCAATCGACGACCTGAACCAGGGGCTTCGACAGTGAAAGCTCCTCCAAAAATCAATCCCTCTTCTGTAGCAATTCGTTGAGCACATCGTACTTGGATTCGAAGTCACATCGAGAATCGGTAACTAGGAATTTCATGACCCTCAGATTGGGTAACCACGCTGGATCTTTTGCGTATTCAATCCAAATATCAAGATCGTCTAACATATACTCCATCGGAGGGAACGAAAAAGAGAGATCCTCGAGGGAGGGAGGGAGATGTGCCGGAAAGGCCAGGAATTCCGCTTCTGGGTGTTCATCTTCCTCCGAAATGAAACCTCGAATTCGTCTATCACGTTGTGTGATTGTGAGATTAAGGGAATGTAGGTTGTGGAAAGATTTGATAACTGCCTTAAAATCAGGCGACAACTCGTCTACAACAAACTTCTCCTGGTCACACAGCAATATGAGCGTCTCTATAGTGTCTGATATGGCTGGATTTTCATCATGTGTGACCAGAAAGTTGTATATCGCATCGTTTTCGATGATGTGTAGGTACTTTAAACCTGGCATGGGTTCGGGAAGAACGAACGGCAACACGCATCCATACTGCATCGTAAGGGAGTGGAGTTGCTTGCAAGCAAGTGGAAATGGCTCATCGCTGAAACAGATGGAAAGGTTGGCACTTTCCAGTGGCCACGGTAGGTTGAATTGATCGAGACCCGCCAAGTTTCCTGTTTCGCAGAAGTCCGCAATCACCTCAAGATGGCGAGGACGTAGGCCATCTAGGGCATCCAATAGCTCAGGATCAAGCCCAGACAATGCGCCATCTACTTGATTAAAACGGACCATGTCAACCCTATTATCATCATTTGCAGATACGTCCTGTGCAACAATAGTTTTCAGCATTTCAAGAGACTTCCCGTACCGGGCGGGATATATATCGTCATGATCATTGTCCTTGAGACATTCCCAGGTCTCTTCGCGTTCCTGTTCAGTTATGTCAGAGTCGCTATAGTGTGACCCCGAGAGGTGGAAATTAATGATGAGAGCATGGTTGAAGAGTTCTGGACGAGTTTCGGAGATAGTCGGAACGTCGATAATTTGTACGATGGCCTCTTTAAGAAAAATTTTGGTGGTTTTCATGGTGGTAGAGGTGCAGTGTGCAGAAAACCGGAAATGAGGACGTAGCGTCTGCTCGCCCATGTCAGCCCCAGAGTGTTAATCATGATATTTTCCCACAGTGCCTCCGAGCTCCAAAATTGGCCACCGTGCTTGGGTCCACTGGCAGCCACTTTGAAGGATGTAGGGCCTCAGGTTGTTGAATCTCCTCAGGCCCACTTCAATTACCCCCTGTTACTTGTATATATCCATAATTGCACCGTAAACTCATCAACTAGCCCTTGGTCTGTAACATTCACCTTCCAGAAAGCACGCTGTATTAGGCTTTAGCCTCCAAATAGTAAGTAATTAGTTGGAAGGAACTTTACAGGCTAGTCCAACTAGTCATATGGCAGGCGAAATACGAGACGTTCTGTAGACATCATGCATCATATCAGACAGCCTGCCGCTTTCCAGCCACTCTATATGAGATGTCTATCGACGATCGACTACACGGAGACTCACCCATTACCCATAATGACTCACTCCCTTCTCATATGCACGCTGTAATGTTACTGTTTCTTTCGTTTCCTTTAGGCCTCTTTGACAATAAATCCCCTTTCATAGGATAGGCATCACATGGCAGATGGACATGGATGCAGAGCTGCAGAGGTGTCGGGATTGTGAAGAAGTTTTGGGAGGAGATAGCCGGACAGCAGTGAATTCGATGGAAGAGAATATCGAGTCTCCTTAGAGCCAACCTGATTCCGGTTCTTGAACCTTGGCATCTCTGGATATTTTTCTCATTTCCAAAAATTAACAATGCGCCTTCAGATGATGGGTGGAGGTTGTAGATGGTTGAACAAGGATTCGTCTGGCATCGGGACTGCATTGCCCGACCACTTGTTTGGCAAATGAGGATAGTCCAAATATTAAGATTCAAATATGTTTGGTTCAGTTCAACGACGTCATCACCATAATCATGGATGATCGCTCACCTTGGTCCCTCAGTTTGTCACTGGTCCTTCTCTGGGTCGACAAGTTGAATAGCATCCCTACCTCCAAAATTGGCAAGAATTTTCCTTTCTTTTTTTAGGGGGTTTTTTTTTAACGACAATGTTGCCATCAAGGACTCGCGACTCAACTTCACTTAAAGCGTCACGGTGAAGTTCAGTGCGCGGTGTTCCTCATCACGCGCGTAGCTTTCATTTTCCATTCTTCTTTTCACGCAAGTACATGGATACAATTTTTTGGAGCTAGTTTATATGTGAGAGCTCACGTGTGATCAATATTTAGCTCACAAGCAAGGGATCATGTTTTTAAGGGAGTTGTTTTTGTGCTTCCTTGTCCTCCAAGCTGATCACCTTTAATGACGCGTTACAGGATGCCTACTGTGCCATACTGCGAGCCCCATGGGAGCTACAACCATTTGGGAGAGTGTGCCATTAGCCGTGAAGTTGTGCTCAACCCGACCATAGCTGTCTGCCTGTTATAAAACATTCACTGAGTTTGCCACACCCGGAAACAAGCTCATATCACTCTGCATCGCTTCCTAAGGGCCTACACCCTAATTGATGCAGGAACATTCTAGTTCCACGTTGACCGTGAGTGTGTCCGCCTGCAAATTACAATTGCCTTTTATAGAGTTACGCGAAAATGAGTACATGACCATCGCAGATAATCTCGCTAATAGGGTCGCACACCCGCTATATAAATGCATACAGACGTCCTACAAGCTGCTTTTGTTTTGAAAGGTACGTGAGTGCCCAGTATATATATACGGTGTAAACACTGATATCCAAATGCACAGGACTTCAGAATTTCAGCGTCTGCCGGATTAGGCTTGGGCATTCTGGGACTCTTTGCATTTGATCAAAAACATCCGAAGATCAATGGTGGCTCTGATACTCACCACCGTCGTTGACCGGGCCATGGCGCTTACGCTTCATCACTCGCCACTACGTTTAGGCACTGATCACAGTTTATGGCAGTTCAAGCAGTTCCACATCATGCCGGCGCGCCTATGAGCTGTGTATAAGTAATGTGTTTCGACATCAAATGATTTTGTATCGCTGGTCGATCCCTCTATCTCCTTTATCGCTGTCGATCCCTCTATCTTCCTCTCTTAGGTTTGTCTCTCTTCATTTTCATGAAAGAATGTGACTGACAGACTATTGAATTTGTCTCTCAGGTGCAGGCACCATGCATTTTTTCTCTCTCAGACTTTTCGCTCTTCTGTCGGTTCTCATAGGTTAGACTCCATATATCCATTATATGCAATCCGCTGATCTTTTACCTCCATTATCAGTGGTCCTCGCGCTGCCCGCTCCCCTTTCAAGAGACGATGACCAAGTCGTCGGTGAATCCTCTGATCAGGCGTTAAAGGACGATAAGGCCAGGCTTGATACAACAACCAGTGATGGTACGCTGTTGACTTTTGAGCGAAGAAAATATAATTCTAACCAACCCTTAGCCAACTTTCAGCTTGACAAGATGCACGAAGCACTTGGAGTGTTAAAACAGAATATACCCAAAGGCGCTGCTGAGAAGCAAGCACTAAAGGACCGGCAACGAAAAGTCAAGGACATGCTGAAGGCCTCCTACGGGAATAACTATAACCCAAAGAAAGTTGAAAAGGTTGTCGATAAGCTTCGCAAGGGTACATTTCATGTCGAAGTTGCTTCGAATCCTAGCTTAGACCACGATGACACATGGGCTTCGGTCCCCTTTGATGGGAACCCGCTGCAACCCCAACGCGCCCAATTTTCTGAAGCTTTTCATGGTCACTATTCCAGCCAGTGCATCTTTTTCACGACACTAATCGACATATTTATTGCAGGAAAAAATTCTGTTAATCCACAGCTAAAGCCACTCGATAGGGCCGGACGAGCTGGAACGTTTATCCACGAAGCCAGCCATCAAATTGCGCTCACTGGCGACGGCAAGGATGCCAAAAATAACATGATCAAAGGCGTCGATTTTTCACCATATGCAGCTGTTGGTTGTAAGTTGGGCACATTCACTTAGGATTCTATTTGTGAACCTTCCGACAGATACGGAAAAGTTATTCCCTACGACGATCGCCGAAGTCAATGCCGATAAGCACTATAAGGAGTTTGCAAGCACGGTGAAGGACGGGCATAACAATGCCGATTCTCATGCGTGTGTACATGACACATCTGTTGAGTTCAAGATCGTTAACCGCTGTGATGTTTCAGGGTATTTGCGAGTTTATGTTCTCAACCGGGCGCATTCCGACGACGTGATGTCCAACTTTTCCGCCGGGCGCTGTTGAATGCTGATGCAGAGGAGGTAAATCACTCGAGTCCTTCTACCTGCGGATTCTGAAGTTCGTTTTGTGCTCAGCTCCATTACCTTGCACGACGACAGGAGTGCAAGCTTCCTCCTGGCTATTTGAAGAATAAGGCTGCACAGAAGAAGGCCGCTAATGCTGAGAATCTCGCAGCTGCGGAATCGAAGTCTGCAGCTAAGAAAACATCCGCCGCTACTTCCAAAGCTGACAAGGTGAATGGTGCGAAGGGTGCAGCTGTAACAAAGGGGAAGGCCAGTGCAACTGTGGTCGAAGGCAAGGCAAGCGCCAAGTCCACGAGAAAGAGCACCAAGTCCACTGGAAAGAGCGCCAAGTCCACGAGAAAGAGCACCAAGTCCACGGGAAAGAGCACCAAGTCCACGAGAAAGAGCGCCAAGTCCATGGGAAAGAGCACCAAGTCCACGAGAAAGAGCGCCAAGTCCACGAGAAAGAGCGCACAGTCCACGAAGATGGCGGTCAAAACAGTACGTTGGGTTTTCGCTGCTCATCCCTCACGAGTCGATGATGATATTCCAAATCATGCTTAGAGCAAGACAAGTCCAAAGCACATTAAGAGTGGTAACACCACGAAGAAGCCTGGTGTCAAGTCCATAAAGAAAGGTGCCATCAAGCCTGGTGGTGTAAAGTCGATTAAGTCTGCGGGCAAGGCTGTAAGTTTTGGCTATATTTCACTCGAATTTGGCTAATGCTGACATCGCAAAGGGCTCTAAGCTAGCTTCTAGGAAGGGGGCCATTACTCCAGCGAGCAAGAAAACTGGGGTAAAATCTTCGATCAAGAAAGCTACTGCGAATAATAAGACTGGCGTGAGGCCTGCAACGAAGAAAGCTGGCGTTAAACCTGTGGCAAAGAAAACGGGCGTCAAACCTGTGGCGAAGAAGGCTGCTGGAAAAAGTACTTCCAAGGCCGCGAGGAAGACAATCACCAAATATGCAGTAAAAGCTCCTAAAACGGTACCTGACGCTAAAGCTGCTGCTGCCAAAGCTCCAAAGCGTGGGTAGCCCAGGAGCGACGTGACGCTTGCGGTTATAGAGGACTTCGGGATGTTGAGCTACTTACGCGTCCCGCGAAATAAATTACGGCATTTTTAAGATGAGCCTGGGGCTGCTTCATTCTTCAATGAGGCTTTAAGCAGTACACTGCCTTAGATAGTTGTGGTGAGCATTTTGAATCTGAGGATGTGTACAGATGCAGTATGCAGTGTGTTGGATTATGAATGGATGGGTCAAGTTCACGGGAAGTCCAGCCCTTTTGAGTCCGGCAATGTACTTATGTCGACAACAATCAACGCAACATTCAGCACGTGATCTATTCTCGATGGTGTGACGACAAATCTCGGATGTAGATCTCGCTTGAACCTGAACGTTGAACTTGAACGTTTGAACGTTTGAACCTGCACGCACCGGCAAGGGCGCCTACTGGTGGCGAAGCGTCTTCCTGTTCAACCAAGTATCCGTCTGGAATGTAAGTCATACTCGCGTTTCTTTCTCATCTGCTGCTCATCTTCCTGTACGTATCAGGTCAGATTTGGATGAGGACGTCCGTCAACAATGGGAACTGTCTGAATCATCCGAAGAGGACTTCGGAGACGCTGATGGAGCAGACGAGAACGGAGAATGGCGTATGGAGATAACGGGCGAAGAAGTAAACTATACTGGTGAAGTCAGGTACTTGTTAATATTCTTGTTATTCGATGCTGTGTACTGACAAGCTTGCTAGATACGAGGTCAGGACGTTCTACTATTGATCATTGATGACCTTACGAATTCTTTTCTAGGTCGAATGGCCTGACTGGCACAGAGCAGACGGTACAAACACGACGTTTCAAAACCACTTGGTTTCTGAGGGGAAGATGCGAAGCTGGAAGATCCAACAGAGCAACAAGCGCAGCGGTATTGCGAAGAGGCCCGAGATCAAAATGTGGACTACTACCGACATTCACAACGAGAATACACGGTTACGAGCTCAGGCCTTTCGCGAGAAGATCCAAGGGATCGAGCCTTCTAAGCTTGCGGATAAAATGGCCAAACTAATGGCGGAAAAGGAGTACCTAGCGCGTGGTGAGTCTCCTTCCTCCCAGGCACCAGCAATGCCGCATCTGCGAGTCACCGCTGCCAGGAGACAGCAGAATCAGGTCTCGAAAGCTGGTTCTTCTCGTGGACCTATAGCCCGAGGAAAATCGATGTCCGAAATCTCCTCCACGGCGCGTTCGCAGAGTTCAGGTTTGCGTCCAACTTCCAGCTCATTATTCACACCCATCTCTCCTGCACCTTCAAAGCGGCGGCGGTCCCCATCTCCCCTCCCATCGCCGAAACCCCCAGCCAAAAAGAGGGCTCCTGTTTATACATCGTCGCCTTCGCGTTCACCCTCATCATCCAGCCCGTCAGGTCCTGAAATCTGCGTGTCGCGCCCTCAGCCACGGAATCCGACTACCGTGCTACCCTCTGCAAACCTTAGAAATAGCTCTGCCGTCTCCTCGTCCGCCCCAATGACCAAGAAAAGCAAGTCCATCAAGGACATAGATAGCCGGTCAACCCTTCCAATTTACTCAAATTCGTCTGTTGGTTCAACTGCGTCGAAACATTCGAATCTCCCAGTCCGCTCGAACCCGCCAGCGCGTTCTCCGTCCCCGGCAAAGTCAGTTATTTCAATTACCTCATCGCCAGAAGTACAACCTGCACGCCCACTGCCTTCTAGAGCAGCCACAACTTCTGTAACAGTAAGCGGAAGGTCACGTGGCAGGCCGCTTAGTATTGCAGAAACACCCTCTACGTCTGCGAAAGCAAGTAGGAAACTACCGGAAAATTTGCCTATCACTGAAGTAACACTCTCTTCATGCCCGTCACCTCCTGGTGTATCCTTCGATTTGTCCAGGGTGCGCAGTTCCCAAGCGACACCAACGCCTATCTTGTCTGAAAAGGCGAAGGGAAAGCTACCGCAACGATCGTTCTGGGGCGTAGAAATACCCTCTGAACGCCCACTGTCCTCTAGGACTCCCATGACCGCATCCAGAGTGGCAAGCATCCTAGTGACCCCAACAGCCTCCGTGTCCACATTAAGGAGTAAGTTGCCTGAGCGGTCGTCATCAGCCGTGGAAACACCTTCCACACGCATCGTGTCTTCTAGCGGATCCGCTAGGTCACCCACGGCATCAAGCTCTCGAACTACTCCCACAGTCCACGTACCCACATCGAAGGCAAAGTTGCCTGAGAGATCCTCTTCTGCCACAGAAACCCCCCCTACACGCCCTATGTCTTCTAGAGCAACTATAACTTCCTCCGGCGTCCCCAGCTCTCAAGCGACGTCCGTACTCGCGACCTCGTTCAGGTCTGATCGCTCCATGGGTCCCTTATCCTCTCGGAGCCAGACGCCGAAATTCCAACCCCCGTGAGCAATGATCGTCTGTCTTTTCCTCCCCTCTTTCCTGTTCCAACTCTCCTCCCTATCCTCTTCCCTCAGCTCGGTAATACGCATGCTCATGCAGGACCAATGGAACCGCATTGCCCAGCAGTCTAATGCTGCGGCGATCTCGATTGTGAACAGCGTGGATGACGAAGAGATACCGTCGCTCGTTTCTGATTTCAAGTATCTCGAAATTGGCTATTATGAGTATATTTTTACTCCTTTTCTTTTGTTATTCCATCGAATGCTGAGACACGCATGATTCAGTCCTAACGGTTATACGAATGTCGAGAGTTTCTTCTTCATGACATGCGACTGTCGCCGGCACTGTGATGCCAAGAGCTGTGACTGTCAGGCGGACTCCCAGATCGTGAATGGCGAAGGGGAACGTGTGTTGGCTTACACCAGTGATGTAAAAATTCAGCTTCCTACTGCCCGACTTCACGTTTCAAACCTCATTCTAGGGCTTATTCGCATTCAACGTACCAACTGGGGTTGAGGTGATAGAATGCAATAAGGTACCCTGGTACTTTTTTCATGATGTCTTCTACTGGTTGTTTACCTTTTCTTCGGTATTTCTTAGCACTGTCGCTGCAGCGTTCTCTCCTGCCCGAACCGCATTTCGCAGCGACCGCGGGACGTCCCAATAGAAATCTTCAAGACACGCAACCGGGGTTGGGGTGTGCGGTCTATGGTAAACGTTAAGAAGGGAAAAGTTCTGGGTATATATACTGGGTACGTGTCTCCCTTAGCCTTGGAGGGCCAGTTATTGACATCTTTGCTATTATCAGAGAGCTCGTGTACGTTTCTTGCGTGCATATTTGCATTGAGACGAAGTACATTTATACTTCTTTGCAGACGACGCGTGGATGCAGAGACGGTTCCTAAGGACCAGAAAGTGTATCAGTTCGCTCTCGACGCGAGTGAAGATACTACCTCAGATGGTGATGCGGATCAAAATGAGGATAGTCTAGCGAAGCTTTACACCGTGGACTCAATGAAATGTGGTATGTCTACCTGCCATGTAGTGTGATTCTTGCATCTCAAACGTTGCCCGCTTTAGGGAACTGGAGTAGATTCATCAAGTACGAGATATACATTCTGCTATCTTTTTTTCGCCTCATCTGACATACATTCTTTCTCCCAGCCACTCTTGTTGCCCAAATCTCATGGTGTATCCCGTAGTCTATGACACCCTCCCTGAAGTTCGTTTACACTTCTTCATTTCATCCGCGAAAAGACTGACAGGCCATTTCCACTACAGACAAACCTCCCATACCTCGTATTCGTGGCAACGAAAGACATCCCCGCATTTAAAGAGTTCACGTTCGACTACAACCCCGCCGCCGGCGTTGCAAAGCGCAGCGTCTCATCCTACAGCAAGCGCCTAATCAGGGTTCCAGAGGGTGCGGAGCTGTGCCATTGCGGAGCGCGCAACTGCAGAAGGTACATGTCCACTGGGACGTAGCGGTAGATACATGTGATGCGGTTCAACTTGATTCTCATTCGTGGTCGATTGGAACGACCTCTTCCCGCACGTCAGGCACTAATTTATTCAGGTCGGACGGACATATACCCACATCACTATTGTACATTATTAACGATCTTGTTGTATTCGAAGGCTCTTCTAACCATCTGTTGTTGGGAATATATTTTGTATGTATGGCGGTTGGCGGTATAAAATGTAATAGATAGAGCCTCGTATTGGAATGTACATTGAAGTAAACTTGCTCCTATGTACCGAATCCCACCTGACTGTATACACTCTTCAACAATTATTTCAAGAAAGCCTCTCTGCCACACTGATCATGTCCTAGCATTCAATGCAATCCCAACTTACTAAACCGCCAGTGTCATTGCTTCTTTGCCGCTGCTGTCTTCTCGGATAGCTTAGCAGCAACCTTCAGCGATGCAACCAAATCTTTGCCCAGCTGCATAACGATGACTGAAGGTACGACAATCCAGAGTCTGTATATCTTTTAGTCCCATCGCATCTGCAGCGAACTAACTGGAAAACTCACCCGTTCGGAATGATCCAGTACACGATGAGATCCTTCATCGTATTGTGCCCAATGGCGCAGTAGCCGCAATAGTACTCCTGGGCCCAGTAAAGGATGGTCTTGGAGAGGGTCATGAGCGCAGACCCGAAGCCAATGACAGGGGCTCCCGGCCATTCAGCAATGTGGGCGTAGTAGAGGTACGCCATGTTCATGAAGGTCTCAATGACGTTCAACAAGGCTGCGTGGGAGAAAGGTCAGTAGAGGCCTTTAGACAGTCAAGCTCAAGAGCGCGTACACTGGGCGTTGGTGAAACCATCGCCCTCCAGAAGAGCCCGGACTCCGTAGACCTTTCGATAAGTGGATTAGTGTTTTAGAGCCCCCGTAGATAAGTTTTTCAACGTACAAGGTCTACCTGTGAGAAACGCGACTCAGGCGTAAGCAGGAGTCAAGCTACAGTGCTGCAACGCGCACTCACATTTTGATAGATGGAGTAAGGCTTCCACAACCAGTGAAGATCACCGCCCTAGAAAAAACGCCCATTTTTTATTGCAGAGAACGCCTCAAAGGGCGGGTTGCTCACCTCCATTGACCGTGGGCTTTAATGTGAAAACGCACAAGTGAGCTCCTTTCTAGCGAACCTCGTCTCTTGGACACTCACCGCATGAAACAATAACCCACATCCCAGAAGATTACAGGGACAGTAATGAGGAACCAGAGGGAAATCCAGGTGTGCGTCTTAACTGTCATGGTTGTTGTGGTTGAAGTTGAATGAAGCAACGAACCCACGCATGCTGTGTGTACGTCCTGGTATACTGCGAAGCATGATGGGACCCGAGCACATGGCCGTTGTGGGGAAGGCTGATTTTGTACAAAAATCGGTTATACAACAGAAGGCCGTTCACTTTCTCTTGCTCACCTACAACAGCTTAGCCATTTAACGTTAACTTTAGACGTTCTCTCGTATCGTCACAATATGGGTGTGGGAAGCGCTACTGCGAAGTATCAGTCGATATCCTATTCCACACAATTATGGACTGGCTTTACAATGTCCAACTCGTGACAAGTTATCAACTCGGACGCAACTCGGATGAGCTGGTTACCTTTTCCTCATACTCCTGTTCTGCTGGCTGGAGAAGTGTAGATTCTAACACAACCCACGATGTCGGAAAGAGCGCTTCATGTATTCCAACGCCAGGAAGACAGGTAGACGATGCTCGGCACGGTGCGTCGTGCAGTTGTATGCTCCGATGACAGGCTAATTCAATTGGCACTCCACCCATGGGGCTCTTTGGGTGAATTCCACCCATCCTCCCTTTTCTTTTTCAGCCCCTGATCTCTGGAATTCACCCAGCAACTCGGCAGCCAAGATAGACGTAATTTCCCACTATGAGGGATCTACCCGCCAGGAGGCCTTGCGTTCTCCACTCCAGTTTCTCTCGAATAACCAGACAGCAATAATACCTAAAACGTTCTTGCGTAGGCTAGATCCAGCCGCTGTGACGGAACTGTGAACGTCATGGAAGGAAGGTACTATTGTCCTCTCACACATCTCCATCTTCCTCATTTTCACCACCTGGAATCATCCAAAAAGAATGGCCTCGAATTCAGTTCTTGCTTCTCAGTATACCCTCTTCCGTCCACTTCGAAACGATGGTGGACTTCCAGTGGCTGAACTGAAGCATAGAGTCTTCTAATATGGCTTATTTTCGGATCTTCTTTCGATTGAATCCCACTGGTGATGGACCTCTTGGAAGTAATGTTCGCCGTTAAACGAGATATTTTTTCATTGAGTTACGTTGTGTTCGCTGCGGGCAGTTCCTGGGCAGTTCTCGCTTCTGGTGATCTGACATCTGTGAAAATAGACTTGGCGGTTTCACAATACATATACTTCCTGTTGTTCGATATCCTCTTCGTCTCCGGACTTCACGAAATGGTCTAATGAACAATGCGAGGCTGTCTCGGTCTCAGACTTTCAGCCTTTCTACCTCGTTCTTCACTGGGAATATCAACTCCTTCGACTTTCTAACATCATCTGTTAAGTATGAGCTGTTAAAGAGCGGCTGTCCCGCGTTCGGATCTTGACGCCTTTCGACACCGTGTTTCCACTTACTTCCTCCGAGCCTAGATATCTTCCGGGATACCCGGGTGACATCCAAATCAATTGCCCAACGCTTTCCCCTTGCCCTGCAAACTGCTTTCTGTCAAGCTCTAATTCTTGCACTGTAACATGAATTCCAAAACTATCGCGATGATCCTCCGGCCGGCTTTCATTTACCTCCAAAAGATACATACTCGGTGTCCTTTCAGTTAAGCTCAGCGTCTTTGATCACAAGTAAGCCATATCTCCTCCGAAACGATAAGGTCGGGCAAACGGCGATCCAGCTGATCTCCCATGCTGATCACCTCGGTCAGTGGCAAATAGACAATTACATCGACTCAATCGAGACCTACTTGAGTATGAGGTCTTTTCAAATGTCCTATTCCACCGGCTTTCAGCTGCTAAAGGCAAGCCCAAGACAAGCCTACGTCAGATGACAGCAGGAGCCGATATGTCAAATTGGAAAAAACAGAAAAGCCACTCTACTGCCAACTTGGATGGAATCTGTTGAGCGAAAGCGTCAGTCACTGTTGCTACTTTTTTTTTGTAGATCACCAACTGATATCAAGTCGACTGGACTGTCTTGAAATGTATTCCAGGCTGGCAATGGGATCTCCCTTGGTTAACTGCAGATCAAGAGAAGGGCTGATGCCATAGACGCGCTTTATTTAACCGGACAGGTTTGGCACCTTTTTGCCACTCGTCTGACACCCCAGGGCGTCAATACCCCTGGATTCATCTGCGGGACGTACGGATATGTGAAAACGCCTTCCGGGGTGGGCCGGGGTATGAATTCCTATTCCTCGGCGCGCTTACTTACCACTGGAATGATAACCAGTACTTACAAGCTTCGTCGGTGTGTTTTTTATATCTGCTGTTCATGAAGCGCTTGATTCATATATAGTACTGCAAAGATATGAACAGATACGAGAGCAGTTATTTGTGGGCCGTGTCCGGCTGCTGTAAGTACTGAGCTGTTATCTCATGTCATGCATATGCCAGACGTGCTTCTTTTCTGAGCGTGTGGTTCTCTAATGACGAATTTCCCTCTTTTAGGCGTGTTATATGGGGATGATAATTCGCTCCAGAATTTCTGCTTAAGATACAGGAAATCTTGGTAGTATGGCATGATATGACGTTACACAACAAGCAATGTCGAATGTGTAAAGCATCTCCATCTCCCAACGCTCAACGGTCAGGCGCCAGGCCTGGCACGCCACTCGCACAGCAACGCTCTGCGTAGTAATCGAGTATTCTACATACGTGGGTGGACAAATTCTGTCATGAAGTCATATGTAACGGATCGCGACAGCATGCTGCCTCCTCTATCCCGTACTGTTATTTTAAATTACCCCACAAGGCTTCGGTATTTGGCGAGAAACTTGGCAAAATAATCTCCCAAGGCAGCATGAACAAGATGTAAAAACCAGTCCCATGTGCCCCATGTTGCCCGGTGGTCTACGCATCGTCCACGGGAGAGCGGAGTGTCTATTATGCGATACATGGCAACAACAAGCCGTGAGGTATTTTCCGGCGGCACGGGCAGCAAAACTTGGCGGAGGAGATGGCTGGAATTAGTTACAATTCAATACACAGGTCCCATGGTGTCCGATCAGTCAATACACTGCCAAGTCATAACGCACGGAAGACTATACACTCTGGCATTAAGCTAGTGTTCCGTTAGTGAAGAGTTATTTAGCGGTAGCAGGGCGCAATCGCGGCACGGACGGCGAGAAAAACATAGCAACGACCAACGCCATCAAGAAGCTTGCTGAAGTTTAATCCATCTTCGTTCCGTGATAGCCTGTGATATTTCATTTTCTTCGTTACGCGTCTCACTGATCCCATCCACGATAAGATGAGGGCTAACGTGCTGTACTTTAGGAGGGATGGTCGTGGAGGCTCATCTGGTACCGGATAACGCCACTAACCCCTCATGCAGTGTTAGAGCTTCCGATCGATTATAAGGGGAACAGCAGCATGTGTCAGGCGGGTGACGAAATCATGCAATGTTGTTCCATGTTTTTCAGCATTTCCCCGCAAGTCAGGCACCACTAGGAACAAGGTCGTTTGAGAATTCTTAGCAATACCTGCATTTGGAAGGGCTCGCTTGAATCGATATATAAAAGCGCTTAGAAGGTCTTCTTGCTCCACTGACGTGCCTTGCCAAAAACACCCCCGTACTTTCTCCCAACCACAGACAACTATGCGTGTCTCCACTCTTTTCCTCGCTGTCGCATCTGTTGTCGCCGTCGCGTGCGCTGCTCCTATAGTAAGCCCTGAACCCTATCTGCTGTTATGCATTAGCTAACCAGCAATTTTTTCCCATCAGAATGACGGCATAATCGCCCGGGACATCAATGTGGTGCGTGCTGTTACTTTTTTTCTAGTAGTACTGTAGTACTAATCGTTATCGTGTCCACAATGTAGAGAAGTCCCCAGGCGGAGTGGAAACGTGAAGCAGAGGCTGGTGGACCTGCCGCGGGTTGGAAACGTGAAGCAGAGGCTGGTGGACCTGCCGCGGGTTGGAAACGTGAAGCAGAGGCTGGTGGACCTGCCGCGGGTTGGAGGCGTGAAGCAGAGGCCGGTGGATTCGGTGGTGCAGCAGGCTGGAAGCGTGAAGCAGGTCCCGGTGGCCCTGCGGGATGGAGGCGTGAAGCAGAGGCCGGTGGATTCGGTGGTGCAGCAGGCTGGAAGCGTGAAGCAGGTCCCGGTGGCCCTGCGGGATGGAGGCGTGAAGCTGGTACTGGCGGAGCTGCGGGCTGGAAGCGTGAAGCAGTGAATGGTGGTGCTGCAGGATGGAGGAGAGAACCGGCAGCTTCTGCGAACTGAAAGCAGGAAGCAGATCTCCCAGGGTGATAAGGGATGGTCCAGGTAGCTCGCTACATGGACAGGAAGAGGAAGACATTTTCGATTTCGAGTGGGATTTCTCGCCATTCCACTATTTGTCAGCGATACGCAGTTCTTTTCGGGCTGCAACTTTAGGAGGAAGACGATTAGTGTTGAGGAGGAAAGTGGAATTCATACACACACATTCATTTTTAACAGGAAGCTTTTGTGATTCATTTATCTGCCTACCTATAGCCACTCTTTTATGATAACACCCGATGAAGGACGGGCAATTTTACCTTACATTTCTTTCACGAACATTGAATATCATTTTGTACATCTTTTCGAGGAATAATGGAGCGCATTCGTTCGGATAGTGAATTTGCAGGGATGTGATATTGTGTGATGATATTGAAGGAACTGAACTATTGTGTGCACCGATCGCGACTCGCAAACCTCTTAAAAGCTTGTCATTTCCAGGTCGCCAATGTTGGTTTTTGGCCGAGTCGGGGCCTCCTGAATGTTGACAGTACGGATCACAGCGAACCAGGTCTCCCAATCCGCGGGATATTCGTCCGAAAACCCGCTTGTGAGTCTTGTTTGAAAGAAGAGCAGAGTAGGTGCGATGTCAATCATTATGAATATCCTATGTTAATTCTAGTGAAGTTAGCTTGATCAACAAAGAGAGCAGATAAAAGTATGCCGTTTATCAGGGTACTGGGTCTTGAGAGTCGTACAAAAGTCAAAAATCAAGAATAGACATCCATTGAGGAATCATTGAGGACGCTGTTCATGACACGCTGTCAGTGCCATGGAAGTTGTTGCAAAAGTTCGTGCCGATGCCGTTCACGGTCTTCGGCAGCAATTTCATGGAAAAGTAACACATGCAAATAGTGCTCTTCTCAACGGGCCATGACGAGAGTATTTGGTGGAAGCTATTTCATTTCATGCTTTTTATCGTACCTGTCCCAAAATAATCGACTGGCAGCTCGCAAGGAGCAGCAAGTGCGCGCTCGACTCCACATTTCGAAGACGAGGCACATCGACGGGCGGGCACTGACGACAACTTCTATTCATCACGTTCTCTAATGAATACACAGCTCTCGGTGAGGGGTAATTTGTGTCGAAACTCGTCTGAGCTGAGCCTCCGGCATGATTGGACTTGATTTCAATAGTCTCTAGCGTCTAGCTGCCACTAATTATAGCTATCCCACTTACCAGCGCCATCACCCGTCAGCACTGGGCAATCACTTGAACATCTTGGTATCCCTCACTCTATACTGCTTGTTATGAGAGCCTGCAATCACAGAGCTGAAATGCAGCTATTCTTCATAACCCTCATCAATATCTACAATGAGGTTGTAGCCCGTGAGCCACGGTAGCTCGTGATGCTGTGCTACAAGTTGGCCGCAAGCCGCATCAACGGCTAGGGAAGGGCTGTGCAAAAGATGGAGGGCGCACGCATAGTTTCATATATATAAAGAGATGCTCATTGATGATGGTCTTCTTTTCCGACGCACTTGGATCGGCAGGACCGACACACCCAGGATACACCCAGCGTCGCCGAGCGACCTTCTTATCCTTATCATCTGCTTCGGACATCCCTGGTACTGGTTACTGAGGGCATTTAAACCGCTTATACAAACAACTTGGTGAGCAATGAGAAATTATTGCGTAGAGATTTGGTTTGATTGAGTGCTATTAGAATTTACGAAGATGCGCTCCCACCGTTTTTCGACTAAACATCAACATAAAGGATTCTACCTTCCTGACCCGTAAGTTTCTCTGCCTGTCAAGACAATCAAGTGCTAACGAGATACTGTGTCTACCAGCTTTGCTCCAAGGACGACCCGGATAACGACCTACGTTGACGCATTCTTGTCGGTTACCATCTTCCGATGCTGGCATATTTTGCTGTTCTATGCGGCATGGTCGACCCTTATCACTGTTGCGAATGACTCGGAGGATTACGAGCTCTACTTCAAGCCTAGCATGCTGATAGTGTAAGCGTGCGCGTATATTCAGTTTCAATGGTGAATGATGTTAACCTTGCCGCAGTGTGGGTACCACGATTGGATTTGTTACCAGCACAAGGACAAATATCTCTTTCGATCGATACAATGAAGGGCGAAAGATTTGGGCGCAAATCATACACTCAAGTCGTATGTTTGCGCGAACGGTGTGGTTCCACATTCCTGGTATGTACTAGGCATGCATTCGACGATTAGTCTACTCACTTTACATGTTTATATGCAGAACCTGAGGATGAGGAGGCGAAATCTCGCGTGCTCATTGAGAAGAAGTCTATCATTAACCTGTTGGAGGCATTCGCAGTGGCTACTAAGCACTATCTTCGGGGAGAGGATGGGATCTATTACGAGTGCGTAAATTTCATGTCTCTATATGCGTCCTTTCTAAAGCCGTTGTCCGTTCAGAGATCTGTACTATCTCGTGAAATTCCTCCCTGCTTTCTCCAACCAGATAGCTGGTGTGGACGAATCCATCGAAGACGCCAAAACCCCCAGTCTCACACCCACCACGCCGACCATCAACATCGAAAGCCCCTCGTACAACGATTCCGGCCCCCGCTCTGCCCGTTTCCAGCCCTCCAGCCCCGCCCCCTCCCCTGGGCTCCCCCCGCGGCCTCTGAGCTCCTTCGTCCCAAGGCACCCCCGTACGCCCCGCGACACACGTCGTGCCGGCCCGATCCAGCGCCTGCGCCTTGGGAGGATGAAGCGCGACTCGGACCAGATCATCCTTTCGAAGCAGGACGAGGCATTCCTCCTGTCAGCGCGCCACCCCCCGAACTGGGGAATGATGGATCTGTTTCCGTTTTCGCTGATCAGGAGGGCGTTGATTAAGAGGAGTAAAGGACGCACGGAGAGGTCGAAGATGAGGGCGAAGCTGAGGAAGAGGACGGCGACGCATCATTTGCCGTTGGAGATTTCGCTTTATCTGGTTAGTATTATTTGACTCCACAGCATATTTTCTTACTGATATTGATTTTTTTAGAGCTCCTATATCGCTGCAAACCAAAGACGCCTGACTTGCGATGCTGCGACTAGTAGTGAGTAAACTCTCTACTTCTCTCTGGCGGTGTACTCCAATTACTTGTGCAGATCAACTCTTTTCAACCCTCACTTCGCTTGTCAATTGCTTGACTAGTCTTGAGCGCATTGTCACCACACCCATTCCTTTCTCGTACGATTTTTTTTTCCAGATTCCTGTTTCTGGCCTGACTTGAGTTTCATAGGTACTCTGTCCATCTTTGGATCGTTATTTCTCTGTATCTCTTGTTCCTGGTAAGCAGCTCATACTACACTCCCATCATAGTGGCTGATACCTCCTTTCTCAGCCATTCCAGATCTGGACTACTATGGGGTGGTTGACGATTCCTGGCACCACTATAGCTGTATGTGGATCGTATGGTGTAGTCAGTTTACGGTTAGCTAACGGACTTCAAGGCGTTCTTTTTCTTCGGATTCCTCGTGGCCGGTGAAGAGATTGAAAGTACGTCTTTTGTTTTTATGTCCAGTCGTACATTTACTTATCAGACCCCAGATCCTTTCGGATATGATAAAAATGATCTTGTATGTGCCCCAGTAGAATGCATGCGATCATTCCCACTAACAATAATGCAGGATCTTGATCACTTCGTTCATATTATCCGTATGTCTTTTATCTCTAGGACTCTGATGGCTTCTAATTGATAGATATGTAGGGGACGAATTGAAGGCTGTCACTACTGCGCCAACCCCAGATCCCGAAAATTGGATGTTCACCTCAGAAAATGACGTTCTATTCACTGACAAGACGGACAAACGTACTTCACCAGAGGAATGGTTGGACATTGGCCACGAGAACATTGAGCATTCGCTCATGAAGATGCAGCGCCCTGACATGCATCTTTGATTTCCTACACTGTGAAGTATCCCAGGAAGGTGGTCGGCGGTATTGGATGATCGAGAAGGAGATATGTCGCATTTCCAATTGATTCTGGAAGTAGTAGTAAGCACTATATCCTAATATTATGAGATTCATGGCGGGTGGAATCCCGAATTCACCGTTAAGCTATGTAAGAACGCCAATGTACATAAGTTTCATTGTACAATGCGTCCAAGGCCGATGGCAGTGCTGCCCAGCGCGCAAGCAATGTTTTAACCAAGCTTTGTGTCAATACGTAGTACTATGCGCAGCTATCCCTGAGTTTAGATAATCCAATTGGCTTGCAAGTGAGCAGGAACATTGGCACTGTACAAGATCGTTAAGATGGAGGGCGTGGGGGTGCGCGCTGTGCGATAGGATCTCCGATCGGAATTACAATCGGTTCGATGGGTCGATCATTTTGATGAGATTGAAACCAACGAACCTTGAATCTTTCACAAGGCTTTCTCTCATTCCAACCTCAACACTTCAAAGAGTTCAAGGAATAGCGATGCTTCAATAGTTGGTATGGGCATCAAAGATAGCTCATACTTATGTAAGTAACCTATGATGTAACTATCAGCCCCGCTACAACTGTTTCCAATGTTCCAGACGATGGCGACGGGCCATCACGCCCGGAGTGATAAAGTGGTAATCGGATGGGACGCAGCCTGGGGCAGTGCAGCACTGGGCGGTGCCGTCATATATAAAGAGACGACGACTGTTGTGGTTATTCCTTTCGACGTTGACGTTGACTGGCAGGACCGAGAAACTACACCAAGCTTTACGCCCAAGTACTGGAGACTGGGCATATTCGCTTGCGCGCATAGTAAAGACTACGTTTATTTTCACTCATACATAACTTCCGAGGTGAGTGGAAAAGCGTAATCAGCAGGAATATTAGTGGTCTGAACTGGCTGCATTACTTTCGTAGATTATTCATGGGCCCTTCACCTATGCGATCAGCGTTCGCGCACAGGGGATTCCGTATTCCTGACCCGTAAGTCGTGATTGTAGTAAATGTGACTCCCAATATCCTAATTTCTGTCATCAGGTTTGCTCCAAGACAGAGAAGAGGCGCATCATTCGTCGAGTCCCTTCTGGCTACGACAATATTCCGTTGCTGGCACATCTTAATCCTATACGGTGCATGGTCGACCTTTGTAACCATTATGAACCACGAGGGCTATAAATTCTACCTCAAGCCTACACTTCTGACTGTGTGCGTTACTACACTCTCGTGCCGTTCCTTATATCGTGCTAACTTCAGAATAGCGTCGGTACTGTGCTCGGTTTCGTAATCACGTTCAGGACCACGACATCATTTGATCGATACAATGAGGGGAGGAAGCTGTGGTCACAGATTGTCCAATCTAGCCGCATGTTTTCGCGCACAGTGTGGTTCCATGTTCCAGGTATGTTTGAAAACCAGTATTATAGAACTTGATGTTGACCCCGTATACTTAGATCCAGTAGCTGGAGATAATACAGGCTCCCTGGACGAGTTGAAGACACGTGCACTGATTGAAAAGAAGTCGGTACTCAATCTGGTCGAGGCATTCGCAGTTGCAGTCAAGCACTACCTGAGAGGCGAGGATGGAATCTACTACAAGTTCGTTCTTTCAGTCTTTTACGTATAATCCTCACTCATATCCCCCCAAGAGACCTGTACTACCTGGTTAAATTCCTCCCCGCATTTGCCATGTCCTACAGCGTGCCCGACAGAATCTTTGCGCACGAGGACCCCAAGTCTCCCGAATTCCCGGGCATGGTCACGCCCTCACTCGAAGCAGGCCTGCACCAGCGGAGCCCCCTTTCTCCTCCAGGTCTCCCGCGCCCCGTGACCTCTTTCACCTCCGCCAGCTCCCCCTTATCCAAGACTACCTTCCCCGAAAACGCCAACAACTCCCACTCGCGCCCGCGCCGCAATGCCGCGAAAGGCAACACGCACAACCTGAAGCTCGGCAACATCGGACACGAGGTTGAGCAGATCATCCTGTCCAAGGGTGATGAGGAGTACCTCTTGTCTGCACGGCACCCGCCGAACTACGGGCTGTTTGAGATCTTCCCGTTTTATTTGATTAGGAGGGCGCTGATTAAGAGGAGTAAGGGCCGCACGGAGAGGTCGAGGATGCGGGCGAAGCTGAGGAGCAGGACATCGGCACATAATTTGCCACTGGAGATTACGCTGTACATTGTGAGTTCCTTTCGCTGTGGATTTTTGAAGTACACGCGTGTTAATGGGTGGTTGTGCAGAGCTCGTATATTGCTGCGATGCAGAAGCGGAAGGTAATGGATGTACCCACCAGCAGTGAGTTTGTTGAATGTTATCCATGGATCTCTTACCCAATGGTCTCGTAGATCAACTTCTGGGTGCCCTCACACAGATGGTAGACAGTCTTTCTGGTCTCGAGAGGATCTTGACAACGCCCATACCCTTCTCGTAAGATACGCCCCGCGTCTATCTCTTCCTGACTGACTTCCCGATCTTGTAGATATTCAGTTCATTTGTGGGTTGTTACCACGCTATATGTGTTTTTCCTGGTGAGCAACTCACTTATTGCTATTCTATCGTTCATTATTTCTTATCACCCTCTATAGCCACTACAAATCTGGAGCACGATGAAATGGTTAACCATCCCAGCTACAGTCATCGTCGTGAGCATCTATAACGACTATATTATCTTTTCTTCAATTTTTAACTCTTCCCTCAGAGCTTCATGTTCTTCGGCTTCTTAGTAGCTGGCGAGGAAATCGAAAGTGAGTGCCTTCTTATCAGAACGATCTTTTTCTTCTTACATAAATTGCATCAAGATCCTTTCGGATATGATAAGAACGATCTTGTACGTCTGCTGTTGGCAATATTGCGTTTATCTGATAGATTAATAATATCACTGTAGGATCTTGACCAATTTACACACATCATTCGTAAGCTTTTCGACCCGACATTAACCTTTCATTGTATTAACCTAGGTAACTCGTAGGGTGTGAATTGAAGGCAATCGCGTCTGCACCGCCCCCGGATCCCGCGCGTTGGGCATTTGTAACGGAGAACAACCTGCTTTTCTCGGCGGACGTCGATGAGCGCGTTACTCCTAATGAATGGATAAAAATGGGTCACGCTCAAGCACTCGAGTCCCTTGGTATGATGACTTAACTCGAGGCTTCATGACATCGCGCAGATTTCAGTGAACACCGCGTTACCTTTTTTTTTCCTTTTCCCTTGGGGCTACAGTGGATGGACATCGGACAGTGGCTTGATAAACTACAAAGATGCTTATGTAATAGGTACATAGACGAAATTCATTTCAGGTTCATTCGCGCAACGATCCTCTCTCCGACTCGCCTCTCCGCCTCGTATCTAACGGCTTTCGCGTACTATTCCGTTCCGATAGGTGTGAATGGCTCGCAGCTATGTGCCACCTGGCTTTTGACGCGTGCCCAGGGAAGCACCAGCTTACACGCCTATCCGGACGTCATTCGCCGAGGAGCATGCACAATGCGGTGATACGCACGTAAAGCAGGGAAGGCGTGGGTGGTTCAGCGAAGGAACCCGCTGCACATCCCGACTACATTGACTCTTGCCACGGACTCAAAGGGGTTTGAACAACAACCCGGCGACGACAATCTGTTATTTTTGTCCTCCTCTGTTCAAGTTCTGTTATCGCATCCAACATCACCAGCCTGGTGGGCGTGTCTGGCCACTTTCTCTGGGCGCCGCAGACTTAACTATAGCTCCCTGGACTTGAAGTGGGTCATCCGACGTTATCTGCAGTGTGCACGCATGGACTAAGAAATGATACAGGACCGGTTCGGATGGGGGATTTACCACGTCAAGAAACTTTCAACACACACAAGGGATTTCGCGTCCCCGACCCGTAATGCTTCCTTTTTCCCTGTGGAGAAATGAAGAGTTGACACTGGGTTGCGCTTCGCAGATTTGCGCCGCGACAGAGACCGGGAGCGTCCCTTCTCAATGCCATCCTAGCTACCGCCATATTTCGCTGCTGGCATATCCTTCTCTTCTACTCTGGATGGGCGGCTCTTATTTCTGTTCTCAATCATCAAGGACACAAGCTCTCCATACAGCCCACGCTTCTTACAGTGTACGACCCTAGCGTGTTTTGATTCTCGTTAGCCATCAAATGAAGCTAACCTCTACTACGCAGTATCGGTACCGTGTTGGGTTTCGTTATATCCTACAGGACAATCTCCTCCTTCGAACGATACAATGAAGGGAGACGATTGTGGTCCCAGATTATGCTCGCAAGTCGCACATTTGCACGCACGGTGTGGTTTCATATCCTAGGTGAACATCCCACCATTCAAAGTCTTTCAACGTCGATCGTCCATTCACTTATCCATTCACCGGACCCTGCTAGATCCTCCAGCAACAGATACAGCATCCGCGGAAGAACTCAAATCACGCGCGTTGATCGAGAAGAAAACCGTGATCAATCTCCTCGAGGCATTCCCGGTCGCTGTCAAACATTATCTCAGAGGTGAGGATGGGATCTACTACAAGTTGCGTCTTTTTCCTTCCCTCTGCTGGAATTTCAAATACTCGGACTTCGGAGTTGTTCATGTGGCTTGAACGATCACAGGGATCTGTATTACCTAGTAAAATTCCTGCCAGCGTACGAGCTGCCCCCTGGCATGCCATCGATGGACCCCAGCCCCGAGGAAGTCAACTCGCTGTCCCAAACCCAGCCCCCCCTCCCAACTGGGCACAGCGCTTCTCTCGAAGCCGGCAATCCGTCACTTGACGGGCAGGGCTCGTCCATGCATTATCGGAACGCCCAGACTTCTTCCGGTATTCCTCCACCCATGACCCCATCCGCGTCGCAGTCCACGCAGAAGAAGACGGCTTTCCTCGAACCGTTCCCCCCATCTCCGCGATCCCAGCAGTTCCATCAATTGCATACGTCACATGGGGGACCCAATGGCTCTCCCCGCAGATTCAGTCTGAACATTGGGTTCGGGCTCGGGAGAGAGAAGGAGCAGCGTGTCCTTCTATCGCAGGAGGACGAGGTGTTCCTTTACCCAGCGAGCATGCCGCCGAAATACTCGATCTTCGACCTGTTCCCATTCTCGCTTCTTGTCAACTTTCTCACAGAGAATGGCAAGGAGCTGGGGGGCAAGAAGGCGGCGAAGGCGCGCGCGAAGGTACCCAGCAGGACGATATCGCATAACATACCTTTGGAGATTTCACTTTATTTGGTTGGGCCTTGTTTGACTGAGTATTCGATCGACCGGAGGGTTTATTGATACTTTAACTTGCAGAGCTCGTACATAGCTGCGCTGCAGAATCGCAAGTCGTGTGATGTGTCAACTGTCAGTGAGTGAGATATCGGTTCTTCTTTCCTTTGATAAGACGCTCATTTGTATTGTCTAGACGCGCTGCTAGCGGCTCTCTTGCAACTGGTAGACAGCCTTACTGGCCTGGAACGAATTTTAACCACGCCAATTCCTTTCTCGTAAGTTAGTCGTGTATTTTGTCGTACCACGATTGACACTGCTCATCGATAGCTATTCTATCCATTTATGGCTTGTGACCACGATCTATTGTCTGGCCCTGGTATGATACGCTTTCTATCATGTATTTCTGTATTTCTGTATTTCTGAGATCTTTATTTTGCGCAGCCGTTTCAGATCTGGCAGTCGCTTCAGTGGCTTACCATTCCTGCCACTCTCATCGCAGTAAGTATGAACTATTCTTCATCCCGGAGCTTAGCCTCACCCGCATGATCCTTCTTTAGAGCTTCATTTTCTTCGGCTTTCTGGTGGCCGGAGAAGAGATCGAGAGTATGTTGTTGTCGGTCTTTCATGACTTGCCTGCTTATTCTCGTCGGCAGATCCTTTCGGCTATGACAAAAATGACCTCGTAAGTTTGCTTGTTGGGACGCTTTGACCATACGCTCTCTAACACATTCGCAGAACCTTGATCATTTCACACATAACATTATTCGTGAGTATTCCATGCCTTTAAAGACGTTTGACTTCTGTTGAACTTCGTAAATATATTTTAGGTAATGAGCTGCGAGCAATTGTATCAACAGCACCTCCGGATCCTGCTAAGTGGGCTTTTGTGGCACAAAACGACCTTTTGTTCTCTACCCACATGGCAGATCGCATAACACCAGATGAGTGGATGAAGATGGGCCATGCTCGGATACAGCAGTCCCTTAGCATGATATCGAGCTGAATATGTGGTATGACTGCCCACGCTGTCCGACTCGCCGTTTTCTCTCCGAGTCGCTGCATTATTGTTGTTTCTTGTGCATTGTTGGATGTTCAATGTTTTGGGCACATCAAGTAAATTATCTTGCAATGATAAAATGCACATGCATCCATGTTATCGATAAACGATGCATCGTATAGACCCTAATAAAGCAACCCAGTCCTTATTAATAGTTCATCTCGTGTACAATGTGCAAGGCGTTCATCGTGAGGATGTGGTGAGAATTGCTGAGGACAGGGACCAAGCTGTGTCGATGATCGATCGGGCCGGAGGTGGATGTTGTTGCCGGGCGTAAACGAAGGCCCTGACTCGAAAGTAACGAGTCACGACAACTCGAACAACTTTTTATGCGCCTTGCAGTGGGTCTGCAGTCTATCAGACCAGCTCCTTATCTTTATACTTTCCGACATCGTAGATTCTCGTCCAATATGGCTTCTACGGTCAATAAAACCGCCCATTCGTTCGATAAGGCGCGCTTCGAGGCGCTCCTGAATCGCAGATTCTTCTACGCGCCTGCATTCGAAATATATGGTGGTAAGGACGCTATTTTGAAAGCATTTAGCAGTTTCTAAGTTGTAAATAATATACAGGCGTCGCTGGTTTATACGATTATGGCCCACCAGGGTCCTCACTCCAAGCCAACATCATCAATGAATGGCGGAAACACTTCATCGTCGAGGAGCACATGCTCGAGCTCGATACAACGATCATGACGCCTTCGCCTGTCTTTGAAACTTCGGGGCATGTAGCCAGGTTCGCCGACTGGATGGTAAAAGACAAGAAGACCGGTGACGTCCTTCGCGCTGATCACTTGGTTAAAGGTGTTCTCGAGGCGCGTCTCGCTGGCGACAGGGAATCTCGTGGCCTCGCAGCGGCACCGGTAAATGATGATAAGAAGAAGAAAAAGAAGAGCGCAAAGGCAGCTGCGGTGAAATTGGAGGACGACGTAGTCAATGTGTACGGATCAATCCTCGCTCAGGTCCGTATGGCCACTTCATTCACTCCAAGTCGTAAACTTATCCAAATTCTTCAATCAGCTTGACAACTATGACGGTCCTCAGCTAGGCGAGCTGTGCCGGAAATATGACCTCAGAAATCCAGATACTGGCAATGAAGTTGGAGAGCCTCAACAGTTCAATCTCATGTTCAAGAGCAGCATCGGCCCGACCGGTCAACACCCTGGGTAGATTTGAGTTTTACTACACTGTTGATCATATGCAACATACTTAGTCTTTCATTTGTACAGCTATCTTCGTCCAGAGACTGCACAGGGTCACTTCCTCAACTTCTCTCGTCTCCTGGAATTCAACAACGGTCGCGTACCCTTCGCATCTGCGCAGATTGGCCGTTCCTTCCGTAATGAGATCTCTCCTAGGGCGGGCCTCTTGCGGGTCCGAGAATTCACTATGGCCGAAATTGAGCACTTTGTCGATCCTACAGACAAGAGTCATGAACGATTTGACGAAGTCCGCGATGTCGTTCTCGACCTCCTTGACCGTCATGTCCAAGAGTCCGGCAATTCCACCATTACACGAATGAACGTTGGTGAGGCAGTTGAAAAGGGCATCATCGCGAACGAGACACTGGGCTACTTCATCGCACGCATCTTCCAGTTCTTGCTCAAGATCGGGATTAACCCAGCGCGCCTCCGCTTCCGGCAACATATGGCCAATGAGATGGCGCATTATGCTACCGATTGCTGGGACGCCGAAATCCACAACGCAACGGGCTGGACCGAGTGTGTTGGCTGCGCAGATCGGGCGGCATACGATCTGTCCGTCCATAGTGCCAAAACTGGGCACCCACTCGTTGTGCGGGAAGCACTGAAGGAGCCCATCGTGACGGAAAAAGAAGTGGCTGAATGGAACAAAAAAGCCCTCGGCCAGACGTTCAAGGCGGATGCTGGCATCCTGCAAAATATCGTCGATGCCATGGACGAGCCGGCGTTGCTCAAGCTGAAAGGAGAGTTGGCTGAAGGGTAAGTAATGAATAAATTTCGTGATCGAGCTACTTGTACCTCGCCGATCAGCGGTTTACTGGCCTAACTCCTATTTTTACAGGGGCGCGGTTATCAAATCCTCGGATGGAAAGGAGTTCAAGCTAACTCTAGAGCTGTTGACCATTGATCGCAAGACGTTCAAGCAGTCAAGTGGGTTACTCACTTGTCGTATGTTGTACCTTCCAGAATATCCACTGACCTCTCTGGTGATCAGTACGCGAATACACCCCGAACGTCATCGAACCCTCCTTCGGGCTCGGCCGCATTCTCTACACCTTGCTTGAACACAGCTTCTGGAGTAGAGAACAAGATGTCGAGCGTGGGGTGAGTTCCCCGCGATCTGTATTCATTTAATCTCATTAAAACCGGCGATGATGATACTGTAAGGTTCTCTCACTTCCGCCCCTCGTGGCCCCCACAAAAGTCCTTGTTGTGCCCCTTAGCGCCAACGCGCAGCTCGACCATCTCGTTCGGGAAGTTTGTGCGTCATTGCTTATGACTGTCCTTGTATCGTGCCTGTCTGCTGATCAGCTCTCCGTTTACTTCCTGCAGCTTCCAAGTTACGCAGAGCGGGCGTGTTCTCGCGCGTAGACGATTCGAATACGTCTATTGGTAAGCGTTACGCGCGCAATGACGAGCTCGGCACACCGTTCGGGGTTACGATTGACTTTGCATGTACGTCACGCGCCTGTTGCTCTAGCTTTACCGTGGTTCCTAAAATGACTCCAAACAGCCGTTGGAAACCGGACGATGACACTTCGGTAAGTTCCCTGGGTGGCCTACACACTACTCCGGACAAGAGGTTTAACCTGAGTTTATCAACAGGGAGCGGGATACCATGGATCAACGCATTGGGCCTATCGACGAGGTGATTGCGACTGTTACGGACTTGGTGAACGGCAGTATCGATTGGGATGAGGCTTGTCGGCGTTTGCCTGCGTACGCCGGTGTGCAGGCTATCGATAAAGAGTAGGCGCGATGCCAGGATGGAGGGAAGTAATTTCTTCGAATATATTAACCACTTGTATGATGTAGACGATACCAATTGTATTACTGGCACACATGACCCACTGAAAGATGCGCTGGCCGTGGACACATTTGCAAGGCCAAATATAAGGTCACGGAACTTGGCGTTGGTGTCCAATATTAAACACCGGAATCGCGGAAACTATGTTGTATCTAGTACGTCGTGTCGTAAGTGTGTAAAGATAGCTAGCACTGGCCTGAGAAGGTAATCTCGAGAGAGTTGACGAACGACGAACACATGTCGACCTAACTGATAGTTATAAGTTGAGTCATTTACGTCGGTCGGATCTTTTCAGATGGGGTGGAGTGCACTCACGTTCAAGGTCGGGGGCAGCATGAGCGGTCCAGCCGTACGAGAGCAACTCCCAGAAACGCGATCCTCCCGGATATGCCGTCTAAACCTGGCATCAGTAATAGATAGCGAGTGTGGACGTCAATGAACGTGAGAGATAAGATGAAAGTGGGAAATACATACATTAGAGCCCATGGCGTTCAATTTAACGTTTTGTAACCATACAAGATAGCGGAAGGACTGCGAGGGAAGAAGTTTGCTATTGGTGGCTTGTGCATCCATTATGGACACAAGACGACGGCATTTGTTATTCACAGGGTTCTCTGGACTTGGTAGATGATTACTGCATGGGCGCCTGTCTCAGGAAACATCATAAGTAGTATTAATGACGATCTATCATTGGTTGAGAAGAATTAGAGGAAAATTAAAGTTGCGCAGTGCATGAAGACGTCGAGAAGAACGGAATCTGTAGCACATTGCCCGGATGAGCAGTTGCGATACAATTCAACGGTAGAATCAACGCTGTGAGGACTTATGAAAGAGTGAGTGAGGCCTCGCTATTCGGACTGATATTCTGGATTGATATTTCCAAGTCCGGCAGGGAAAATGGTCATGGGGCCACAAATATACCGTATCTCTATGCCAAAACGGATTCTGCACGGGGAGAAAAGCAGTCAGATGATGATGTCAGGCCCGGTGAAGCAATAAAGTTCATAAGCGAGCCGTCGGTTTGGATAACGACATTGCGAACAGGGCTGGAGTCGCATAGCAGGTCTACAACATCGGAGAAGCCTTAGATCTATGAGGCGTGTCCACAGAATGACGGAGCGCCGTAAATACGAAAAGATGTATCGGCAGCCCCCGAGAATCGCTGAAATCGCAGACAGAAACAAACGTAGAGGGACCTATGATGCCTTCAGGGGGTGCGGGCAGTATTAGCTGCAGCAAGTGCGTCTTGTCATTCATATTATCGCCCGGGGCACTAGCAAGAGATTCGGGGAGCATGGGTTCCTGCAGGTACAAGAAAGGACGATGTGTTGATAGAGGCTATTTGATAATGATCGGGTGGTGGAAGGTTATGAGATAACCAACGAGCACATAGTAGGCAACAGCAGCAGGGTGCGCGACGCAAACGCGAGGGGGATGTAGAAGTTCCGAAACAGTAAGGCGTAAAGAGAGATGTCCAGATAGCCGTTTGTTCGCAGGGACGTGAGTACGAACTTGAGAAAGGAAGCTGAGGATGCAGAACAGGAGAGAGAGCATCCCAGAGAAGCCGAGAGGCTAATGTAGAAAAACCCCGCGACGGATGCAGCAGTGATCCAGGGATGATGCCCTTGAAATGCCGTCAACGAGTGAGCAAGCACCCCAAAATTTGAGCCAAGGCATGCACTCTGCCTGATAGTGATAACCGTGCACAGAATGCAGCGAAATGGCCTCGAGGTGGGCTATAATGGGACGTGATTTTCTGTCGTACTTCAGGCCGGGAAGAACCGCCGGAAAGGGATCTGGGATCAGGCGGTTGAATCTGGGAAGAGGCAATGCATGGGCATGTAGATTGCGTGTAGGAGGTGCGGTGTTATCATTTCAGAGAGGCATCGGGGAGGAGGTTGTATGAGAGTATGTACTTACAGATGCCTATGACAGATCGCGTATCTCAGAGGTAATACCTGGAAATAACCCACACAGAATGGGAAGTGAATGCTCTGTGATCCTTGAATGATCTTTGAATGATCTAGCCAAATTGCCGTGCACGCTTCTGTACTGAGAAAGATCGCGAACGTGAGATTCGCCGTCACGCGTTGCATGTGCTCGTCCTATAAATCCAATCCGCCTAAGCCTCTTTTCTTTCGCAACCCCCGTTCCTGCTATCCTCTGCGTCCTTCAGCGGCCCTGACCTCGCCTAGCAACAGCATCGACACCCGCTGTACGTTACCGCTGCTCCTCACTTTCCTTACCGCCACCACCCCCACCACCGCTTGCACCGACTCTTGCAACATGACCAACGGCGCACCCTCCAACCTTGTCGCGTTCCCCAGCGTCTCCTCCTCCCTCCACTCCCTCCCACATGCGACGAGCATGCAAAATGTGTCGTTACATCCGAACATGTACGCACAGCGGGCAGCAGAGAGCGAAGCCAAGGTGCGCGATTCCCTTTCATCTGCCTATTCGGGCTGTGCTAACCTCCCCTTTCGTGCAGCTCCAAAAAGCCCTGTCAAAAACAGCCTCTTCCTACTCCTCTCAAAACCCTCCTGCGGTGCCAGCCTACATGGTTCCGGTACGTTTTCGCATGCCAACCTTTTTTCTTCCGTAACGCTAACGGACGGTTATTTTAGCCGCCAAGTGCACAGGACCCATCGACGCTGATGATGCGGAAGCCAGTGCGTTCTTCTCCCTTTCATGCCGTAGACCACTCACTGATTCCGTTTCTAGAAGACAAAAGTTTAGATACGAACACTCCCTCTCCACCCCACCCCTTCCGCCATATCTCCTTAGATTCCCTTCGCTATCATTCTATTTCGGGACTTTGCAGATGCATCACCACTCCGGCCGTTAGACTCGGCCTAAAACACCACTCTCACGCTACTCGCTTTCATCGCTTTCCTCGCATGCATCTCACATAGACACAGGCACTCTCTCACTGGCATTTTTCTCTCTGTATCGGCATATATCACTTTTCTTGGGTTCACTCTCTTTCTAATTAGGTATTAGTATCGTCGTAGAACACTGCGCATTTCATGTATTTGATCACTGGCATAGGCCAAATTTCTTGTGCATCGTCTAGTCATTGTATGACAATGTTACTGCGTTGCTTCATCGCTCTCTCAGGGTGTCTATCCTGTTGTTTCTACGCGTTTGGGGTGATTGGCAAGTACCTTTGTGGCGTGTCCGACTCCAAGGGCTGCTTTACTCGCCATATTTGCCCCGGGTAACCACCGTTTCAGCCTCTGCTCCCTGCATGCGCCGTCGGCTCCGGGACCTGGTCGTCACCACTCTCGCCAATTCTCGACGACGGTGAAGTGGGTGCAGGCTCTTCACCGTGGTCTTCTCCGGCAATCACAAGAAATAATTCAGCCCACGCGACGGCGCGTAAATAGCACGTGGTGATATAGCATCATCCACCAATCCTCTTGCGATCACCCGAACGCGAAAAAGCCAATCACCACTCTACGTCCATGTTCTCTGAACACACATCCTCCTCAGGATCTCGGCGCAGAACAAGATAAAGCCCCCGTGCGTGCGTGCGTGGGTATGACTTCCCTCTGCGCCCGCCAGCGGACGCAGACACACGTAGTGCATATCAAATGTCGAGATCATGTTTCGTCTTTCAGCCTTCCTCTATTTTGGTGCGCACTTTCCGCTTTCAGCACCTTTGAGCGCGACAACACCTCCGCGCGTTCCCTCTCTTCGCCCAAACGCACCGCCAGTAGGGTACGCCTCGCCGGGCAACTCTACCTGATCCTCCCGAGTCTCGCCTGCGCAGCAGACGGAGAAGACCGTCTTATAACCACAGCAGGAAGCACATGTGCGCGTTTGCGACGCCCCTTTGTTGCTGCCTGCCCTGCCAGGTCTCTTAATCGCGACGAATTCGAGCAATGTGTGCAAAATTCCTACCCTCGCGTCTTTACGGAGTAACGCAACCAGCGACGTGCACGTTACACCTTTGATAACATATAGCTGTACGTACGCCCATGATTCCTGTCCCAGGCCAGGATACAATTAGTTTCCGCCGGTCGTTCCACCAGAAACCACGAACGGTTACACCGGGACTGATACGTCGTTTCTGGCGCAGCGGCTCCGGGTCTGTCGTCCCGTACGTGGACGGCAGCGCGGCAGCCAGACCCGCGTTCTCATGCTGTACGGAAACTGCCGATGTCCACCAGCGACAAGACTGCAGGCCTTCGGTTGGGCAAATCCTGGCCGTTTACTGAGGGTAACCAATCGCCCGAGGTTTATTGCTGAATCCCCTCGCAGTTAGCGTCGGAGAAACATTTTAACATCACTGTATGACACGGTAGGCGCATCATTTTCTCTCATTAAAAGCCACCCTAATATTCTCCTTTTCCCATGTATTTTTCTAGGTTTGTTTGCCGACCATCCGACGCGAATGATAGGAAGTGGATCACGGTCAGCAGTACAGTTAACATGTGCAAATGCTGTTACAAGTCACCGTTGAATTCTTTAAACACCATCCGTATATTAGTACACGACTACAGGTCCTTGACATCATATGACCTTCCCGAGGCCTTGTGGAATGTTGTAGGTCCTTGATTTTATTTAAAACGACTGTTAAGGACGATCCCCAACTCAATCTGATAATACAATTCTGCAAAATACCCATCTATTTCTATATGCTTCGATACGGCCTGTAGCAACCTGGTTGCAGCCACCCCACGGACGTCATGGGCATTGCACACGGGCACACGCACACGCAGAACTGAGAGTGACGTCCTGCATCTCTGACGCCTGGCAGATTGGCATTTACAGGTCAGCAAAAGCCTCCGCGATTCCCTTTGATGCCAGTATTTCACGAATCAAAGTGAATTATCATCGGCGACATCATCTCAATGATATACCCACAGGGAGGTGTCTCAACCATCTATCGGACGGCTTAGATTCATCGCACAGATGTACCCTCGATGAATCTTTCTAATCGTGCCTCGAAGGTCAGATTCCAACGAAGGAAATGCGAAAGATCACTCCGCGACTGTGTGCCCTCATGGTGGCGGGGGATCCGTCATGCGCAGATAAGGTGTTGTGGAAGAAGTTTTGTTGACACATACTTGGTATGTGCCCTTTGTCTCAGCCAAGTATCTCTAGACGTAAAGACCTCTCCAACTCTATTTTTTCGATATGCTTACCGCTCCCGAAGCTTCTTCGAATGCCTCTTATCCCCTCGCCTTTCACAGGGATCAGCACGTACCGCACTCTTGCGTTCTCATCGCGATACACGATACTGCGCACCAGTAGTTCATGCTGCTCACTCACAGCCGCAGCAATGAGGCTTTAATCATAGGGCGTTCCGTAGGGTCGTGTCTACTGCACTCCCGGTGCGAGCAACGCCGTCCAGGGTAGGCAGATTATCGCTCGATTGCCTTTTAGGTACCCCCCCCTCTATTTCATCTTAGCTCCCCCTTCTGTTCCTCGACCACGATCGTACACGAAGCGTCAATGTGCCTTCTATGCTAGAGCTGGCCGTCGATGTCCAGACTTCCTGTACGATAAGATTAGACCAAGCCGACCTTACAAATTAAAGGGCTAGATGCAGCTTGGTTATTTAACACAACCACAACATAGGTGGTCATGGGATCAGGTGCACCGTTGGGCTTGTCGGCATTCTCCAGAGCCGTGTGAAGTACTTTGGGTCGGCGGTGAAGAAGTCTTTGATCTCGTATGTTTTCTGAAGTCCATTCTGCTATGTAGTACTGGGCTGCAAAAATTAATTACATAACTCCCTGCCTCGCGGTACCGATACGTCCGCATGTATGCCTCTACAATCGAGCACCCCAAATTATAGCACCTTTCTATACGTACGAGTTCACTTCACCGTTCACGGCTTTAATACCACTAGTGAGTACTAGCTACTCTCAGCGCCGGCTGTGGGTTAGCGATACTACTAAGAGACGTGCACCATACGGCGAAATAAGCATATAGGTAGCCATGACAGAGCTAGGTACAATTATAGACTGGGGATTCCCAGTGGTTTCCCTCTAGCCGTGCCTAGGGCAGGAGCTCCGTGCCATAGATGAACTAGCAACTCCGAGCAGAATACCGTAGGATTACTTTCTCGTTCTGATCCGTCCGATAAGGAGTGGACGTCCTCGCATAGATAATCGCCAGCGCTCATCTCCCATGTTTGGAGGGTTTGATAAGGCGAGTTCCTCTATTGTTCAGATTAACTTGGCCCTGTCAAAGGCGATGCTCTTCTAGGGCGTGCAACGGATCAGAACGAATTGCTCGGCCTAACTTTCCAGGCGGAGGACGCACATTGTTCTCCCGAGTCGGAGGCAAGTTAATATGCATAGCTTCGCAGATCGTTTCGACGTCTGGAAGATTTTGGGGTGGTGGTAGATAAGACTTCGAGCTTCAGCTTCGACAGCTTTATCAACGGCGTAATCAAGCACACGAAGAGCACGTTCAGAGGACGTGTTGATCACGTGATGGGAGATAGCATGCCCCAGCTGAGGAAATAGAACCCTCTTTTATGGAAGTTGCAAGCTCAAAATTTAACTTTCTGAACCTTCTCAAACGTGTCAGCCTCCGCTGAACGCAATCTAAACCAGGCTAGCATATATTCCGCGAGTACATATGTTTATTTCCAAAGGCATAGCATGCAGAATTGTGATACTCGTACGTCTAATGAGTAATATAATAATCGTCGCAACTCGAAGCCGTTCTGCATTATATCAACTAAATATCGACCGACGTGTATTGCTGGCCGAGATAAAATGATGGTGGCAGGAGGTACCGAGAAAATTGCCACAAAGAATCATTCCAATAAACGCATGATCATAGGTTGATTAGTCCATCTAGCGTCTAAACCTATAAGGAGTCGTCTTGTAGCCAGAAGAATGTCAGGTAATATTCTGGAGGAGACAACGGAGAACAGACCTCATAGTCTGGGCTGCATTATACTGGGGAATAGATTATTAAAATAAGGACGGGCTTGAACTGTCGCTGTTAACCCCACGCCGCTGTTGTGCTGAAGCGACAGTCCAGCAAGTCAGGACCAGCATCGTTGATACCTCATGCATCAGAGGCTCACCTGTAGTTCACGATAAGGTGGCCATCCGTGGCAAACGACTATAGCCGCAGGTGTGAGCGCGACATCAGATACTAAAGGGATAGACGCTGACTTTGAACAGGTTGGACACTGTATCATCCGGAGCAGGAGAAAACGACAGATTAATGTAAGTGAACTACAAGCCAAGAAGGAGGTATAAATTCGACTTGCAATGATGATGCAGAACACATCAACTCACTAAAGGATCCCCAGACTGCCAACCCAATTCCTTCCTCAAGAACTGTATCACAGCCTGAAAACGGTTCGAAGACGTGATCTTATAGAAATTCTGCTTCATTATCGGAGCGTTTCCAACAGCCTTAAAGCGCACGATAACTGGAACGCGCAATACCAGAATATGAACGACCTATCGATGCAAATCCACACGAATCACACGCACCCTTCGATGGATCCTTCTTCTTGTAGGTTTCAAGTGCTCTCAGCGCCTCTTCAATGGTTTCTGAGTTCTCTGTAGTGGCCCAGGACGATAAGGAGCGATGGGCCGCGTCTGAGCTTCCAGCTACTTGAGCCATGACTGCCAGTGTGGTTTAAGAGACGTTTGCGGTTGTCGAAGGGTGGATCAACGAACTGACGCGTCACGTAGTGTCACTCTGCGAGTTGTCACGACATCTGGGGCCGGGCCGGTTTACGCGATTTACTACTCAGGGTTTCCGAAGCGCCAGCGCTGAAAATTGTCATACTGATGCAATGAGTTGTGATGCGGTAGGAATACGAAGATTGGGAACGAAGCTGCCTGAGGGAGGGAAAGCTGGTGGGGAGCGAGGAATTAGCGGAGAGCACGAAAGAAGTGGAGGAACATGGACTGGTGTGGAGCGTAGAGTTTACAGGGAGCATAAAGTATGCGGGGAACGTGAAGCTGGTGTGAAAAATGAAACCATTGGCACTGACAAAAGCATACTCATCAGCCTCTCAGAGCCGAAAATTGATGCATCGATGCGACTGGGTCAATATATTTTCTCTTCCAGTACCGCAGGGGTGATAATCCATATTAATGTTAAAATAATGCCCCAACAAGGGACAAAAACTTATAAGGGTGTAAACGAGCGAAGATACAACCATAGACTACGTCGTTTATAAGTAAATAAATGAAACTAAACTGAATACGAATATACGAAACTAATACACCAATTAAGATGGGCAGGCACCACTCCGGCACTTTCTCCTTTTCTATCCGGGTAACAGCAAGCCTGTAATTATTCCCAACAATTAAATCTCGAAAGAACCGAGAGAGCGACCCTAGAGGCGCAATATGTCAACTCATGAGCAGCAGCACTCACACATACAGGGGCTTCAATCCACCAGCATGCTGTGTTAGGACTGGGAGCTTTGCCAATCCATCTGTTCATGCCAATCACCAGTCGCTCAAGCAGGGTGTGCTCGAGTATGCGAGATGCTTGAGGTAGTCCAGCAGAATGTACTGGAGTCACAAGTGCTCCTGTTGAGCGTGATGCTGATGTGGGGCACTCCAGCGGAGAAGCAGAGCGAAACATGCCAGAGAGTGACCCAGGTACTCCAGCAAAGTGCGTTGGAGTGCGAGCCAAGTGCGAGCATAGGAAGTGTACGGGAGGTTGACGACAGTGACCAAGGTGACACCGACTGGTTTCGGGCTTTACCATGCTAAGAGCGTTGTAGGTTATTTACACACCAGCGACGCGCCACTCCAATCGCTACTCCCATTATCAGCCTAATGGTGCGCAATAGAACTCGGCCATCTTCCCCATACATTTCTTGTGGCGTTTGTCGACGTTGAAAAATATCCAATACTGTCCCATGTTACAGTACTTCGGCAAGAGGTGGTTTAGCGGTCACGTCAGATATTAGAGAATCCAAGGACAGACTTAAGACAGACTCAACAGTGGAAAACAAGCTGCTGCTGACAGCCGAATTGAAACAGCCGGCTATTTGCCCGTATTGCTTTTGGCTTCTTCAGACTAACATTTGCAAGCCAACATGTGATCGATCATGATCGATGATCATCCGATGCATCGAACCGGAAGCTGAACAGTGGACTCCTCGCCCGTCCGTGTGACACCATTGACCATTTCCCCAAGGACGACCATGAATCTACGTAGTATGAGCGCAGTAAATTGGACAGGAGCATCATTCTCCAAGCTCTGGCACAAACCGTTCAAATATTCTGGTGCGCCAAACTCTGGAATCCATGAGTCATGTACATGAAAGATCTGTGTTTCTATAACTTCTTCTATTAAGCATACAAGTTCGTTTTAACTTGCCAGTGGTTATAATTACCTCACCATCAGTATTTGACTACGCAATTGAAGTCAAGCATAAACGCAACTATCACCATCCGCAAGCCAGAAGTACAGTAGGTTGAAAGAGTGATATAACTGCTAGCTACAAATACACACTACGTACAGTTGGTATGTCATTGAGAGTTCGACGGTCCTTGCCCTGGTAGGTTGCTACGTGGGGATGCCATTGCTAAACGAGATAGGCTCCTCGCCTTGAATTTCTCCTCTCTCAACTGGTAAGCCCCTTCCGTCCGGGAAACAGATTCAGGTATACTTTGTTGACTCTCTGTGTCGTCTAACCATGACGGCATACCGATAGCGGAGCTCGCTGCGGTGAACAACGTTCTTGATTTTGAGAAATGGACCCGCACAGCGATCAAGACGAACACAATTCCTTTATGATCACGGTGAGATAGCTGCAAGGCAAAGAAAAAAAACATGTAAACTTACCAATACTTGGTATGATAGCGGATTGCACAATAAACTGGGCGTTATGGCGCATAGGATACAGAATGATTAGGATCATGAGTTGCACCGTATACACCGCCGCACTCTCCACGATGATCCGCAAGATATTAATGAGGCTGAGCCTGGATGTAGAATCGACCACACCGGACGAACTTGAAGCTCGATGCTGCTTCCATATTTTCAATGCGATCATCCCTGTTGTCAAGACGTTTTGAACGAATGCAAATGGATAGATCGTGTTCATCCATGGTATAGTTTGGTCAAATGTCACCAGGCCAGGGTGGGTAAACCACCATAAGAGCACGGCGTTAATGACTACAGTGTGGGTGAGCAAGTAGTTTCCGTCGCGAGAAATAAATATAGAAACTCACAGACGCTTAAGGATAACAGAATTAGAGGAATGATAATAATGTAATAGTTATTGTTCCAGATGATGAAGCACCGGTAAATCTAGCGTTTGGGTGTTACAGCTGCCATGCCAGGAAGTGAAAAGCAATACACACGTACCACAAGACCATCACCAAGCCAAGTCATGATACATAGCATGCAGTTATGGGCAACAGTATCCCATCTTGAGAAGTCGTACAAATAATCCGTTGCGCCGTTGGGATCGACCCGCAGGACAAATACCCTGAGAAGACGATAAAGGTTGACCACTGTTGAAAGTTAAGTGCGTATTCGAAAATTGCGAATGGGTAAACAAACCTATATGTGCGGTGGCAAGAAGGTACATGAGTATTGTTGATGTCAGGAATATCTTCCGGCAACAGCATAAGCATCTCCATAGAAAATAGTGAAGGAGGTTGATGCACACCTTCGCTGACGCAGCGTTCGCTGACCTTTTCTTCAGCATAATATACATCGATTCGAAGAAGAGACAGCTATAGACGCCTGGGGAGAAATTATAAAAGTGGTTCAAACTCGTGGAAAAGGAATTACGCACCATATAGCAGGACCTTATTCCATCACAAACTCTCAGTATACCACAATCTTCCAACCCACATGTTTCGTTATCTCTCACCTCGACCCAGATGGCGACCGCGCTGGCTACTTCAGGCGATAGCGCCATGATCTCATTCGGCTTCTGCTCTGCTCAACGGACGGACGGTGATGGTAGGGTGGGGAGGAAGGAAAGTGTGACGAAGCGTGGCCATCGTTCTTTTCTTAAATTCAGGTGCATGGTGCCAGGCTGTCACTCCTGTCCCTAGGTACGCACTTTTCGCGGCGGCTATTTTCGGTTGGAAATAGACATCCCGATAAGGCAAATTCAATCAAATGAATTACAAAGCAGCAACAAAGCAGCCGCCACTGTCACTTCTTCGCATTTTTCCTTCTCCCACCGTGCGCCTTGGAGCTTCGCTGAAGGACTCTATATAGTCCCTAAAGCACACTGGGAGCACCCTACGGCTACGTAAATAAAACTGTGCGACTCTTCCAGACACCTGGGCTGAGGATGCTCGTACTGTTCGTACTAGTTACTGTGCGGAGTGCGGACCTCTTAGAGTTGGAATTTCATCGATATTCCACGTGGACAATGGGTGGAGCCGGCATAGAATACTGCTCATTTCACCGGGATATATATCAGAGGTGCAAGCTTTGCCTTTTCCAAATGTATCTATGATCATCATCTAGTGCTCACTCTCTCCACCCCTTTCCACTAAAATTCTACACTAGTTTGGTTGTAGCAAATTTTTGGAGCCTCCTTGGATGCGTTTATTAGTATGTTTTATTTTTCGTTTGGCAGGGATGAAGAATCGTGAGGTTGCTGGTCTACTGCGGAGTGTGCTGTGCGTGATTTCTCCCCCAAGTCCGAGCATTCTCCAAAGAAACCACAAGACTCGGAATATTCAGTGTACTATTGTTAGAAACACCGGTTATGCGGCCTCCATCTTATGCCATATCATTGACGATGCAGGTGGCCTTGACACATCCAGTGCACTGCTGGCAGTGAAATCATATGCACCCGAAGAGAATCAATTGAACAGTATGAACGCACGATTTTTCGTTTCACTTGATTGACGGTGATTCGAAAAACCCCACATGGAATATCGGTGTATTTTTCATACGTCCTAGAACATGACATTTCATGCCGCCCTTCGCCGAAGTAATAGCCACCGCGGTGAGTGACAGCGGAAACATCAGGTGAGGGCAAGGACGTACGAGAATACCCAAATTGAATTAGCAAGGCCGGGAGCTAAAAATAGCTCAAGTTTCTTGAGAGTGTATTTCCGCTGGGTCATCTCGTCTTCCCGGGGATTGAGATGGATAATCAGTGAGTGCGAAATTGTGAAATTGCTCTCTCTCAGCGATACTAAGAATGGCATGAATCCGCAGCCTTTCTATCCATAATCTGTTTTATACGCACCAATGCACTGTGTAAAATTCTTTCTTCATTTGGACTCTTGGAGACGCTGATCTTGAATTTAAAATCATCTACTGGATTGTTAGAATCAGCGGCGTAGACTAGACTCTAATATTTGGTCTGTTTCGTGAAATACGCGACGTCCCACTCACCCTGTGTGCCCTTGGCTGGGCGCCATTGAAGTAATACTTCATCGGCAAGATAGCTTCGGCTATATAAACGGTAGTATCACTATGGATTCCGAGAAATAGGATGCTTGAATAAATGAAATAGCTAAGCACCCCCTATTGGATCGCGGGTAGTTCTATCGTTGCACAGCGCTCGTCCGATTCTAGCGAATATACGGCATACTACCATCATTTTGAAGAACACGTAACGTAGATGGGGTATAAGTATAACACGCACACCAAGTGTTTGAACGCTCATCAATCAACATCCCTGCAATTACAGTCTTATTTGCCTCGTTGTACTATCATAAAAAGTCAAGTTTTGATATCAGAGCGGCGACTTCATTCAGTCCAGGCTCTCCAAAGCGACGTCAAAAAAGAGATTCTGGGTGCATTAATATAGATGAATCGGCGAACTGTGTGGCATAAAATTCAGTTTTGCATCCTTCATGTACCTACAATAAAAAAACTGTATTTATTACGTACATGTAGCATTGTCGACTGGCGCATGGTAGTTACCGAAGTTCCAACTGTTGCAGGAAGCTCAAAGACGGGTGCAGAACAGGCAGCCTTGATTTCTAACTATAGACTGTCTTTGCCAGGCGGGATTATTTTGGCGGTTGAACAGAGGCCAGAGGCTCTCGGTACCGAATGTCGTGAGAATTCGTCTGATCTAAGAACTATTTTCACATACAAGATGTGCATGGTCCACCTTCGTATGTCGAATAAGATGGGCCGTGTGATGACAATCGCGACTTGCCAGCAGTCGGACACCCAACAATGAACGAACATTGTTGGAGCAGTGACAACAAATTCCTACGCAGAGGGACATTCATAGCTACAAGAGGTCACAAGCGAATCGAGGTGATCAGTAAGAGGTCTTAAGTCCCAAACAAAAATCATCGAAATGACTAGTAAGAATTAAACATGATTGTGAATGAGGCTGATGATCAACGACATAACCTCTAAAGATGTAGACTAGATAGAAGAAGCCACGACTTGAAGAGCAAATGTAAAATCAGCAAAAGTTTGCGCACCCTCGTAGACTTCGAAGCACCGAAGGCCAAATGCGCGAAGCAACCCTGTGAAAATAGAATTTGAATTTCTGGCACCACGAGAAACTGTCTAAATTTGGGTTTCGCAAGCCAGTCATAATGCGTCCTCTGGCAGTCCTTACTTCGGTGCTTGAGAAAAATTCTCTCACCTAAAGACGCCAGCATCTCCTTTTGACGGTGTTCAGCTTCCGTCGGACACGAGAGGATACGAGGACGGAGGCCGAATAGCCCGATAGTGACGTCGAGGGTGCATTTTTTTGTTAACTCATAGATTCAAACACTGCAGCAAGAGCTAGCAGGAGCAAGCTATCCTTCAACATAGCATATTGATCAATAGAAGTGTCTCCCATATCGGCCACCAGATTGTTTTGCTCAACATGTCTTCGTGAGCAAAGTAGAGCAATGATGGAAAGAAGTATACCGAAAAAGATAATGTTAGGTATGTAGCTTATAGAGCAACTGCAGCTGCGTGAAAGGCACTGCTGTGCCATGAGCAACTGGAGAGAAGTCTCGATGTTGGGAAAATTGGCACGAAAATAGTACTACGACTCGGAAAGAGTAGAAGCCTTGAGCTGCGGAAGGAACTATAAATTCATTGAAAATATATCAGTTCATGATATAGTTGCACAGTGAGTGTTCTGGATGGAACCGGATCGTAGAGGAGAGCGGTACGAAAGGAAAGACAAATGAAATTCAGAAAGAAAACGGAACGTCATGCAGGATAGTGTTTGCATTCCACCTGTTTGATTAATATGCGCAAATAAAATATAGCAAATGACGTTTTGGCATCTAAGTAAACATTCAGTGATCACCACCACTTTTAAGCGGGAAGTGATATTGAAGGTCGAGGCAGGATCGATGCACCCCATTCTTATTGAGCTCACAGTACAAAGATTAGATTACCAGAATGCATAAGTTCTGATGGGAAGTATATTCAAAGTCAAAATGCATTAAGAGGGAATCGAACCCCCGGCGGGTCGAGCTATGCTCGATGGCAACGACCCAGGTTACCACTACCCCATTAATGCTGACGAAAACTTTACTCTTCATACCATATGTACATATATAGATATAAATGTAAGCATTTACAGAGCATACACTGAAGTGCTACTATTTATCAAATCTTCCTCAGTTGCATAAAATGACATTCATACAATTATATTCATTTACTTTTATGTAATTACACGATGGGCCTATCAGCATGGACAGCCATCACAGCAGCACTATAAGTACACAGCGTGGAAGGAGAATTCCGAGCGGTCCGATGTCTCTGAAAATATGACGGATGCCGAGTATAATAACTACAAGTGTAAAGGGAATTCCTTCCCTCAGCTATTCACCACCCGGCAGCCTCTACGAGTCCACTGGCGAACTGCTCCATTCCAATGATCCGGAACATGCCCTTCCGGCCCCATTCACTGCCCTCTCCAAATTCACGCCTCCAGGAGCGACCTGACTTCCATCGTCAATATCATATCAGGCATACACAACAATAGCAGTACTCACTCAAGCCATCCTCCCAGGCGTATAGTTCCACCCTCCATCCCCTCCGCAATGCAGTCCTCACAGGACCCAAAAATCCGTCTTCGTTAAACTGGCCTACATTCCCGTCACCAGTTGCGAGAACAATGGTCGACCCTTCTGGAACGTCATCTGTCGCCGCCAGCGCCTGGTGTAACTTCAGCTGCAGCAGCTCATCGACACCTTGTTCTCGGTACTTGATCCTGGCAGGTGTCCCTGTACTACCAGCCCCAGTATTGAGCGTTCCGCTATTCCCGGCGTTGATATGGTTGTTGAGGTGCGTCGCCATGTAATACGGATGAAGGTCCGCGTTTGTAGTAATATTAGCAGTCGCGGGAGCAGACTTGCCGCCACCAGCCCCGCTGCCACTGTCGCTCCCGGACACGCGCCGGACGTGCCCGAGTTGCTTTCCTTTCCCCGACCATGCGTTGAAGGAGATATTCTTTACGGGGCTCAGTTGAGGTCCCTTCCCGCCACTATGGGCTCTGAACGACCCAGGCCTGCTGTCTCTGTCTCGATCATTTTCGCGATGCCGTTCGCGATCCATACCATCACCTGGGTAAGTATCGAAGATCAGTTATCGAGGTCCTCAATGTTACGGCAAGCGAGGACATACATACCTAAATCAGGTACCCGCAGATAAACCCGCACCTCGTATCCGAGCCTTTCAATGCCATCCATGGGCTGATAAAGTGGACTAGAGGTAACAATGACCCTCCTAGTCACTGGCCGCCCCCTTTCCAAGATTAAAGCCAGAGCGGCATGCCACAAGTGGCGCGGAGTCCGCTTCGCCTTCCCTCCCCTCCCAGCTTTGACGACTTCCTGGCTAAAAGTCTTCGACTTCTTCTTACTCTCCTCACCATCCGAGTTCACCTCCTTCTTTTCTCTTTCTCGGGCACCCATATATGCGCTCAACACCGACCCTGAAGGAAGGGAACGCGAGGTACCTTTGTTAGCCGTAGCGAAAGACGGCAGTGGGATAGGATGGGAGCTCTCCGTCTTCTTGCCGTTCGTGCCTGGAATAGGCAGTGGTCTTGCAGAGCTCGGATGGACAGCATCAAATGCTGATACGGGAGTAGTTGTGCTAGCCGACGATGCAGAAGCCAGAATAGGGGGAAGTGGTCGCCGAGATTGCTTCTGGCGCGGAGGTGGGAAACGCTTCAAGTGCGAAAGAAGACCAATGAGAATATTGGAGCTGGAACATAACGTCAGCGTGAAGGAGAATTCAGCGGTCGAGAGGAACACACTGGTCAATAAAAACATGAATCAAAGTGTCCCCCTTCTTGGGCGGACGACCACGAGGGTCATACTCCTCTTCTTCCTCTTCCTCTTCCTCCTCCGCCTCCTCGTCATTATCAACGTCATCATTCACGAATGTCTTTCTTCCTCCCGTCCCTGTTCTCCCACCGAATCGTCTATCTTCATCCAACCCTCCCAGCCTCTTCCTCGATTTATCGCTTGCACCCTGAATCTCCAGATGTGAAATAACTGCCCCTAGTTCCTTTCTCTCCTCAGGGAACAAGTCCTGCAGTTTGCGCGCCAATGTCTGTAGCCGCTCCCGCTTGTCCGTCATAGGTTCCCCAACTGCTTCCGCAAGAAACTTCTTCTCCCTTCCTTTTCCCTTCTTCCCTACCACGGTCGCGGTTGCGACGGCGATAGTGACGATCGCAGGGGCGGGCAACGACGTGTCAACTCGTAATTGCGGCACTGACTTGGAATGCACCAGCGCCTTGCGCTTCGTGCGCGTCTTCTTCTTCTTCTTCTTCCCCTCCATTTTCTCTAACACGTTCTCCTTAGCCTCCTGGTCCTTGCCTTCTTCTTCTTCTTCGACACCATCTTCACCAGGAATCCTCATACTTGGAGTCCTCATCCCAGGAGTAGGTGGTGTACTTTTATAGACGCCCCCACTTGCCAAAGAGCCATGGATGTATGCCTTCTTCGCCCGCGGACCACTCGAAGAGGACAACGAATAACCTTCCTCCTCTTCCTCATCCTCGTCGTCGATGTCACCGTCCAGATCCAGGTGCTCTGAGGATGATGACACGGAGGAATACCCTGTCCCAATCTTCGGTTTCACATTGCCCGCAGCAGTGGGAGTCTTCGCACCGTCTAATCCACCTTCCGGGCGTTTCAATATCGATACAAGCTTAAACCCCTCTATAGCCGCGAGGCGCGCCTTGGCCTTCTTCTTCTCCTTCTTGCGCTTCGATTTAGAGGGCGACGAGCGCGAGCCAATGGTAACTCCGCCTTCGCCTTCGGCTGTTGGGTTACCTTCGTCATCGTCGTTATCGTCATCGTCATCAGCCGCGGTCGCGGCGCTTGTGTCCCCGATGGGCGTGGCAGTGCCTATCGTCGATGGGGCGCTCTTCGGAGGCCGCTTCCTGCGCCTCTTGCGCCGGGGTTCTAAGAGAGGGAAGACGAAGTTATTCAACTGATATCAGTTGGCGGATTGGCTTTTGGATGTGGGAAAAGGGAAAACAAAAAAAATTCCAAAAATTCACGAAGACAAACACGAAGAACAGAAACATATCCGAAAAAATTTAGGAAGAATAAAAGGAAGGTAACTCACCGATAACATGCCTCCACGCGCTGTCTTGCTGTCCTCCGCCTGCCTCGCGTTGCTCCATCCACTTCGTTCGTTCAGCGGCAATAAAACTTAGTGCTTCGTCTAAGTAACCTAGTGAAGGCTGTTGCGCTGCCTCATCGGTCGCTGGCGCAAGAAAATGGAAGAATGCTGTGGACTCAGAATGGCCCTCCAGGTCGAGAGCGGCAGGATAGTCGCTGTGCGGATCGAGGTCGGGAAAATCAGCATGCGCCAAGGCAGCTGAAATTCCGCCAGTAAAAAGGGCGGAGGAGGCACTCGGGCGGGGAGCCGAGGGGTTGTCAACGAAGGAGGATGACGAGCCGCTGGGAAAGGAGGTTGACGCAGAGGCGGAAGGTGGGTCGTGAACGGGTATAAATCCCGAAAAATCGTGATCGCGTGGTGGTACAGCATTAACATTAGCAGCCGAATCTTGGCTCATATGCGGGAGGCTTAGTGTTGCAGAAGAGAGATAGCCAGGGGAATGGGGATTTGGCAGGACAGATGGAGTCGTAGAGAGTGATAGAGAGTGCGCATCGTCTCCTGATGAGGTGGTGCGAAAGTGCGCCGAAGAGGTAGAAAGGGAAGTAGTAGTAGAGTGTACATCGGTGGTGTTCGAAACAAAATCGGAGTGCAAGTCTAGAGAAGTAGAAGCGGGTTCGGAAACAGAGGTTGATAGTACATTAGATATTGTTGTAGGGCGCGAAGAAGACGGCGCAGGGGAAGGATCGGTAGGTGGTATGGGCGATATATCTGGTACGGGATCCGGGCGCAGGTCGAAAGATGGTATGGGGGAGGAGTCGACAGCGGGAGACCTGTCATCCAACCGCGGGTGCAGGCCCCTTTCATTCGGATGTGACGCGAGGGAAGAGCTGATGGTAGGCACATGAGAATCAGGCGTAAACCCTTCAGCACCGGAACGGGTCTCTGGAGTAGGAGAAGGCTCAGACTCAGGTAGACGGTAGGAGAGGAGGGAGAAGGACGATGAGGTTTGGGGGAGGTGGGAGGTGGAGGAGGAGGTGCGTGGGTCGGAGCCTGACGAGCTGGAGTGGTGCGAAAGAGAGGATGCGGATGGGCGGAATGAAGATGGGAGGGAAGGGTTCGAGGGCCGGGAAAGGGACGATAGGACGGTAGTTGGGTTTTGATATGATAGCAATGACGGCGAGGTAACGAATGAAGCTGGTGCATTTCTCGATGTCGTCGAGGACGAGTGGCGAGAGGCTCTCGAGACGACGGAGACCTCTCGAGGCGTCACTAAATCGTCTTCTTCTTCCTCTTGACTTGTAGAAGAACCGTCGATCGAATTCAGAGGATCCTCAGTCGAAGCCAGAGGCACCTCATGTGCCGTTTCCCCACTCTCATCAAGTGAGACAGAGTCCACGCGAGTGTCGCCACCATCAGGCTCAGAAGCGATCTCTATAGTCCGAGCACCTTCAGACAGAGCCGGCGACGGAGGTGGAGATGTAAACTGCAAGACCTGCCCATCCTCTTCGTCTTCCTCATCGTCGTCGCTAAGAGGATTAATCCTCTCCGAAGTGGGCGTACCGCTCTCCAGCTCCAGGTAATTCGCTATCCGAGGCTGATTCCACACCGTCGAGCCTTCAGCATCCAATACAGTCCCCGAGGCGCTCCTCGTTCCGGCGACCGTTTCCCGATCAAAGTCAAAATCGGTCGTCGAATTCGATGGGCGGCGGGTGGAGATGCTCGCATCGCTCCTGCCTACCAGCACGCTGCTTGGTTGCCACGTGGAGGTCGTTGTGTTGTCGGTGCGTTGCCCAAAGGTACTCTCGGCGTCGGTGCCATGCCCAAATGTCCTTGAGGACGATGAGCTCGACTGCGGAAACGTAGGAAGGCGCGGGTGGGCTCTAAGATGACTCCATTCACGCAGAACAGTCGTAAAGGCGCCGAGATCGGGTAACTCGTCGGATGTAGGCTCTGAGAGAGTAGATGTAGTGGTCGAGAACGGACTGACGGCAGGTGGAGTGCGGGGGGTGGATTCCGAGTTGGAGGTGGAGGGGTCGCTCATGTGTTGACTGTAGGGTATTAGCCTTGTTGTATAGGATATACTTTAGTATAACTATGAGAAAGAAGGACGAAATATGCAAATGAAAAGAGAGCGGTGGTCGAGGACTGGTGCAGATTCAGAAACGAGGCAATGAAGAAACGTGGTGGGCGCATGTCTAATCATTTGGACTCAATGATCACACCTACCAATTACAGCAATTACCACATTGGGAGATCACCTGGAGCGAGGCGCCCGCACAAAAACATTGAGAATATGTACTACTACTACCTGTATTTTTCAATCGCACTTCCGACATCTGCACCTACATAATTTACTTAGCCTTTGTATTCCTCACCGCCTGATTGAGAGTCATTCTCTCCAGCATCAACTACTCTGACTTCAACCGGAATGTCATCTGTCTTCTCCGTTACAGTTGCCTGATTCGTAATCATGGCGACTGTGTCATCCCCGTCGAATAAACTACATGCAATTTGGAGAGTATTTTAGTAAGCGACAAGTTGACATGTCATAGCAAGGAAATACTAACGCTGCAGTCTCCTCCAATGTCCGCTGTAAAATCAGTCAGTCGTCTGTCTCTTTAAAGGTGAGTTAGAAACTAAACAGACATTCTTTGTTTCGACGAGGTAAATGCAAATGAATACCAGCTCGAAAGTTAACCAGGCAATGTAAACTGTCTGTGCATTGCGATGGAAATTTAATAGCCGCGCCTATAGACTAATAATAGAGACGTACATAGTACTTCCATCCCAACCTGAGGAAATTGGTCAGAACGTTCCAACCGGAGGCATATGGTGACTCAGCTTACGCTTGCAGCGCAATTGGATTTACATATCTATTCGGTCAGAAAATAAAATGCATCAGAGGTCATCCCACAAAGTTCGCCAGTTAAATGTTACTGACTGGTTGAATAGAAGAGACAAAAATATAGTGAAGTTGAAAAGCGTGAACCCTTTAGAGCGAAGACTGTACGGAAGAATTTCGACCGCGTATCTATAAAGTAGTAAGTCCCAAAGCCATACACTCAAATGTAAATGGCAAACACTCACGTAACGATTAATGGGGAGTAAGCAAGCTGTAGAGATAATTAATATCCCTCATCTGAGTTATGAATCGAAGTCACTATACAGCATCTGGAATAGACAGTTAAGGTGTCAGATAGTGACTGCACATGAAGTTACAAAGCTTACAAAACGAAGAAAACAGAACTGCGAGGCAAAATTCCATTATTTCAGCAATAAGACAGTCTTGCGTTGAGAAGCTCACAAATCATAGCGATAAACGTGTGCGCTGCAGCCACATTCCCTGTTTTCGAATACAGGGCAAAACACACTGTTTCTAGTGTCCAGCAGACCAACATCCCTTATGAAATTTTTTTTGAGTATTACAGCAGTACTTCACAGGAGAAAGAATACATGCCAGCGGTGGAAACGATAAATAAAAGCCTTCTTCCGACTTTGTCGCAAAGCATCGAGGCAATAACACAGATAATGAAGTTGTAGATTTGAAGGACGCCATTCTATACAGAGAAAAAGAATCGACGTAAAAGCCTCAGGTCTCAGAAGTTGGGTATTCTTCCCAATAGTTGCATTGAACTTACAATCAAAAGTTGAATCGTTGGATCAGTAACTGATAACACGATTAGTTGGATAAAATAAACAAGATGCTGAATATGGAAGGCGACTTACTTCCTATAGCATCCAATACCTTATTGAGATCTACCATGACGATTACTAGAGTCCATAAAGATATCATAACCATCACTTACAGTAGGATCTATCAAGCCCGAATAATTAAGTACTTATCCAAGGGAAAAAAAATCTGTATACTTACGCTAATCCGTTTCCAGACCACTGCGAGAAAAATGCAATCGCAACAATGATGCGCATGCGCCTTCTGTTGCCCGGCGTTTTGAACAGACTTAGCCACCCGACGTTAGTCTTGACTTCTCTATCCAACTCTATGGCCGCTTTGATTTCGCGGAACTCGTATTCGACTAGAGGATCTTTTCTATGTAATAAGATAAGGGTGAGGAAACTGAAGAAGGAGGAAGGAGCTATGGCCTACTCGTTTCCCCTTGCATGATAATATGCTAACGTATGCAGCGCCTGCTTATCTCTTAAAAACACGATTCAAAACATAGTGTTGATAGAAACGTCGAATTTACAACAGACCTTCCTTTGCTCATGAGCCAACGAGGAGACTCCGGCACGTACCACATCAAGACGACCTGGATTATAGACGGAAACCCCTGTATGGCAGATGGGATCCTCCATGACCAACTTGTAGGGATGTGAAATGTTCCGAACGTCTAAAAATCCAAATTATTAAGAAATGAAGTGTGTGAAAATGGCACACACCGTCCAGGCAGCACTAGTGGTCAGCGAGACGTCGTTACTATGAAGAAAAAGGAACAAAAAATAAGTAGATGGCGTACATAATGCTTCCAAAAATCCTGCATTATCACAGCAATAATGTAAATTAAGCTTGAAGATAATATGGTATGAAAGAAACGTGCCAGAGGCTGTTGTATAGGGATGTAATTTGTCCTCTGTGGCCTAAAATATTTATATAAGTTTAGTGAGTTGGCAGCCAGGCAATTTAGCTGTACTTACTAGGATATGCCAATTCCGAGATCAGCATCGGAGCCCCGGTGGCCGCGAAGGTTAAGCCGAAACCAATTAACCATCTTCATCATAAGCATCCATTCGTACTGCAATGAAATAGGACAAAGACTAAGACAGACCTTGCCCCGATAAACATATGCACACTCTGAGACGCTGCCTGTATGATGGTCCCAGCAATCATGAGGGAGGCACCCCATATAATCGTTGACCGCCGACCCAAGCCATCGGACATATAGGGTGCAAAAGGAAGGGCACAGAGAGAACCGATGTTCTGGGCATGATGGAATTCGTCATGTGTGTGAAGATATAACATAGGCAATTTTACCTGTATGGCATTTAATAATCCAAGCTGTAAAGAGTGTAAATAAGAGGTGAGGATACATCATGCGAAAGAGTATCTTACCGAGCTACCAGTAGGGTGGTTAAAAGCATCTTGCCACTGGCTCAGTGATTGTAGACCGTCTTCGGAATAGTTAAATTAAATATGGCTTGATAATTTAAATGTAGACATAGACATCATGCACTTACTCATCATGCTTCCTGCGTTGACGAATGTGATTTATAGATGAGAACAATATGAGATAGCTGCTACGAACCGTCATATCCGCTCGTCGAAGATGTGATGAGTCTGGGTCATGACATCAGTTTCATGGATGGATCAATAAGTAAGCGTTGATAACGACAATATAACAATCCAAAAATTAAGTAAAATAAGCCCTAAACATCATGCTCAGCATCATGAAAACCAGGAGTGGAAGTAGCTCACGTCGATTTCGGTACCATGGCGTAGGATCGAGGAGATGCCCATAACTGATTTCGACATTGCTTGAAAGAGCAGGTCCTCCCGCCATTGTTGAAAGATTGGAGGAAAGTCTCAGAATGCAGAATAACAGACAGCTTCACCATCTAGTATTAAGTGACAGAAAGAAGCGGCGTGCGGAAATGAGAGGGGGAAGAATTCCTCAGCAGAAGCACAGCGGAAAATATCGGACCGGGAAGGAGGCCACATTAGAACGCATAACGGCAAGTTTGCGAAAGATAGCACAGAATTGAATGAGCAAAATACCACGAAGAAGAGGATCTCCTGCTTGATCTGTAAGAGTACCGTAACGAGTCAACTGACCCCAGGTACTATTTCCGGCCCCAATAACATGTCAATGACAAGGTTCATAGAATCGTCGGGGAAGCATTCGAAGTGGAGAGCATACGAGTCTCGGAAAATTTTTAAGAGCCTTCCTATGACTATGCCTATTGATATTTCGGATGCATCCCGATGTAGCTTAGCACGGTTCAAGTTGGGGACTCAGAACAGCGTACAGATATGCACACAGTCAAGTGGTACCCTGGTGAATTTGCTCCAGTTCTAGCAGTGGAAGAGATTGGAGAGAAAATGGGCAGCATGGGCAAGAAATAAGCAAGTTGCCTCAAATTCGAGTATTAAAGGTGAAGGTGAGGGTTGAAACGCCAGTGATGGCCAAATTTTCGAACGATTTTAGAAACGAGCCATGTGTTAAGTGGCATTTCCCAATAATAACTTGGAATCCAGCACATTTCCCAGAAAGATAGATGTAAGATATGAGAGCTGTTAGGAATACAGCGATAGAGGCAGTTGCTTGAATCATAATGGAATGATATTTGGAATTGAAAGGATGGCCGCCACATCTGACGTGACACGTTCAGTTCACTGTGATGCCGTTGGTTGAAAGAGAACCGGAAGTTTGGGCCGCACATTGCTTACATAAGTATCGCTGCAGGGTGCCACCCGTCAACAACACTTGAACCAAAGTTCAAACCACAACGCTGCCATGGGCTATGGCCGACATACAATGCTTCCTCTTTTACTATTGGGCTCATAATGTCTTTCGATAACATATTCTTTCTGTTATTAAATCTTCTGATCTCGTCCCGGGCGATAAAATTAAACTACCTATGGTCAGTGAGTAAAAATGTAGCACATTGCTGCAAGTTAGTCCTCAGTTTTCTAACGTTTGAAGATCTTGCATAGATTCCGGAAAGCCCTGATCTCTCAAGATGCGCACACAAATTCGCGCACAATAAGGACTCGCCCTTCAAACTAATCTCAATGGTGGCAAAACGGCAAACATTAGATCACCACCTCGGGGCCTCTCAAGCAGATAGTAGTCTATTCTTAGGTCTCCCTGTCCAATTTCTCTATTGTGTCATGATATACTTGTAAGGTAACTTCCCTACGTGTATTTTTACCTGCTGACGCGTCGATTTATAGTGCAGCGGGCTTACAGCTCCCTCAGGCTGCAATTCCACTGCAAACGAGGAACATCCAGTTGAACAGAAATGTCCGTCGGCAACCTCGGGGAAGAACGCACGATGTATTACTGTTCACATCTCATTCTAACTCAGTTCATCCCCAACGGTGCGTATCCTTCGTTTCTATGCGCGCATTAGGATGGTTACGTGAAGCTCGCGCTGTGTTCTTTTAAAAATCGCGTGTATTGACACGTCATCCCGTAGAAAACCTACAAACCCCTCAGTGAGAGCAGTGCCACACTTCCTGGCTGTGATGTGACCGACCTTTCGACGATCGGCGAGTGCCTTGTCACTAGTGCCGATATAGTCATTTTATTATGGCAGTCTCAACTGTTCTAACGGCCGCTTAACCGTGACTGCTATTCGTTAAAGCCCGTTTTAGCAGGGACAATGTGCTCACGAGTTGGTCGAAAGTTTCTGAAGCGGCCGTAGGGATGGTCGTGGCAGAGGGAATGTGATGGTCGCAGAAAGCCTCCTGCCTCGTCCTACCACACCCATACCTTCCTGCCTACAGCAACGCGGTACCCGGGCGGCACTCTATCTGCATCCCACATGTATGCGCTCAACATGGAACGAACTCTAGCTCCTTACATCTTCGTTTTGAAATCCTCAGAAGACATACTTAGGATCTCCTTCAGCAAGTTCCACTGTATTCTCAACACGATAATGACACCTCCATGGATTCATATTCGTGCCGTTGTCTATCCTTCCGCCCCATGCATCTCTGCATCATGGTCATATGTTAATAAAACCGTTCTCAGATGTTCTCTACGGTAGACATGGAGGTATTGTCGATCGAACGAGGTATACTTCTATTGTCTTATGGGGCCACCTGTGGAATGGAAGTAGAATGGGATCTGGGTCAACCCCTATCTACCTAAATATCCGTCTTATTGTGCATGTTTCGCCTATGGAAAAACGTCAAGGTCAATCATTCGAGCAGCTGTTCCCCGCCAAATGCCTCGTGCTGGTGGTCATTTTGACACAATCCAAAACATCCATTTTCGGTTTTGGAGTCATTTATAGCCATAGGTTCCGTTTTGCTCTCTTCATTCCGACCAATGCCTGTCGACAGTTGGACACTCCTCATGGTTGTTTATCAACCTATCCTGGAACACTATACAGTAATTCGAGTTACATGTTCTACAACTGGAGTACATATAATTACAAGGAATGGTATACCATCTACAGCAAGCGGGAACGAAAGAACGAAAAGCGATCTACAAAGCAAACACCACCCAGTGTCTCCATTAACTCTTCCTTCATCCAATCAAGTCCATTCCTCTACGAGTACCACTTTCCAAAGAGTCTTTTGATACGGAAACCGGCAGTTTCGCCATTTGGGCTTTCGACATCTTCAAGCTCTGGTGCCGTAGTGCCATAACTCCTCACTTGTCCTTTGCCGCTCTTCCATCGAGGGCTCATCTTCAGCGGGATATACTCATCCAACCCTTCGACATCCCATCTATCGTCGTCATACGCGCCGTTGCCATTTACCATGACGTCCACATCCTCCAGCGTCATGTCCTCCTGCGCCCAACGCACGAGGCTGCTCTCTTGCTCCCTGAAGCGGAACACGGATTTCGCTGAAAGAGAGTTGAAAGGTTTTTGCAAAGGCTTCAATGTGCCCCCGGCACGCGACAGGAGTGGCATGAGCGTGTATGAGAGTGTGTGTAGGTGCTCGAGGGTAAAATGTCGAGCTTTCGGGGAGGAGAAGAGAATATAGCTGCAGATCAAGACCGTGCTGGACAACGATAATGCGACTGTCAATACCCAAAAACAGCTACTTCAGGGTGTAAGACCTACCCGCTGAGAAGAAGAATCACCGCAATCCATGTCCTGGAAATACCGGATCGGCCTATGGAAGGATCCAGCAGCTCATCGCCATCGTCTTTCGTGTCTTCGCCCCCAGTATCTTGTCCATCCTTCTGCTCGCCTTCTGCTGCGGTATATTCTGTTGGCATATAAAGATTGCTCTCCTTGGGAACAGTGGGACATGCGTGGCGGGTGACCCAGACGAAACAATGCACCCCCCGTTGTTGGTTGACATACCGTAGCGTTTCTTCATTCATTGTCCGGTCTGTATCCAAGTTACACCGGAGGTCAATGTTCGCGTACCGCCTTCGACCGCCTTCCCCATACCCGCCGATTAGGAACAAGTGCAAAGGCGCTGTAGTAGTCGCAAGGGAAATACACAGCGATCAGCATGATACTGGGCCTTGAAGGAGAGTTTAAACCTACACTCTATGTCATCTAAGCTGTCGAGATGAAGTGACACCGCGGCATTTATACCGCCATCGACTAATGCGGACATCTTGGGCAGTTTTCCTGCGATGGCTGTAACTCTGGTGTTTGTATCTGAAGATTGTCGGTCATCCCAAGAGTCGTAGTCGAGCTCATAATCGCCGCCCGACGAGATTGGTTCAGGTACTACATCTAGGAGTCGTAGGGAAGTCGTTCAATGGCAGTGCTAGATAACACAAGATTGAGGAAGTGGAGCGTGCTTAATTCTCACCTGTCATGCATATCCAGGTTCCTTCAGGGCACTAAGGGACGGCGATGAAGATAAGATGTGTGAGAGGACTGATCATTATACGAGGAAGAAGTAGCACAGCCTTCGCTCTTGCTGCACGAAAACGCTCACCGAATTCGATGATTCCCCTACTTCGATAGGCGACCTCCGCATTCCATTCAAGACCACTTCATAGACCCTCCTAGAGGTAGGACTCTGTCCAGGCACAATTCCCGCGTCCACAAGTAGCCCGTGTCCGTCTTTCACTCCCGTAATCCCTACGAGCGGGCATAGATCATACTTTCTCCCTATAAACTCAAATGCGCAGCCTTGGCTCAAATCGTTATGCGCAAATTCGTGAGTGAACGTCAGAGCAAGTCCTTGACGAGGGATGTTTGAAAGAAGGAGAAAGCTGGCGAATAACCGGACGCCTGAAGGGAACGTAGGTAACGACATCTTGGGAGGTGGTAGTTGGCGGTCGCGGTATCAGACAAAAGAGGGATTAGGAATGACATCTGAAGTGAGGTTGCCGTCTTTGATTTCCAGTTGCCGAAGAACTCCCATTGCCTCCTGGCTAACGCCCCTCCATGTTCTGCTCATGTTGCACGCTCATAGACTATGTACCGGAATCGGAGATCAATCCGGCAGTATATACTTCTTGGGCTCCTCCACTTGGTCTTTCGGAGCAAGAAGACACCACATGCACGAGTTCATTGCAATCTGCTGACCTTTTGATGTGATGTTTTGAGAATGCTGGGCTGACATAGCCAGTAGTGACGTAGACTAGGCTATTCTCGCCTTGTTGCGGGATAACTGCGGCTCGGCTATATTTTTGGGCACATTCAGCAGTTGCTCTATCACGCAGGAACGACGGAAAGGTTATTATCCTGGGAGGCCAAGGATGAGCCCCTGAGGCACATGTATAAAGGACTTGGTTTTCTAAATACAGCGTTGTTACATATAGTGTATTGTACACAGGAATCACATTGCAATAGGAAATGAGCTGTAAACAGTCGTATAATTGGCCAGCAAAGCACCAATATAAGGAGTGGATCTCCATGCGGGATGAGGATAATATACGGTCGACGCAGTATCCGTTAAATATTGTGCATGTTCTCCTAGAACCTCTGGTCAAGAAGTGCACTTTTCCACTAGTACATGTGTATACATCGTGATCCTCAATGTCTTAGGACAACAGAATAACCTGGAAGTGGCTCACGATGAGCTGGACCACAAGCCAAGGAGACTAGTAAGCTGTCGCCCCTGGAAGTGTAGAAGTCGATCGCGAAGGACGGTCGATTTTGGTGTCCGTGTAAGTCTGCACGCTGACCGCCAAACCTTCACTACGGCTCCCCTAATACTACATTAAGCAATCAATGTACATGAATATAACGACACTTACTTTCTCAGAATCTACAAAGGTAGGAAGGGTAGCAGTTTCACCATATCTGCGTGAATGCGAGGGCTGTGAGATTTGGGACAAGTGAATTGATACCGGCTCGTCAATTTTGTCTCGTAGATCATCCCGTGCGTTGAGACTGCCCACAGGTTAGCAAAAGGTTCAACAAACGAAACCATAGGGAAATGAGCCTACGTTGCGAGATAGGAGTTCAAGTACACTGAGGAAGGTCTGCTCAGTACTAAGATTACTGAATAAAGGTAGCTCATATCTCTTACATTTGCTCAGTAGTAGGTAGAAGCCTGTCAATACGCTCTATTAATATCCGCCAGTGGAGTGAAGATATCCAAAACGCACCCAGGAAGATGAAGTTGTGAGGCATTACGATGTACATGACCATACCAAGAGCAGCATCCAGACTATGAAGTGGTTTAGGATACGTAAGTGTATATGAGCATGCAACACTCACGCGACGATCAAGCCGGTGTTGACGGTGTAGAGCATTAGAATACCGATGATCGAGTCCGTTCTTTAATCCAGTTAATACAACGCTGATATAAATGGGCATGAAACGCACGATCGGAACCCGGTTTTAGAGCGATACAACAGGAAGCAGAGAGCCAAAGCAACGCTGAGGTCACTCCCAGTGCCAGCTGCGAAGTTGGTATACAACAAGCTCTGGATAAAAGATGAGTGAGAGAGAACCAGTGCATCACGTGAATATTAGCGCACTGAGAGAGTGGATAGTTCTAGGTACGTTGTGATCTGGAAACTGTAAGATGCATTAAATGCGTGAATAACATCATTTTCCACATGACGCACGCTTTCGATGTAATGACTGGAGAATCAAAATATTTAGCGTTTGTAAACAGGATGTGACCCTTCAAAGATACTCACCGATACCGACAACTGCGTGAAGCATAACACATTAACATTAGAAATAGCATATCTGCATTCTGATCAAACTTCCGCACCGAGATCAGTTATCGATAATGCTAACTATGATTAAACCGGGTTTATAAGCTTCTTTATGCATATACGGAAATTTTGCTTACAATCCATATAGTGACTGGGATATTTCCATTGCTCACTGTAGCGTAAACGAATTAAACCACAAATCATGTCGGGAGCGATTAAACCCACGTCGATAGACACGATTTGCAAACATGGATCGAATGAAGAAATTTGAAATGGACTACGTCAAAATTCGTGAGCCTTTTAATCCAAATATAGCAGATGAGTACTTGCCGTGATAGCCACATGTATCTAAACGGATAAAAGAGATAGAAATGACATGTAAGCACGAGCGGTTATTATCCTGCACCACATAGACTTACAATTACGCTCCTGTAAAGAATATTAGAACGGATGATATCGAAAAAAAGAAAGGTCACTCACCATACCGGTATGAGAAGCGCCAGTGGGTTGATGTAATTGGAGACCATGTAATGATAAAGAATGTGGGCATTCAGAGCAGAATCAAACGTATCCAGCACTCTAAAGCAGAGATTTCAGCATAGTGAAATACGTGTCATCACGAAGATGCACACAAAAGGAAAACAACCTAGGAGCATATTGAGAGTGTCAGCTAACGATGGATGACACTCGGCCAAGAAAAGACGTACCATGGCCTTAAATTTCAGAGGATCCTTAGATCCACGCGAGAAGTATGTGTAAGTCTGTACACAAGTAACTCCCCATAGACTAATACAATTTTAGTACATTGATGCACACGACTTACGAAAAAGTACCTACGCCATGGCTACCAGACCGCCGATGAGAAGTGACCCAAGGGTGTTGTCGAAGCGAGGGAGAGTGGCAGAAGTTGTGCTGGCCATAGCGAAGAATACTGGCTGAACGTTAAAGGAGACAAGGTTCCTGCAGCAAGAAGAGGGGAACCTTCCACGCGAATCGCGCCAAATGAGTGCGCTATCGCATTATAAGTAGGAATCAACTGTTTCATCGCCCACGATCTCCTTCGCGCGGATAAACTTCTTTTCACAGCGTCCAATTATCCTTACCACGCCAGGGTTCGATTGACGGTACTGTACAAGAGACAAGAGGCCGGCTTCCCCATGCCTATGCAACCCGAGAAATTAACGAAAGGGGAAAACTTCCGGGTGGGAGAAGCTCCAATTGTCCATAGGCGCTGTCGAAAGACGTTCTCATACGTTGTCCGGAGAAGTCGCAAGAGATCGCCTACAGAGCAATGATCAGATTAATGAAAATTCTTCTTTCATCTTGCAGGCTCGCTTGAAGAGCTGAAAACGAAACAAGAGGGTCTCGAAGATAAGGTCATCATGAAGCCATCGTGCCTTTCCCTGAAGGACATGAAAATTTGATGTGCGATGAAAAAGTCCGCCGGGTGGTTTAAGGTAATTATAGCCTCAGTTAAGGATCATGGAAACTGGCAAATGATGGCGGCAAAAACTCTCGAATAGGAATTATCGTTTCTGCCAAAGAAGCGGCGTTAGAATGCTTCTCTTATGCTCGCTAGCTCTTCGATGGAATTTTCACAGGAGACTGGATTGAAAGCATAGAAGACTCAGATACATAAGGATGACACTCACAAACTGCTGAACAGGAGAAATGGCCGGCTCTGCGAAGGCGTCATCCTACGGCCTCAACAGGCGGAGCCTGAAGTTGTCCGGCGCGGAGCTTCTTGGGGATATCCGGTGAACTTCGTGGGCATACTGAGAAGGTGGGAAGGCATATGTAAAAATCCCGTAAAAAGATCCAGGTGGAGCAGCCTGAGCAACACTGATATATGCGTTGAAGAATTTCTCCGCACAAAGCGGCTAATGGGTGCATACGAATGACGAGACAGTTGGATTCTGTTATTTGTCTGGAGATGGCGACAATGTACGTTGACCCTTGAAATAACATCTTGACGTGAACGTGGACGAAGAAAAATTAATAACAAGAATAGCATATCCGAGTCGTAATGCCGACAACGGGTGAATGGTTCTGTAAAATTTCCAACAAATAGTAGGGTAAGTAAGTAATTACAATGATTCTGATTCTTTAATCAGCTTGAGGGCTTGTTCAGATCGCGGTCTGATATCGCATTTAAATGGATTGGGTATTCTGAATTCATTAGAACAAAGGAATCATGAGAACGGACCTAAGATGAAAAAGTAGCGGTGCTTACCTGAAAATGGGGTTCTCAAATTTGACTACTGGGTCAACGACTTTCCCGGTGTCGTCGACGTGTTTACTAATGTTGAGGGTGGCTATCATGCGCGCGATGAGCAGCCAGATGGAGGAGTCGACAAGGTTTTGGCCTGGGCATAATCTATAGCGAAAGAAAGACATGATGAGCGTGTGTATGCGTGGGAATATCAGCGGAACTTATACACACCTTCGTCCAAACCCGAAAACATAGTTACGAGGGTCCCTCCTTCTGGCTGTCGCCTCATCCACTGCCTCCAGATAACGCTCAGGATCGAACTGTTCAGGATTAGGATATATCTTCTCATCGTGAAGTATAGCCCTATATCGATGAAAAATGTATCAGCACTTACGTCCCCTCACCCTATGGACAGAGATAGGAACGCACCATATATTCGCGAAAACCTATCAAACATAACGGAATATCAGTATGCCGTCACCTTCACACGTCGAAGGAACGAACCAGTGATCCCTTGGGGATATGCATGCCGCGATAGACATCGTCTTCCATGACCCTGTGGGGTAGATCTAGAGAGAAAAAAGCACATTGCACGTCAGTCGAGAACTCTAAAATTCCAAATTAACCGTGCCGTCACTTACTGAGCGGAAGGGGGACACCCCAACGCCACGTTTCCTTTAGGATGCAATCGACTGCGAGGGAATAATGACATGAGTAAAAAAACATGGGAATGACACAGGCGCGCGGGCCGACACGTACTGTAAGGTAGTGAAGCTCTGTCGCTGAAATTAGGAAGCCGGTCAGTGCCTACAACGCTGTCGATTTCCTTCTGAGCCTTGACAAGAGTGTCAGGTGATTCCATCATGGCAAGCAGGAAGTGTGAGATGGTCGTCATGGTCTATCAACGGTATGTGAGCATTGCTCAGAGGATATCAACAAAAATGAACCCACAGTATCGGAACTGGCACCGTACATGGAGTTTGCTGTCCATTTGAGGTCGAATTCGAAGTGCTCTATGGCTTTCGACGTATCATCCTCGAGCAGCGTGGAAGTAAATGATTGTTTATAGTTTCCAGATTTCTGAGACAAGCGTAGGATTAATACGGAGGTACCAGGGAGATATTTCTAACATACCATGCTAGTTTTGACAAACTCATAAGGCTTATCGACGAATTCCTCCATTTTGGCTTTCCACTGAGCTGCCTTGCGCTTGAAACCAGCTCCAGGGAACCACATGGGTAGGTGTTGCAGAGCGGGGATAACATCGACAGGCCAGATTCCACCACCGGATGCGATGCGATTCGCGAGCAAGTCGACGCACTCCTCAGCCAAGGTCAAGAATTTGTCGTCGTTCGACTTGGCTTCATAGCCGTAGACGACATTCAGGGTGAGCCCGCCAGCGTATCTGCGAGTGTGCTTGACATAGTCAGACGGGTCGCTGAGAAGTCTGCGGAGGAAAGAATTTGTTTCTATGTCCAAAAGGGGGTGATAAGCGGATATCGCGCTGATGCCAAAGGCTTTGTGCATCAGCCTGCGTTGACGTTTAGATTCATCTCCGTAGCCTGTAAACGCCACCTGGAGAAGCGGATGTAAGAAAATCAGGAAATATTGCTAAAATAAGGGAAGCGCTTACCATATGCTTGCAACCGCATCTGACGAAGGGGTCGTAACAGATTAGCTCACGTGGACGTGCACAGAAAGACGAAGCGGAAGGAAGTGATCAAACTCACAGGTCGCCAACCATGACAAGTTGAGGTTTATCGGAATAGATGGTGCCGCGCTTGTCCAGCAAGTCGAAAGCGGCATCGGGGCTGTTCAGGAAGACGAGGCCCTGTCCAAGAACGTGAAGATATACGACATCGCCTGCGAAAAAGAGGCGTTAACGTGCGCAGCATAGAAGACGTGAATTGTATGATTTCTCACCGTACTGCTTAGCCCACTGATGAGCGGGGAGCCATAATTCTTGGGTGGTGAGGTCTCTAACATTGCCCACAACCGGGACCGGCTTCGGGCCAGGAGGTAAAGATGCTCGGGAAGTCTCTTTAGACTTCCGGAACCATGTGAAAAGAGCGACGAGAAGGCTAGAAAGCCCTATAAAAATGGGAGTACTCATGGGAAAGGGAGAGATGAGGCTGCCAGACAGAGTTGAGGGATATGAGTCGAAGAGGCAGGCAGCCTAAGGAAGCGAGGAAGAGATAGATAGAGGAAGAGGTGAGGAGGGGGTGAAAGACTTAGGCGGCAGGTGCAATATTGGTGATGAGGTAAAGCATCTAGTACTTATGGGATTGCAGCAAGCGCCAGGGCATTCGCGTATGCAGATGAAGGCAAGTAAAGAAGTCCATTTTTTTTCGAAGAACCACTGATGCGATTGGTGGCTTGAACGCTCAACGTCGCAGACCCTGTCCTCATGTTCTTTAATCCATGCAAGCGCACTTCCCAAAATAGGAAAATCAATCCGCCAGTCCGGATTAGATCAACGGAAGTAGACAAAGACGGATTCCCTGCCCGAAATGGTTTTGCCTCCGTTGCACTTCATTCATAACCAGCAAAGGGTGCCTGCGTCGCTTAGCTCGCCGTTCCTCGTGGCGCTTTCATCTCCAGGACCATTGGGTGCTGCTCTTGCTCAAGGTTTAGCACAGTTGCGACACAGCGGCCAAACGTTAATCATATCAGACTGGAATTTCACCTGGACCCACCAATTTTGGCTCCTTGTGTGTGTGATCATCATGTCGGAAAATCACTCCGGTCGCTCCTCTCGTACTCATATCCGCATGCGTACATAAAGCAAATGCAGAAAGAGGAATATTTACACACTAGTCTAAATACTGGGCTAAATCTTATTCCATATTTTGCTATCTGCTCCCATCGCCACTAAGTGAACTCGGAACGAAGTGGTCAGGCTGAAACTACCGATGCTGGAAGCGAATGTACTCTCCATATTCTAAGCATTATTTCTGGTTAGACGTTGCTTGTAACGTGAGCTTTATGAACAGCTGTTTGACAGGCGGCGTTTAGTTATTAAATACGTAAGCAACATCTCACATAGAAGCAAATGTCAGGGGCGGTGGAAGCAATTCCCCGCCATACCTGAGATTTTGCTAATTTGGCTACGCATAATTTTGCAGGAGGCGGTTCTCGTACCTTACCCTGAGCGGGACCGCACCTCCGTACTGCTACTAGCGCACTACTCAAATTCTTTAAATTGACAAGCTATATCAGTCATATATAATATCATAAATATGTACATTCGCCATCCCACTGCACATTCGCAGATTGAGTTAACATAAGTATTCCGTAACCAACATGAAAGAAATTCTTTTAACGTCATATTTGCTCTTCACTGTGCCCCAAAAATTTGTCCACACGTGCCCGAAGTGGAATCACGAAGCCGTTATAAAGTTGTGAAGCTTAGAGGATCGAAGCGCGTAACTATAAATCTGTTACCATACCTACCCTTACTTCACGCACAGGAGAGGCTGGCCCTGGAGAGTCCTGGCGGTCTCCGGGAAGTTCCAGAAGGAGAGTGCAATGAGGATGTAGGCGGCTAGAAGAAATCTCCATATCAGACGGATTCTTGCGGCGGAGAACCAGAATAAGCTTACCGATGAGAACCAGCCCGCTCATCCAGTGAGACTTTCCATCTTCGACGGAAAACTTCACCAAAAGCACTGAGAAGAACAAGACCTAGGAGGCAGGTGCATTCTTCAGCCGATATATTCGTGCCCAAAGTGAAAAAAAAACGAATCTTACAAGCGTCTCAAGCGGGTCAAACAGTAGCGTCAACGGCTTCCCCATTCCCCAAGCAACAAAAATTAACATTGGAATGACGAAAAGCGCAATCTGGATGCAGCTTCCCACCGCGACGCTCATCGCCAAGTCAAATTTGCCTTTGCTGGCTACGATGACCGCCGTGGTATGCTCGGCAGCATTGCTAATGATCGGAATGACGATGAGCGTGATCCACTCCTTCGAAACGCTTGGATGAGCAGCAACGAGGCCTTCCAGGGAATTCACAAGGTGATCGGCGGTGACGTACGCAAGAGCGGTCGTAGCGCACAGAAGAAATAGAGCTGAGGGTGTGTTGAGCCTCAGGTATTCCGTTTCTGAGTCAGAAGAGGACAAAGAAGTGCGCGACAGCGAAGCGGTAGGATGTACCGCGACAGTGCCCATTGTCGACTCACGGCTCAGGGAAGTCTTCGTGCCGTAAGACGCGTCAGAGGACTGTAAAGTGTCCAAGAACAGGTGGTTGTGAGAATAGAACTGGAAGAAGAGCTGCATAAAGGCGATAAAGGTGAGAAGAGCGATCTTTAAAAGATGCAAGATTAGATAAACGCACATAGGCAATATATCTAGAAGAAACATTTTCAGTTCGTAGGAAAGTAGCAGTAATAATGCACATTACTTACATCAAGATCAAGATAACAGCACTACCGCGGCTGAGCTGAAGCAAGATATTGACCTCACGTCCTGCTGGGAGTCTATTCTCCAAGTACTCATGCTACCCAGAGGGACTGGTCAATATGGTGTAAGAAATGCAATAATCTAAGCTCACGAATGCAGCCGGGATTATGAGCGAAATGACAGACACAATCATTAACGAAGAGTTGAGCTGCGCGACCATAGGCTGAAACTCCTGTTGATGGAAGCGAAATCCTCCGACTAGAAGGAATCTGTCAGATTGCAGAAGAGAATGGCTACGGACGATACGAACCGATGAAGGCGCATCCTAATACGAGAAGTAAGTTACTCAGTAAACCTCCCAGAAGGGAGCTTTGTACAAGTTCGAGTTCGCACTGGAGAAGCAGAAGTCAGCAATAGCCGCAGGAGTCAGGCGACGTATGTCTAACCTCTTTCAGTGCAATACCGGCAATGATCATCTCAATTACGTTGCCCAGCGTGGCATTCAGGAGTCCACCAACGCTCTGGCTGGTCCTATGGGCGATCTGCTCAGTCCCCAGGCCTAGTAAGGCAGCAAGAGGGACGATCCCAAGGGCAGAGAATATGAAGATCAATGTAGGACTCTGGTGCGTGAAGTGCAGTGCCCATGAGACTGGGATGAAGAGTAAGCAAATATTCAGTGGCGTGTACCGCACTGCAGCCACAAAGGACTGCGAATAAGTGGGGCGGGGTCCCAAAGGGCGCTGGGGCGTGAACAACAGACGCAGCCGCGATGTCTTCGAGAGATCCAGAAACCTAGACTTCTGTAAAGGAAGTGGCGTGGTGGAATCCTGCTTCTCCGGGTCTGTTGACACACCCTTGCGTCGGACGAAGGCGACACCATTGTATTCCCCTGTCTGCTGTCCTGCATGTGCTGGATCGTATATAATGTGTCCTTCAGCTACACGTTCTTGGAACGCGGCGTTATGAGAAGAAGCGGGGTTAAGGTGTGGCACCCCCGTCATTTGAGCCGACCGATAGGGACTGGGCCCACTACTAGGGGGTTCGTCGTCATCCTCGGCGAGAAGAGAAGGTGTTGGCTGAGGCAAAGCGGTATTCGAGGCATTATCAGGGGACAAGGCGAAAGTTTCTCCCATTCAAGTGCAGCTAAGAAAAGATAGTTCGGGGGTTCCTAAGAGCAAGGAGGTAGGAAGGCTGTGATGAGCCAAGACACGTCCTCTTTTATGAGGAAAGCGGGGTACCTTGGTATACCTTGGCGATCGGTGCTCCGAGTCACGTTGTCCCGCACGATGCAACTTCAATATTAGGTCATGCCGAGTCCTACCTCCAACGCGTAAGATTACCTTCTTGAGTATCCTCTTGGCGGCCCGACGAACGTTGTTATCACCTGAGTCTGAGCGTACCTGCGGTGCGGATACCGGAAAGTCGGTATGATAGGCTGCAGAGGACCGCGTTGGCGAAAGAAGAGAATAGAGCGAGATGGGCATTGAGTCTACAGCAGCCTGTATAACCGTAGACCATTCAGCAGTCAACCTCTTCAGAATGCGTTGGTCCGTCTTGGGTCATCGCCAGTGAAAGGATCAAGAAGTGGCCCAAGCATTTAACACCCCATCCTGGTGAATGGGACCTTTTCCTATCCTGCATTCCCAATTTCCAGAACCATCCAGTCTCCAGATAGCACCAAAAGAGTTGCTGAGAGCAATATAACGAGATTGTGGGGAACCTCCAAGTGGCTCCGAAAGAGCTAAGCCAGCACCGAGACGTGATGCCAAGCAAGACCTGAAGAAACAGATCCGCATGTTCATCATCATGCAGATAGGAGCACCGCGCGCGTTCAACTTATAGTATAAAAGCAACATAGAGGATGCGCTGCCTGCATCGAAGAGCTTATTTCAGTAGCAGAAAGTATACGATAATGTACAAGCATACTGGATATCGGATAGAACTTCGTTCTTGATGCCCACACGATGTCGATGAGCTGTTAGCGTCGCAGAACCTGTAACAAAGCAAATCATCAACATGTAACCACCGCTAAATCCAGACAGGACAGCGCAATAGCAAACGAAGATAGGAAGGTCATAAAGGTCATAATGATTAATACAAGTGTCGGATACGAAATACAGGAGCAAGCACTGGATACAAGGTCGTAAAGGTCGTTAAAATTTTACCGCATATAATAACGAAGCGCTAGGTGCGCAGTGAACAGCATATTGAGAGACTAGAAAACACACTCATCAAAGGTACGTCAAACTAAGGGAGAGAGTGAGCTCTCCAGGAGAACTCGAAGTCATCTGTAGGCCAATGAAGTGGGTGCATCCCGCTAGGAAGTCGATGCGTAGTGTATCGCCGGGAGATGGAGCATTCTGAGAGCGCGCAGCCCTCGTCATACGGCGTGCATATGACCTGAAGAGTTGCTTGTAATCTTCCTCCGGGACGCGGTTGTACTCCTTAAACTGCAGAGGAGTGTGGAAATAAGCATAGATCGCGTCCAAAACATTTCGGATGGTGACCTCGCGGTTGTCCCCGCGAACGAGAATAGGTCCCCATAATTCCAGCAAACGCGCGAGGCTTGGGTTGGCGAATCGGATTGTCAACTTGCTTACTCCGGGCGCTGTGGCAGGTACACTGAGATTCAGGACGTTTCTTCCAAGTGTCTCATCGAGATACTGGGCTATAGATGGTAGCTGTGCAACGTCCCAGCGGAGGCGGGAGCTCAACAAGTGCTTATGCACTGCGATCTGAATCAACGGCGATGCGGGTTGCAGAGTGCTCATAGGTTGAGTAGCGGAATACGCAGACGGCTTGTGCTCCTTGGCAGTTAACTGCTTCTTGAGCGGCATATTCACATTCACTGTCACTCCTGCCGATGAAGCACTTCCACTAGATGTCTGTGATCCATGTGGGGACCCTATAGGCTTGTAAATCTGATATTCTGGAACTGGGACTGGATTGGAAGCGAAAGGTTGAGCATTAGGTGATGAAAAGCCCGGGGTAGCTGCTCCCAGGGTAGCAGGCATTGAGTGGCGTTTACATTTCGTCGACCCCATACGATCGGGATCTTTTGAGTACAGGGCAGACATTGGAACTGATACAGTAGGGGATGTTAGAAGTTGAACGCCAGTCGACGAAATGCCTGAAGTAGTAGGCATAGAGTAATGCTTATATGTCGCCTTCTTCATGGCACTGACATCCCTTGCATGCTGAACAGCCGCAGGCATGTAGAAAGGGACCATAACTGCGGAAGCTGAGGGTGGCATACTAAGACTGGAACGTCTGCGATAGCTCAGGGACGCTGTTGAGGCAGACGTGAGATGAAGTGCCTGCAAGAGAAGAATGTGTGACATACAATAAAAATTCTCTGAATTTCTTGTGTGTCCAATTCTCTTGCGCTTTTCTAGGTCCATACTATGAGATTTCCGATGAGATAGTTCGCGGAGACCGGTAAGAAGCAGAGGTTCGTTTTCGGATATTACTCCAAGAGGTTGAGATACTGTATCATAACGAGAAATTCAGCTAATAAAGTCAGGATTGTATTTGACAAGAACGAACCGCGTTCAGCAGAGTGAAGGTCTACGCCTGTTTGAAGACTTTGCCCCTTGTATCTCGATAAAAGGCGCAAGATGCCACGCTTTGGTTGATTTGTACGGTGGAGAGGTAGGCCACTATGACGCGGGACATGTACCTCTTCAAACGAAACTCGTGGCATTGCTTTTGGACGTCTTGCAGAATAGTCCATAGAAAGGTGACCGGATAAGGCGCATAGAGTGGAGAATGCAAAGGTTGGCAATGGGTTGAATAGTGGACGCGTCGAACGCGCTTCGCCTTATAGGCTGCATTGTATGTGGCCATGGCGGCAAGGCAAGGTCTATTGTTGCAATGAGGCAGAAGAACAAGGACACTATGGAAATGGGCCCATTCACAATATGTCCCGAAAGAACACCCCGCATTGACTGCACGCACGCGTGGCGAAATCCTGCAGCAAGTACTGTAGCGTGGCAGTGATGTTGTTGAAGTTCTTAAGTCGCGGATCCATGTGTTTCTTGACTAGGAAAACCACAATGCTGAAATGGCATCTCGATCGTTGTAGAAATCGAAGCAGAGTTCCGTGTAAAATTCTCCGAATTTTGCTGTATAATAGGTGTTCGTGGTGCAGATTAGTGTTGCTGACCGTTGGGAGGAAGGAGCAACGCGTATATGCTGGGACGGTGGGATTCAATAGCTGAGCTTACGTAAGTGAAATAGATTCTCGCTTTGGCGCCAGGCTGGCCATCCGTAAAGGGGGCTGTAAATCCTTTTCATAAAATGCGTAAGGCGTAAGAAGGTTTTACTTTCATATCAACAAGTAGCCCAGATGACAATACAAGCTACATAGTAGCTGATGCGACAGCCATTCCGAAGGGACTCAGGTCTGTTAGACCAGAAACTTATGGTATTATTGTACATGTATATTATCTACCATATGGTTAGCCACACAGGATAATAAACGAGGCTTCAAAAAAAAAAAAGCTACATAATACACATCGTAATGATTTATGAAATCGTCACGGCCATGGCTCAGAGGACCAGGCTCATTTGACAATTGAGGTTGAGCACTCTTCCGAAGTATCCATCGAGTCATCCATAATAATAAACGTGGCCGCCAAAGGGTTCATGGGACAGTCAAGCCAGTTCAGCCTTTAAGCTGCAGAACTGGGTGTCGGCGCAACGTATTTTCCACCACCCTTCGTGAATATATCCTAAGAAAGCGAGTGACATCAGAAATTGAGATAATAGAGAAGCCAAATAGCTGTAGCTAACCTTGAAAATACCCTTGGTGATCAAGGTTAGTGCATGCCTACTCTCCCACAGAGGGTAGAGCACAACGGCAATAGCAGAGCAGAAAGTCCAAATAATCCCAATAACGACCCAGGCAGTCAATCCTTTAGTACCGTATACGACTTGCGAGAAGAACAAGGGTAGAGGAATGATCAGGATCAAGACGACGAACTAGTCGACGGATGAAAATGTTAGCCAGAGCGTATTGTATGAAAGTGATACGTACCAAGGACAAAGATGACCATGTTGCGAACTTGAACGCTTTATTAAGCGCGAAGGGATCCAGCTCTTCCTCCTGCTCAGAGGCATCGAACGAATCGCCTGTAACAGAGGCTGCCTTCTCCGATATCTTCTCTTTCTTATCTACGTCGTCTTCGCCGCTCTTCGAATCCTCATCATGAGTATGCTTCGGCGCAGCGGTAGTAGGTTTGTTGATTAGACGGGTGTTCTCCCAGTTAAAATCATCCGGCCACTAGAAGATATCGCATCAGCGTGTATACTTTCACAGCAACGCAAAACTCACAATGAGGGAAGAGACCGTAGCAATGATGGCGCCGACTCCAATAGAAGCCAGATTACCGGCCAGCATCTCGAAATCCCCTCCGCTAGTCTATGGCATAGGATGACCCTTCAGAACCATGTTCTTAACATCAACTTAGTGAAAAACACTCACAACGACATTAATAACACCATCGTTCAAGGTGCTCGTGGTGACGAGCCATGCAATAATGCCCGCAGCGAAACCGGCAATAGCACCACCAATGCAGCCCCACTTATTAGCCTTGCGCCACGTGATGCAGAGAGCAATCGGGGCGACTCCGGATCCGAGAATGACACCCATGAAGGTCTTTCAACGAAGAATCAGCTTAGCACGGGCTTTCAGTGAGAGAAGAGCGCACGTAAAGCCAACCCATGGAGACGCCGATGTAAAAGAAGATCAACCCAGCAAGGCCACAGACAAGGGCGTAGAAGGCAACCATCATGTGGCCCATGCGAAGAATTTGCTCTTCAGTAGCCTGAGGGTTGATGTATTGCTACATAGAGAACCTTAAACTCCAGCTGAAGCCCTACAAAAGATCTGACCGCACCTTGTAAACATCGTAAGTTAGGATAGAAGATACAGCAATCAGCTCCGCCGAACAGGCACCTGGTAAAAGAATTCAGCCATGGTTTCAATCAGAGCATGATTCGTACGCACTAGTGACAGCCAGGAACAGAAGAACCAAAAGGGCAGCAGCACCACCTTTGCCCAGGAGGGCGGCGGCGGCGGCGGCTGCAGGCAATCCCGCGGAAACATCTGCGGGACTAAGGACCTTCATGTCTGGGTCACCACGAAGTGCAACGGCAGCTAGCCCAAGCGTGGTCGCAAAAGTGAACGGAATTGCAAACCTTAAATCAAAACCCAATCAATACGAACTTATGACAAGCAATAGAAATGAACAAACCATGCAAGCCCACCAAGGAGGTACGCCTTCACCGTCGACGCGGGCCGGCTCGCAATAGCGCGCTGCCAGTACGCCTGATCCTGGAACACAGTGGCGAAGTTCCCAATGATATTGATGACGCCGAAGATCAACCCATTCTTGGAGCGCATGGTGATGTACGAGCCGTGCGCGTTGCCGGAGACGGGGGCAGCAGTGGAGGCGGCTGTGAGTAGCTCGTGCATCTTGGACGGGCTCCCGATCTTGTCGCTGGTGGCATAAACCGTGAAGATGAAGGTCTGTGTTGTATGAGGTGATGCAGATAAAAAGATATTGTGAGGGGATACATACTAAAATAATGGCGAACAACACGGTGGTATGGGTACTGAGGGCAAATGGTGATGAGCCCAATAGTGTCAAGGAGATATGGGAATGGAGCGTACTAATCGCAAAGCAAGGTCGAACGCATACCTCCAACGACCACATAGATGGCCACTCCGAGCGGAATCAAGAAGCACGCCTGTGCCGAGCAATCAGCCAAACCCAAAACAGCTCATGGATGCCCATAATTACTCACTGCAATGGTGCTCATTCCAGTCAAATCCGTTACGGTGGCGGAGCCACCAAGGATCAGCATTGAGCTGACAATGACGTTAGTTGCTAGCCTACGGTACGTAAAACGAATTTAGCAGGATTAGGGATAAATTGAATGCGAGATACGTACCCAAAGAACATGAAGACGAGGTGGGCAGTTTTTCCCCAGCGAGCACCAACAATCTCAAGCCACGTGTGTGCAAACGGTGCGTTCAGTTTCAGTTTTGCTGCAAGCTACAAATGATGCATTTGAGTTGATAGATCTTGTAGCTGAATAGGCATGCAACTACCATGGCAAATAGAAGAATCTGGACAGTTGCACCAGCTATTGGGCTCATAAGCAATGTGAGGTTACTTTATGTTGATAATACTTACCGCCATACCACCATGGTCCACTTATGCCTATAGTTCATGCTTGAGATGAAGGTAACGGCCAATATTAAAATTGGAATACCAAATTTGTAGGCCACAGCACTACTTTGCAGCTGTAACGAATTATGAATATCGAGTATAGTCACATGACAACGATGCACATACAAGGGTTGCCGCCCATGTCCAAGCTGATACAATTCCGGATGCGATTAATCCAGGTTTGATGCTTCGAGAAGCACTAGTAAACTCTTCCGAATTCTTTGGAGAGAATGCGGTATAACGGGCTTGAACAGCTGTTAAACCGATCATGAAGGCGCTGAAAAATAGGCCAATTCCTAGTACGACCAACGCCGTATAAGAATATGTGAGTTACATTCTGGGGCAAACTGCTTACCAACAACTGTGCGAAGGATATAGGGCGTCGATTAATCAACTAAGAGAAGAATAATGAAGTTACTCACCAACCCCATACCCAGCACCTTGGGGCAAAATGGTCGACGACATAATGGAGACGTTACAGAGAAAAGCTGAACAAGTTCAGAGTCGAAAAATGCGCACCAGCAGCGAGGTCGTATATGGAGCTCTCTTGTGATGACTCCCATGGCGGCTTTTGAGCTTATCTCGACAGACCGTATGTGGTAGAGATAAGAAAGAAGCACTCGTGCTCCGCGAAAGGTAAATCGGTCTCATGCAATTGGTTGGCTCGACTAGTCGCGTTCCTGTATCAGAATATGAATATCGCTCGATTATGGTGGCGAGCTCAAGGCAAAAGGAGTTGTGATAACAAGCTTCTGTGGGGAAGGCGATTACGATAATGGTAACCCTGTAAGTCGTTGAAAGCTCGGATGCCAAAGATATGAGTACAAAGCTAAGATTGACGCGGTCAGATATCGAAGAATCCGATAACGAATGGAGTGCTGAGAATCTATTAGTGGGGCCAACTATCGGATGCCCGTATTTTACGAAGTGGTCCGGGGAAGAAGTTGGAGAGTAGATCAACGCGATCAACACGCGATCGACATTCGCCTTCCCATCACGTGTTGCCCTCAGTCAAATTCCTCCATTCCGAATTTGAGGTTCGCGTCGCTCTCAAATCTAACACCCATTAAACTACTTCCAACTCAGCTGAGTTGTCGTGTAATAGATAGGAAGTCACTGAAATCCTGGCATCATTTGGACGCTGATAAATATTGACTTTAAACTTCTGCTCATCTTTCAATCTGGGAAGATGTTGAGGATAAGTTTGCGGCTACGCGCGATGCGTTCGGCCGTGAAAATCCGTTCGGCTTCTTATTCTATCTTCTTGATTATCTGCCAAGATTCTGTAAATATATGCGCTTTCAATTTCTTGAAGTTCATTAAGCATTTGTTAGTTATGAAACGACGAAGGTAAAGATGTGTCTGGCTAGTTTTGCCCCGGCTTAGGGCTTTCAGGCCAAGTCTGCCCACCACTAAGAGCATCTGGTAAGCGCGAAGGAGATGAATATATTTTTTTCACAGCTCACTGGATGTTCGAAAAATTTCCTAAAATTTGAGAATTTCACCTGATCCAACTGTTTTTGCGATTAATTCGTGCGGACTCCATTTTTTCCTCTAATAAGAAGGAACTCATTATCCTAGGCTGTGATTGCGAATATAGAAATAGGAGTCACGCGACTCGTGACTCCCAGTTACACTCACGTCACAGACGGGCCTAAGCATCCGCATTTAGAATTCTCTTGTTCGCACCGCGACCTTCCTACGCGACCTTCCTACGCGACCTTCCTACGCGACCTTTTCTTACGCGACTTTCCTACTACCAATGACCACGCCGCCTCCTACAGCTACGGTGCCTCTGGAGTATGACCAGATTTTGAACAGTCCTTCCTGGAGCGCAGGTTTTGCGTCCCAGGAGTCTTATAGAACCCAGAATACCCAAAGCCACTACAAGCCCTATCTCGCACTTGATATCGCTGACGCTGCCACCATTTCCTTCAATGAGTTCCTTCATGTTGCCTTCGACGTCCCCATGAACGATAACTGGAAGGAAAGGGTGTCTGGCTTTCACGACATCGCCGCCTCGAAACGTTGCCAAGCCCTCCTTTCTGATTACGCGAAGGAGGTCGCCCACAAGACAGACCGATACCGCACATTCAACAACCTCACCAACTACATCGTCACCGAGTTGGCCAAATGGTATCCCTCCAAAAATGAACCAATTGTCATCTGTCGCAACGACCATGTTCCTGACGAAGACTCGTTTGCTAAACGAATTCCGGACGGTGCAATAGTCTCCCAGAGTGGAATGGATTTTGGCGAGAGGACCGGCTGGGACGACATGTCGAAGGGGGGTTCGAAAACCGACCCTTTCCATTGGTTTGAGTTCTTGGCATTTATAGAGTTCAAGGTGGAAAAGCATGTACTCGACTTTCTTCTCTCAGCTTCATCGATGGACGCCACCTCAGCCCCGGCCACACGACGCCCTCGTGGCAGAGGCACGGACTCGTCCGCTTCGCGCATGTCGCGATCTTCCAATATGGAATGGAGCAGTGGCTTACCTTCCGGTACGTCCTCGTCCTCCTTACGCTTACTGTTGCGTGAATGTAGCATAGCTCACCCGCTGTTTTTTGTGTTCTTACAGATAATGTGTCGCCAAAGGGTCGCAATCGAGCTTCGGTAGCCGCTTCCACTTCAAGACCTAGCTCCTCCTTCACGGACACCACCTCTGGCACACCTTCGCGAGCGCTATCGTTGCACGCTTCCACAGGCGGCGTAGGCATATCCTCCCGGAAGCGACGACGGCGGGATCTTCCTCAGAAGCGGCGGAGAACATTCGAAGACCCTCCTATGACGAGGCAGGACATGCTGACGCAGTGTGCGAGCTACGCACTCGAGATACTGTCCCACGGCAGCCTTCGTAGTCACACTTTTGGTGTGCTCATCACCGATAGTATGCTTGAGCTGTTGTACTACGATCACTCCATGCAACTCCAATCCGAGCCCTTCTGTTTTCTCCAGAACCCATCCGCTCTCGTCTTCGTACTGTATTGCATGCAACGGTTGACGTCTCGCGAATGGGGCCATGTGAGTGCAATAGAGCCCTCTCCTGCTCCCGTTCTCCTTGCGCCCACTGTGCGGACCCGCAGAAAACACGAGCCTACTCCGACACCGGCGCCCCCCGGTCACAGATCACTCGCACCATGCTTACCCTTCAATCCACTCTGTAAGGCGCATTTGAAACTCAATAATGGCAAAATTCTCGAGCTGGGCGAGCTTGTGTTTCGTCGACATGCACTAATCGGTCGCGGGACGTGCGTTATCCGTGCAAAGGTCCACGAGCCACATTTTAACGACCCGTGGACGGCTATGTCAATCGTCGTCAAGTTCAGCTTCACTCCTGACACCAGGCAACCCGAAGGAGAAATGCTTGGTGGCATTATCAAGCTCGCGAAAGACGATGAAAAGCATCACTGGGTGTTGGATTACCTTCCCGATGTCCTTCATTACGAAGCGATTCCGCCGAATGCCACAGATATACAGACACGGCTTTCAGAATGCTGGGCCACAAAAGGTATCCCGTATGAGAACAGAGTACTGCAAGTCTTAGTTATGACGGAGCTATTTCCCCATTACGGAGATGACAACTACCGATACCCTTGTTCCAGTGATCCGAAATGTTTTCTACTGTGAGTTTCCAATGCCAATTGTATTTGTAGCATATCTTGCTAACCCCTCCCGTTTCTCTAAGGCTACAAATGGCTATACGAAGTGGCGAAAGTAATTCATCGAGACATCAGCTTAAACAACATCATGTACCGGAAGAAAGCAGACAATTCGATATGCGGCGTGCTCAGCGATTTCGATCTGTCACTTTCGCTCACTTGTCAAACTGCCAGGCCGACCTCGAAGCAGCGAACTGGGACCAAGCCGTATATGGCCTTTGATCTGCTTCGGTCTTCCCCACAAAAGCATCTGTACCGTCATGACCTTGAGTCGCTCTTCTACGTCATCGTCGTCCTCACCTCTCGGTACCATAAAGGTCAAGAACTGAGCAAAAATCGACCACTTCAAGCTTGGTTCGAACTTGGACCTGAAGCTTTGGCAGATAAGAAGCTATCATTTCTTTTTGTTCCGGTACCGCAGCCTACCTCTGATTTTCAAAAGATCAGTATCTGGACAGAAAAGATGAGGATATTGTTTTTGAATGTTTATTACAGGAAAGCGCGACATGAAGGGTTCGATGAGTTGACACTCGGAGGAAGCATAAATTTTAATAAATTCTCTGAAATCATCAATGTTTCACTGAGTAGCTAGACAATAGTTCCTAGGGCTGCACCCCGGCACCATATTACGGTTAATAAAGTCACCGCAGCACCGCACTCATAGCAGTTCCGTAAAAGTGTAGAGTTAGGGTTATAGGAGAGTAAATCATGTATTGGTCACAATAATGTTATTAGGAACAAGGCAAGCAGCGTCGTGCAAAGGCAAGACGTTGGGCAATGAATAAAACTAATTCGAATTGAGCACCAGCTACCGAATGAGACCGTCAAGAGCGTATTCTGGGATGGAAGGGTGAAGGACAAAAGCGTATCGTGCCTTCCCCGGTTTCACAGATGGGTGCAGCCACAGGCGTGCTGCATTCGCATTAGAGGTCAGTAATTACCCTTTGACGATGACGACTTTGATTCTAAAATTCTCTTCGCCCATGCGCATATACTTGTACGCCTGCAAGGATCATAGCAATCGACGTAAGTGGGGCTATTAGGAGATGTCGGGTACACATACCTCGTTGGTTCACCCCTTCACGGAATGCCTGGTATCGCATCAACTCACACCTTGAGGCTGATAGTTGTAGGGAATTGTAGCTGAGGAACGGACGTGGAGAGGAGTTGATATCAACAGTAGTATACCATTGTTGAAATGTAAATAAAGCATGGCTTCTGAATTATAACTTGAAACCATGGTGAGAAAATCATCATGATTTTCCCAGTTTTCATGGGATAGGGGTTCGGGAGCGGTATGAGCGAACGTTTACCGTACTGCTAGCACACAATAATATTGCCGTTAGCAAAACCCGTTGCAGGGTTATAGAATATTCGCCGGCTTACCGAACAAACGTCGGATTATAACAAGGACAAATATCAGAACCGTCACCTATAGGCTACGAGTCATCACTCACGTTCGCAGCTGCTTCATATAACATCCTAACTGCCACTGGATTCAGAGGACTTCTTGTACCTGATAGGATCTATGCAGTTTTATGGACATACTGCAAAAGATGGTACAGATCTGTTGACGCAAGCTAATGACTTAGAAATGGTCCCGCCAATCCCAGATCCACCACTAGAGGATCCTCATTGCTATCTCATGGAAGAACTTCCCAGCGCTTCTGCCGAACGTGCAAAAATGGCGGAGATGATTCGAAACGGCGCCGTTAGTCCAACAGAAGCATCATCGCCTCTATTCGTTCACTTGTCTCACCGTCTGGCGTATACCATCGGCTCTGCATTGGGATCCATACCTCCGTCTGTGGACACTTGCCTCACTGCATTTCTTGTGCCGAACAGTGCAGGCCTTACTGCCGGAGCTCGAGCTTGGTCAAAGCATTCTCATCGCTCGCAGCCAGTCTCTAAAGATTCTGAGGGGCAGGAGAATCAGAAGAGGAGCAAAGTGAGTGCTGGCTGGTGGGGGACGCCTTCCGGTCCTGTCGCTGGCATAAATGAGAAAGCGCTCGAGCTTTTCTGGAAGGTGATGAACTCTGCGACGTGGAGGAACTTGCACTGGCTGCCTCACCAAGTACTGGTTTACGAAGTGAGAGTACCAGAGGGCTATGGAATGCGTTGGTCCCAGGACCAAAGCGTTCGGGAAGGACATGATGCCGCCTTTCAGGAACCTCGTCCATGGACCTTTCGCGGGCTTATAGAACCGATGATGGAAAATGGACATGAAATTGGATGGAGACATAATATTTCGTGATTGTAAAATATTAGGATTTAACGTGTAGAGTGATCTGCTCCATGCCGTGAGTAGTTTAATTTAACGATTGGGATTGAGCCTGAGATTAACAATTCAGGAGACGCACGTCACCGAACTGGCCGATGAGGAGGAGGAGGAGGAGGAGGAGGAGGAGGAGGAGGAGGAAGAAAATATCAGGAGAGGAAGCGCGTACTTGACACTGAGCTCGGCTTTGGGTCGGCTGATGTTGAACATTCAATACGGGTATATCGCCGAATTGGCCAACAGGAGGGAGGAGGAGGACCCCGAGGAACCCGGAGGAAGAGATGCCCCTTATCAAAGTTCCGAAGTTGACCGTCCGCTCCCTTCGTGACAAACTGTGGAAATTGATCCGATCTCTCTCCTTAATCTCTGTCAAAACGTCGTCCTGGAGGAGCCTGGAGGGCCCGGTGAACTATTTTAAAGTTATGCTATGGTATGAATACTTAGCTGGAGTCTGCGGCACGGTATTATAACGCTTCCATTTTCGGAATGGTCCCTTGTTCACTCACGATTTTCGGGTGTGTCGGTTGCAGTCAATTCTTAAATGTATGTACGTGCATGTGAAATGCCGCCATACGCCGATTCAGACCCGTATGATTCATACGGCTCATAAAAAGGCCAACTCAATTTATTTCAGGTTCAGGTACTATCCACCTTCGCTCTTGCTTGCTCTTTTCATCTTCGCTCTCCTTCCGTCGTTCTTTACCGGAATGAGCACTTCTGCCTTACATCCATTTTCTGGCGACCTCAGATTTGGTACATATTTGTCATGCTCTCCTTTTGCGCCGAACGTCGAATTTGTGAGAAGCAATGGCGAGACTGAGGGTGCAATAATCAGCGGCGACAAAAATATGAGTGACCTTCGATCAACTTTCCCGGCGGCAGATATAGTTCCTTCTTCTAGCCTTCGAGATGACGAACAGCTTTTGCGCCGCGTCCTTTACCAGGAAGAAAACTCTTCCTCCTATGAGACACCGGACCTAAGGACTTCATTTATCTGGCGCGTTGTTCTATATGGCTGCGATGGAAACTACCATCTTTCCATTGATACTTGGTTACGCCTTCTGGAGGGTGGTGAAGGAAATGATATCTGGCTGTGGGTCGAAGGTGACGAGAAGCGGATGATGGAGTTGTATCCAAATTTTCATCGTCCTGCTGGCTTCCGTACGCCATCCAAATTCGAATGGACTCGTGCAGCCCATGCACTGTCTCACCGATGGGTACGCACCGGCATGGGAATCGATGGGATTCAAGACTCAGCGCCTGGACAGGATGAAGGGCAGATTGAAAAGGCCCACCCTCACATACGGTTCATTGCAATCGCATGGCGAGTACTCACTTCGAAGGCCATGGCCAACGCAGACCTTTCTCGAGGTTTAATCGACCGAGCGAAATGGGACCTGAAAGGGTTGTTATCCATTTGGGAGGAGGCAACGTTGTTATCTGAGAACTCACCAATGCCTACTCCGAATGTTGCCCCTGTGAAAGAGTCAATATTTCGCAAATTCGAAGAGTCGATGAGAGTAGCGGGTCATACGTGCCATGAAACATTCGTGCACTTTCGCTGCTTGAGGAAATGGATATACATCCAAACACTTCTCGTCCCGAACAGTAGTGACGAAGCCGTATTTTTATCTAGAGGAGCAAAGGATACGGGACCTTTCTGCGAAGCGTGCATTATCAGGTGCGAGGATCTAAACCACCATCTATGATCTACTCACCTAAATTCTGGAATAACTTGTGCAGGGATCGCATAGTGTCGGCTGTATCCCGAATCTCATCCACAGTGCACACCTGGGAACCTCAAGAATGTCTTGTCGTTTTAAGGAGTTTGTGGTGGCATCTGAAAAGAAGAGCCAACGGTAAAGCGAGCAGTCATACGAGTGACAAATGGTTAGCATGGCTGAAAACGACGACGCTCGGATCAAGTGCCCACATTTTAAAGGCCTTCATTCCTATCTGTCAAACATTCTCCAGATTCGTTTGCTCCGAGGAGAGAGACCATACATACGCACATTGGATAAACTCCTATCCAAACTCGTGGAAAGACGCCTGCACTTCCCTTTGTCGCGATGATTGGAAGGAAGCTGAACATATCATGAGGCCCATTTTTGATCGTGGGCATGGATCCTCAAGTGAAGTCGATATCCGCGCGCTGCTTGGTGCCGTCGTTTTATCCATGGAGAACGATAGCCTAGATCCACGAAAAGCAGTATGCACCTTCAACCGCAGGGTGAACTGCGGGGGCATGCAGCGATTTTTGCAAGCGGTACCGCTTCCGGGACTCAAGCGCACGTCAGCAGTTGATGCGTTCGGAAAAGCTGTCCAAGAAGCACATCATGGATTAGGATGTTATACGACTGTCTTGCCGGAGGTCCTGGATTGGTATGCCGCATCGAGTTCCTTTCTCGATAGCACAAAGGTTATGATTTACGTGCCGCCTGGAGGACAATATTGTTCCAATTGCCAAATAATTGAAGATTTTCACGACTTCGTAAGGGATAGGATAGACGACATATCGGGACAGAGACCAAAAGGAATGATCGGATTGTTGCTAGAAGAACTAGTGAGTCACCTGGAAATGCTCGGGAATTGATGTACGTCTTTTCTTACTTGCTTCTAGGGATGCATGGCTGCAGAGCACCGAGTTGAACTCGATCACCGAAGGGCGATGCTGATAACGTCTTCATCTACGGTGCGAGAGTCAACCCCAGTGACCGACTTGGCCGAATCCACGGGGACGCAGGATTGGCTTGTCGAAGAAGACCATTTAGCTAGTAGAAATACCTTTGAGAGGTAGGCTATATATTTTTCAGCACAATTATCCTTAGTTGAAAAATCGAAGAGAGGCGACCGTAGACAGTTCGGATATGACCGTCGAGAAACTTACGGTCGCTAGCGACTCGAATAGGCCTGCGGATTCGGCCTTTCAAGACGCACTTATTCCTGATTCAAGTTCCAGTAATGGATATTCGTCTACTGGGCATTATCAGAGGGGGGAAAAAATCCTAGTGCGCCGTCCAAAGGGGTTCCTGGTCAAAGAGATCAAAGAATACTTCGTTCGCCTTCTCGGTATGATTTCCTTGTTATGGTGCCCGTGATAGTCCGCTGATAGTTATTCCCACTACCTAGAGGATATCGGCGTTCCAGTGACTGGTCACCAGAAAAGCAAGCAACTGCCATGGACAACGCTATCTCGCATCCTGCTCGACCACGGCTGGGAATTGGAGCATTGGCCTAGTGGAGTGCCGTTTCCTGGTAGTGGTAGCCTATCATGCGACGACAACAAGGGTATAAATGGTCTCGATACGAAGCAGCTTTCGCTATTATACGACGCAACCAAAAAGGAGCAGGACGCAGTGGGGTTCCGGAGGATTTCTGGTGTGGTCTTTCGGAACGCGATTCTGGGCTCTTGTGAGGATAATGGCCGAGATACAGGCACGGAACCATCGGGTGCGACTCGCAAGAGGAATTTTGAAAACGACAAGGCAGAAAAAGAAGGCAATAAAAGGCCGAGGATCGTAAACACGGTGATATCAGAGTAGTTTAGAGGATCAGTAAGCCATTTTCGCGTATCGTTCAAGTATATAAATTAGTTTTGTTATAATCTTCATGTATTGTTGATGTTGAGGGCTGAATCCTCGTCTTTAGTTGGTCAATTCGAGGCTGCTGAGGCTGCAGTGAATGATATGAAAGAGTAGACCGTATAAATTGCAGAAAGCGCCTAATTTCGTCACTAGGGTAGAGTATCCGGGTAGGCTAGATCGATAGCTGAACAAGAGGTAGTGAAGTAATAATGTTTAGTATGAACTCGAACCTGAAGCCCATTGGCGACACTGCAAGTTCAGATGAATTGAGGCACTTGTCGTCGGTCCTTGTTACCGGGAATAAAGTCACATTGGGACTAAAAACGATTTCAGCTTTGTACATGAGGAAGGTAATGGGAATATAAAAGAGAAAGGCACAAGAAGGGGAAGAGATGATGGTGCTGAGGCAAAGCGTAGCGGACCAAAACGGGCAACAGTGCCACGATCTGCCACGCGATTCTTAGCAAACATCTTGAGCGCCCACCAATGCTGTCTCTCTCGCAGTTCTGATACTCCTCTTCATCATCTACTTTTATACTCTACTGCCTGGGGCACATTCTTCTAGTATACAAGCCGCACAAGAGCTATAGCCGTCCAAAATGCTGACCAGTCCAACCGGGACGAGCTGGACGAGGGTCTCCCCTCTCGAGATCCTGATCACTAGGGCCTGCGAGCCGTCTCTACACGAACCCAACTACGCACTGCATCTTGAGGTGGCAGAGTATATTAACCAAAAGAAAGCTAACAAGTAAGTACTCCATCCATCTCGTCTTTGTGCCACTATCTGATGATGCCTTTCAAGCCCCCGAGATGCAGCCATGCTCCTCGCCCGCCTTGCGAACCATCGAAACCCCCACATTGCTATACTAGCCCTTGCATTACTCGATACCCTTGTTCAATCCTGCGGATACCCATTTCATTTACAAATATCGACAAAGGAGTTTCTAAATGAACTTGTACGGCGTTTCCCTGAGCGACCCCCTCCCTTTCCGGGCCCAGTGATGTCTCGAATTCTGGACCTAATTCAGCAGTGGAAGGAGGGAATCTGCTCGGAATCGAGGTGGAAGGAGGATCTGGGGAACATTAGGGACATGCACCGGCTGTTAACCTTCAAAGGATATCGATTCCGTGACGTTGGGCGTCGGGCTGATCTAGCAGTCGCATCGGTGAGTAATCGTTGGAGTCTATGGCTGATCACTCTGCTAACAAAGATTTACGTGAAGAATCTGAAATCAGCTGAGGAGCTAGAGGAGGAAGACCGAGAGGCGCAGTCGGCGAAACTGCAGGAGCTGATTCGACGAGGGACACCGAGGGACCTTGCGGCTGCACAGGAACTCATGAAGTCACTGGCAGGCGCAAATCCGGATGCTAAGCCAGACTATCGCTCACAAGCGCTGACCGATCTAAACAAATTAGAGCAGAAGGTCATCCTCCTGAACGAGATGCTGGATAACGTGGATACAGCAAGAGGCGAGAGATTCGCGACCGGAGATGCCTACGATGTGAGTATTTGGGCTGCTCCTGAAATGCTACTGCTGATATTTCGTTTTCAGCAAGTTGCCTCGATCCTTTCAAGCGCACGTCCCAGGCTACAGAAGTGGATCAATGACGCCGAGTCAGATGACTCCGAGTCTCTAGGTACGTCGATCATCTACCTCCAGCGAGCAAGAGTAATGACCAGCCACTCTCAGACACATTCCTCCAGATGAATGACCAGATCAATACCGTTCTCGGACGGTACGAGTCCTTCAAGAAAGGAGACTATATCGCCGCGTCAAATCCCATCCCTGCGGAGCTATCCAACTCCGGTGCCCAGAATGTCTCCCTGATCGACTTTGACGAAAATGACATGTCAAACAACGCCGCACTGGCGCAGTCGAACGCGAACGACCTCGCAAGCCTGTTCGCGTCCCCTGCTGCGCCGCAGGCCTCAACGCAGAACGCGATGGGCAGTGGTATGGGCACGGGCATGGGCTCATCTTCAATGATGTCCCACCATGCACCCTCGCCCGTACCGTCCAATGGGAACCCGTACGGAATGGGCGGCTTCGGCGGCCCACCTGCAGTGAACAATCTAACCAGACCTGCCATATATCCACCTCAACAGTCTGCCACGCCGCCCGCGTCAATAATGCTGCCCGGCACCCCCGCGCAGCAGGCCAACGTTGCTACTTACTTCAGTAACGGCGGAGGCGGCGGCAACATAGGTGGCATGGGCAAGTCCCCACCATCGATGTTCGGCGGCATGGGCATGGGCGCGATGGGCACGTCGTCATCACAGCATCAGCGACCGCAGTCAACCCCGGCTGCAAATGCACTTAATGCTAATGCAAATGCAAATGCAACGGCGAACCAGCACGGCAAGGATCCATTCGCTGATCTAGCTGGGTTGTTCTGAGGTATGGGTATTGCATCGAGTATAGATTGTGTCATGTATGTATCTTCCGGCGGATAGGTGGAATGTCAAGTTTTTCAAGAGAATTATATTATTTATATCGTTCATTCCACTGTGCTTACCTTCCTTCCCCTTGCCCTGGTGGGGACTATCGGCATAGGTGTTTCTGTCGAAGGAGCAGGTAACAACTTAGGAAGGGTTGAAGCGCCCACGGAGTGCCTCTGGAATCTAAAATTAGACTGACCAATTAATTACGTACACACCAATGCTCGACCTCTCCTCCGCTCCATCATAATCTCCTAGTACGAAATATTGAACTCACCAAGTGAACTGGAATGGAGGCAGCTTCTGAGTATACTTCCTGAAATTACTAGTAACGCTTGTCTGGTGCCGACCAAACCAATCAGGCGTGTCTTGTGCTATGACCAGCCTGAGTTGCAATTCCTGCCTTTTCTGGCAATGTCTCCGGCTTGCTTTGTCTCTCTCTCTCGTGGCTAGCCATTGAACCACTCGACAAAACCACACGTCGAGGCGTATCACACCAACACTTCCTATATACAGTAATTTCTAAAATATGGGCCGAACCAATCCGCTAAGATTCCCTAATTCTCTCCGTTGGCGATTTCAATGGCCCTTAGCGACCGTCCTCCTCCCTGTTCAGGCAATATCTCGCTCTCCCCTTCTATAACGGGTAGAAATCGAAAGTACTTCAAAACCAATCCGCGTAGCTTTGCCGTTTTTCTGGGAGGGGGCACGCATTTAAGAGCGGCTATCTAATAATGGGTGGCCCTCATTCACAGAAGCCCCCGCTTTCACTCACAGTCCCCCCACCGCCTTAGCATTCCCTCCCAGCGCACCCCCCTTGCACCCCGAACACTACTGTTCAATATTATTGTTAGCAATGGCCCCTCAGCGCAAGCTTTCACCCGTAAGCCGCTCTTCCATAATTAGCATCACCTTTATTGTGTCCTGAGATGTTCACCATCTTTGCAGGGCGAATATGCCTCCGCACCCTGCGAGATCTGCAAGAAAATTATTAAGCGCACCTCAGATATGAGGCGTCACATGAAGATTCACAAAGGGGACTCTGAGTATGTACTCTTAATTGCCCTCGCACAAGTAAAGTGCTGACGCTCTTTTATTCAGCATGCACCATTGCCAATTTGGCTGTGGTCATAAGACTCGTCAGCTTTCCAATCTCAAGACCCATGAGAGAACGAGGCAGTAAGTCCTTTGCTTATCAATCCTCGCATTTTAGCTCACATTTTCTTTCTTAGTACTGGAGAACGACCATACGTCTGTCCTGAGAGCGACTGCAACCAAACCTTCGCAGATCCTGCCCTATTCAGCAGACACAAGAAACAATCTGGACACGGCCTTTCCTCTGCTCGCGCTTCTTCCTCCTCCGAACGTGCTGTTTCTACAAATGCACAATCTATCATCGGGAAGCAGAAGTCGACGAAGAAATCGCACCGCGTAAACCCTTACTCTCGACTCGACGTACATTCCAGTCCATCTTGTTCATCAACGTTGGAATCATCCCTATCTGCCTCGAGTTCGTCATCTTCACCGTCCTCGCCTTCCTCATTTTCGTCCTTGGCTGCTCATAGCCCGGGTTCGCCATCGTCTTCAGACTCTTCAGATGCTTGGGTACCAACTTACGCCGTTGAAAGAAATATTGTCTTCACGAGCACTGATCCGTCTAAGTACAAACCGAGGCCCCTTTCTAAGGAAGAGGAGGTGAATGGTGAATGGTGGGAGAATTCAGACGAGGAATTCTTTGTGTTCAACTTCCCTGGGGATAAAACAAAGCCTCTCTTCACGTGGGCCTTTACCTATAGCGGCCTTGAAGAGGATTCGGATTATATTCCCACCTTGGGCGACTCACAAGCTGGCAACACTTCATCGTCTGGGTATATTACATCCGACGGTGTGTACCACCCCTTAACGGAACCGATGGACACAGCTATGGACACTGTTCTCGGCAATGTGGTCGACCAGGAGGAATCTTTTGCAGGGCCTTCCACTCTTGCAGGAGTATCAGACGAGAAGTGTACTTTCTATGCGCCTTTCACTCTTGTATCAGTCGAGAAGGATGTATTTTACGACAATTTCTCACATGTTGTCACTAGTTTGCCTGTGGAAAGCCACGAAACCACGGCCGATATTTCCTCTCTTCCTGAACTTTCCATGTCTCTCTCTCCTGAAGACGTGAATTACTTGTTGTCGTCTTTCCCTATGGAGGCCAGCGACCTATCTCTACCGGATAATTTCGGTTATAATTGGGGTCATCAGTCTATTCCTGGGATGGAATTCGACAGAAGCGTCTTGTGGAAGAACCCACCTCTTCCTTATCCTTCGAACGACATCGATCTTAACCCATCTGAATCTCCGCACGCTAATCTGCTCGATGAGATTTCGTGGAATCCGGAATATAGTAACTCTTTTGGATCTATTGAGGGTTTCATTTCCGTCAGCGACGCCAACCTACTCTATTGATACTGGGATTTAACTTGTATCACATTTGTATCTCATTCCTACACGTATCGTAGCTTATTCTTAAGTTATTCTTTTTATTCCCTGTAAATGCATATTCTTTGAGCAGCTTGGCTAGTAATTTGTATTTCTTACATTATAGTATATTGAACCAGTATCCAAAAGAATCAGGTTTCTTGTAACCAGTGCCGGCGAGAATGCTTTTAGTATTAGCAATTAATCGTGTAATTGTTTTGTCGTCTCGGACTTGGACAAATTACATGACTTGTACGGAATTATTATCAAAGATAAGGATTCCTATGCATAGCTCATTAAATCGTCTGTCAAATAGTACTTAACATCTCATTTTTAATTCTTGCGGTGGTTCGCAATCTTCCCCATACCACGAAGTACATATCCGGTTTAATTTAAAATATTCGGATTCTGAATCCTGAATTCCTTTTCCCGTGCAATTTTTGTAACTGAGTAGCCTGTATAATTCAAGAGGGTTTTAAGCTAGATTTTCCCTTGCAATTTTAGCGCTATGCATTGGTATTACAATATCCAAGGGAGTCAATAGTAAACTGTCCGAGGCACATTAATTTTGCAGACGGTGACATGGCACCCAGTAAAGAATTCGTATAGTTTTAATTCCTAATATTCAGATTTGTTTGCATCCTGTGCTATTTCTTTCACTGAATAGCCTGTGTATTTAATTTAAAAACAATCTATTTGCCCGTGCCAGTAGTAGGGCTGTACACCGTCGCCGTATTGACGGCATTACGGGACTGTGATACGGCCATCGTAGCCGTACCGTTAGCAATTTTTGGGTGTCATTTTACACCTGTATGTATACGGTATTAATATGGCTACCTCATACTGGCCTCAGGTTGTTACAAAACTAGTATATATATTGACCCAAATACCTCTAAAGATACCATTTATGCACTCAGTCAAGGTTTTTTTTTTCTTGGGCCTCGGCAATGTTGTCATACAGTACGGCAAAACCCGTAACCGTACCCATACCGTCAGATCTGAGAATCGTACGGCTGACGGCCATAACTCATACGGCCGTCGCCGTATACGGTACGGTGTACAACCCTACATGGTAATGCCAGTGCTCAGTAACTTGATAGCATGCAATAATTTATAATTTGGTATATTAGAAGAGGATCTGAAGGTAATTAATGTACCCTCTCTGTGGATTTACAAAGCCCCGACTGAATCTCGAGTATATCGAGTGCGAGTCGAGATCGATTCGGAGAATGGGTCTGAGGCACGTGCCAGTTGGGACATATTGCATTTGAGAGTAGTTTGTCTAGCCAATCAAACGCGTCCGTTTGTATGTCTCGCATCTGTCCTGTGACATTTGTCTCACAAATTTTTCTTTAAGCAGCAGTAGGAAGGACCTCGAGGTGATCTAATTTCTTAATGGAGTGCCGATTGAGTCCCGAGCACGACTGCTGGACTAAATGTGTCCGAGTCGCGAGTCCCGGCCCGGCGACGCGTCAAACGCGAATTAAGGTCACGTGCAGACATAACCGAGCTGCAGTGTAAGGGCAGGTATATTTTCAGCGCTGAAGCCCCGACGAATTTTTCAACTTTTTGAACTCAGACGTCGAAGTCGAACACAAGTATCAACTTCAAGTATCCTCCTCAGATCTATTCCTATAGGAATATGCATAATTACCGAGGAGACAATTGCCTCCTAAGTAACTACTTTACATTGTTTTGCTTCCCAGTCGTTATACTTCTCCGACTAGTATACGAACGCGTCACAGTTCCTCAGCCTACAGTTTAGCTCAACCATGTCGTCCACTTGTTGTCTTCTCCCCGCATCACCTGCGCCACTTCTCTTGCAACAATCCTGTCCGCTTGTTCGCTTGGATGCAATTCGTCGAACCTTCAATTCATACGTATGTTAGCTTCAATATTCGCTATTTTACTCTGGAACGTACCAGAGATAACTGTCCCTAGCTGTTCCGTTGATAATAGTACAGTCGCCCGTGTCACTCACAGCCTCGTTCAGCTGGAAGACACAGCTTTTGACAGCCCCGGTGATGTTTAGCGGAACAGTTCCATTCAAATAGACTGCTGGATGGGCGAACATGTCCGCAAAGAGTGAATGGGAGTCGAATATGGCTATTTGAAACACAATAAGTCATAATATTTTATGCTTTATTTGAAGATCGCTTACCAATGTGTGCTCCAGGAAGTGTGGGAGCTACGGCTTTCAGCATAAGGCTCGTAAGCGCGTTTCCGGACAATGTAAGTTCTTTCATGAAGACGCTCCACTCTGTCGTATTCCTCTGCGCAGTCCAGAATCTGTTGGGATACGAAACAGGCGCATACAGAGGGACTGTTTCCAGAGGAATCATCTATCGTCGAATCAATGAAGCGGAGACGACACTATGCGAGCATTTGACTTACGTTCTGGAACAAGAAATTTCTGGCACCGCTATTATACAGGACCTTGACCCAATTGATCATGCATTCGGTGACGTCCACGAGAGATGCAGCATCATTTCCTGTCAAAAGCGCGTTCGACCCAACGTCGTTTGTACCAATCCACAATGTGTAAAGTGTTTCCTGGGTTTGCAGCTTGAGGGACCCATTCCCCTTTTCCGAAAAATATAGCGGGAGCTGGCTTTCAAATAGGGATGGGAACGGTCTGAACGTTATGTTGTTCGAACATGTCGCTCCGGACTTTGCGAAAGGGAACAAGGTGACATGTGCGTATCCCGCAGCGTAAATTGGCCAGGCAGTTCCCCCGTTAGAGGAAATAACATCGGTATAGCTGTCTCCAAAGGGAACGAAGTTTTTGATCTGCCCTGGGCGAAGACTGGTACCATGAACTGCAGGCAATAATGCCAGAAGGGTGTACGCTAGAGGAGAGAAGGAGACCATGGTTGTTCGACCGTTTACCATTCTTCCCCTCGACTCCCGTCTTTTCATATCATCTCATTCGAAGACAAAATTATCACGGCCCGGACTTTTTACTAGCGCTTAGAACCCATCAACCGTGGTTCTTCCTTCCCAGCAGCGCATTTTACGCTTTAAATATCCGATCGAACGACTTCAGCAAGGTCATGAGATGACCTTGCGTTAGTGATGCACGTAGCACCGTGGAATAATCTCCACAACTTCTGATCATCGACGCGTTCGCCAACGCGGACATGCGTGGAAGAGGGGGAAATAATGCTGGTATTCTTGTATCTGCTGTCCGAAGTAGTTCCGACTTGGAAGCAATTTCTCATGTATCCGTATGGACAGCAAAGCACGCTACGTAAAATTTCATGTTTTGCCTAGTCATGTTGAGGTCACCAGTACTGGCGTGAAATTTTATCTCATCCACCGAAGGCTACGAGGCTGTAATCGTATCCTAGTCGGGCCGCGGCGGCATTCTGACGAGACACGTTAGGCCACGGGTTGGCTTTTTTCTTCATCTACAGCTAGCGATGGTCATTGGGCGGTTCGCAACCTTTTGGATATCAGGACTCCTGTCAGCAGCCCTATTGTTTCAGCCTTTTCTTTGCTTATGTCAAGTATTGGCGTTTTGGTCAGCAAATCATGGAGAGGTGCTATGATAATAAGCTGTGTGCTTTGGCATCCCGGAATCGCATGTCATTTTATCTATGAGAAGAGCCTAATGTTAACGCAAATAGAGCACCTGCTCCAGAAACCCAGCCTCGACATCACTCAAAGGAACGAAGGAAGTACCTTTATGATGCAGTTATTTTTGGTATTCATGTTGTGTTATCGACGACAGTTTAAATAAAGCAGCATGTTCGCTCCAAAAGAAGACCAACACCGAGCCCCACGGGCAGCTTTATGGTGGCGAAAAAAACACGTTCACTTTATAAAAATAGCATTCCAAGTTCTCTTCCAATTATTACAGCATATCTTTTCAGGCATATAACATTGAAATGCCTGTCATAGCAATTATTATAATTTAAAAGCAACAGAATGAACTTAATGGTATATCCATCCAGTCAGGATTGGGTAGAAATGATTGACTGACTCCTACCAAGGCTGGTATCGACTTTACCGAGCACATTCTCGACGACATCTAGAACCTCGCTGGTTTTATAACCCCTTCTCGAAAATTGAGCATGAAGAGCGAGCTGTCTCTGCTCCCAATATTTGAGGTTTTCTTTGTGCGAGAGCATTTGGCTGCAGAAGAGGGATAGCTAGCCGTGCAAAAGTGTCGTTACGTTCGCATTACTTTCTAAAATAAGGACGTGCAAACGGCTTACTGTATTTTCCTCGTGTCTCGGATTGGGCGTAGGAATACTATTAGTAGGCGATACAGTAGTAAAGAGAAGCTGCAACGATGAGAGACTCGGAAGTCTTGATGCTAGCAGAGAAAGTAAATCTACAGCCAGTGCGTGGACGCAAAACCAAAGGTGGCGGAGATTCCTTAACGCCAGAGCGTCAAGAATCCGCTCTATTTGACGATCGAGCGAAGAAAAAGGCAAGTCCAGAAGTGTCACGACAGTCAGACTACGGGAATGTGCACGCAGAAAGTCGAGCGGCAAATTTAAACCATCGCCAACAGGATTTATCGACAGCTCGATGGTGTGCAGTGACGGGAGCAGAAAAGACGCCGTTGCAGTCAAAGTATCAAGGATCCAGTCAGTCGCGGGAGCAACGCAGCGAAGATTAAAAGCATTCAGTGTCAATGAGGGATGATGGAGCTGCAGCCTGTGTCTGCGGAGGAACTTTGCGAAGGCGGTTATAGAATACAGATGGAAGCTCTCGACGTACGGGAGCGACACCAAGACAGTGCGGAGATGCGTAAAGGTGTACAGTTGCGCAAAGAAGCGAGAGAGATCAAAGCCCCGTACGGTATAATCGGTCGTGAATGGGGATAGCATATGGAGAGTATCCTTGAGACGGTTCACAAAAACGAGGAAGCGGTTCATTGCGCCGTTGACTTCGGGTATTGGGATATTTCGCACAAAGAAGAGGATATTCAGCTCATCGAGCTTCGGGAGCTTCACATCCGCAAGCGTCCCTAACATCACAGGAGGAACGCAGTGCAAAGTCAACTTCGTCAAGCGCTTCACCAGGATGCCGCGGAGAGGCAAGAAGAACGCCTCGTAAATCTTGGGATAGGAGTGCCCGTTCCATGGAGTCGATTATGTATCATTCAATGTTCTCTAATCTTGCAATAAGCACAAGAAATGGCGCACGTCCTTCAGATACTGTTTTTGAATGCGGGTGTGGTTTCTGCGCCTCATATAATCGTTTATCTTCCTCGGTACCGTCGAGTTCCCGATAGGATACATCACCTCCTAGCGGAAGGGAAGTAAGTCAGGGCCAATAACGACGTTGCACACGAGATTGGCTATGATGTTGTCACTGCGTACAGGATAGAAGAATGTCAGTACCAGGGGATCAGAATCGGGCAATATCAGTGTGCTACTAACTAAATGTGCACTCACGCTTGAAGTACGGTACATAACTGCTTTATCTTGTCATCAGGTGCCTCGAATATTATAGCCTCGTAAGTGAATTTCATGCCCTGTGCGAATCGAATGTCGTTGGTTTTCCCTGCATCCCATCTTCGCTAAAGACACGAGAGTTTCCGTTGGTAGGAATTCTGCAATCCGGTACCAAACATCGCCGGGGAGCAGTTTTGGCATGACGAGCGCAGCAGAGTATCCTGGTAAGAGTAAATGAAGATTATGAGAAGTGCAACACACTGTATTTGAACATTTATTTGTTATAAGCATGTAATCGCAAACACGATGCCTACCAGACTATAGCCTGTGATAAGTAAAACCAGTGCAAACATCAGTACTTTTGGGGATGGAAGTGCGAACCCGAACCATATGAGCGCAGTACGCGTCTATGTAGCCCAGGTCTCTTCTAGCAATGATGACCTCTCTTATCATGAAAGGACAGTAACCAAGTATTGAACCTGCGCGCAGACTTCGAAGAACTTTCAGGCTCACAAGTGAATGGTTGACTGCCTTGGAATCAGAGCACTCACAAACTAAGCCCTCGGAACGCAATAAGAAATATAAAAAGCTGGATACGGATTTTAGAACCGTATGACATACCAGAAATGGTTAAAAGAATCGTTCCTTGGGGTCTGGGCAGATAGTGAGAGATTGAACATTGCAAAGCGCGCGGAAACTATCGGCGGAGTGTGAACTTCGGACCGAACAAACGCGGTAACGTGTGATTGTGATTGACGAGAAGTTGCCAAGGCTGAAGCGCTGGAGTTGTACCTCCCCGTCAGCATTGTTCGACTCGACTGCATTACATAGAGACGACGGTGCAAGGAGCACGCAGACACACGCGCACTCTGGTCTCCCCTTCATTCTACACGAGGCACATTGGACCCTTTTGTACCAAACGACCCCTCGAAAAAACAAAGAACAAAGGACTGGGTAAAGAATACCTTCTGAAAGGCCCATATAAAGCTCTTGGGGACGCGTATTGTCCTCTTCAATACTTCTCTCTGAATGGATTTTGACATGGACGATCCTATGGCCATCGAAAACGACGGCCCAGACGAGGCCGAGCTGTACGCTGCGCTGTCAATGTCCAAGGCTACTGTCAAATGGCAGGCCTCGCAGACTTCGTGCCCCGCCCTCGACACACTCATCATGGAGGCCACCTCCGGTCCGAGACGCTGTGCGTCCCATTGTTTCCCCCCCCCCTCCTGCTCATCACACTAATCACTCTCCCTCTACAGCCCCGCGTCTCGCCAAAAACCCCACGGTATGGAATCCCCCCGTCACTGCACGCACGTCTCTCTTCTCCACCTCCGCCTCTACCTCTTCCACACGCCCTTCCACCGCCAGCACCAAGGCCCCCTCGCGCATCCGTACCTCGCGTTACTCCGAGCCTCCACCCAACCCCCTCCCGAACCCCTTCGCGAAACGTGACCCCGCGCAGCTGCTCGACCTCATTAAGGGCGTCTCCGCGCGCGTGGACGAGAACGCCGGCGTGGTCGTGCGTCGGCGGGGCGCAAAGCCACGGGGGGTGTCTCTGAACGCCGGGGAAGTTTTGGCAGATAAAGGAGAGGATAAGGAGAGAAGGCGGAACAGCGTCCTCCCCGCGAAGACGATGCTTTGCCTCGATGAGAAGGGGAAGGGAAGAGAGAGGGATGAGGAGCACAGGAGCTTGCCGGAGATAAGGGGCTCCCGCCCGTCGTCGGCTGCTAGCTTCCGCGCATCGATGATGGATGTGGATGGGGAGAGCCTTGTGCTGCATGGGACGATGATGGATATGGATATGGACGCATCTGCTGTGTCTGTGCACGTCCCTCCATTGAGAGGCTCCGTTGTACAGAAAATAGGTGGTACGGCCTCGTCATCTCGGGTCGCGGAGGCCCCTTCTTCCTCTCGCGTATCATCATCTCGAGTCGAGGCCTTTTCTTCATCCCAACCCCCAATCGCTTCGTCCTCATCTGGAAATACCGTCTCCTCTTCAACATCCAGAAACCACACTCCTGCCCTCCACTCACGGCCCAATCACCCACCAGCAAACCCCGCTCAGCGATATACCTCTCCGCCGGCAGAGCCGACGCCGAAGCTGCATCCTCTGCTCACGCAGCAGCTTCAGCAGCAGCAGGGACCCAAATCTGCGCCTGCACCTCCCAAGCCTGTTCCGCCACGGTATCCGCCCGCAAAATCTGTTTCCACTACAGTACCGCCACCGCCTCCGCAGTACCAAGCAAATCCTAATCCACACCCCTACCCGCATCTACCACTTAACCCAGCCCGCCCGCCAGTCCTCGGCATGCGCCGCACGCACACTTTTCCCTCCAGCACACCCCTCCCGCAGCCCAAAATCGGCGGCGCAGCGCTCCCCACGCGGCAGCGCGCTTTCCGCCCGCCTCTGCTCTCCCAGCAGCCTTCGCGCGCCCAAGAGGAGAAACCCGCAAAACCACCAACGACACTAAACAAACCCGCCAACGCGCACACAACAACGACGACCCAGAGAGCAGCAAAATCCCTGAACTCAAAGGAGGACCGCGAAACGCGTGTGCGCATGATTGAGATGGGGCTGCGCGAGGCGGCGGCTTCGTCCTCCTTTGCTAGGGCGGGGGTGGCGGCGGGGTCGCAGGAGTCGACAACGTCCTCTGGCTCTGGGTCCTCGTCGGTGAGGGGGTTTAGGAGGTCGTCCTCGGGGACGAGTGTTGACGGCTTGGGGCCAGGAGTAGGGGTGGAGGCGGGAGGCAGCAAGACAACTACCATTGCGGCACGCATCAAGCCCGAGCTCTTCGACGACGCGCAGCTGCCAATCAAGGCCGCCGCCATCCCCGAGCCTTTCGACGACGACGTGGGGATCCCAGACACGGACGTGACAGACGCGGACTCGTCGTTCGAGGACGTGTCGTTTGATATGGACGCGGATGCGCTGGAGGAGGCGATGCGGATGTATGATTGAGTGGGTGACTGGAGGGATATGATTAGGCGGAGGGGTAGGTGAGACTAGGGACCTGAGCATGCTTGCATGTGTTGGCTCTACAGTGGGCTTTGTCGGGGCTTTCGCTCAAGTTTGAATGACGAGGATGCGCGCCAGTCTGGGACGCGCTTTGCGCTTCTCAGATTCAGGATGGCCTGTGCCTTGACTCGTCATCCCGGCATGTCCACCATCTCCCTTACCTCTACGCGCTTCCTCCTTTCATTTGGTACGCGCTCTTCGTCCCCATGATACATACTCCCATTCCTCTTCCGCATCTGGACGTGTAGTTGCTATTTACACGTGCGGCCCCGCAGGTCCTATGTGTACATGCAGCGCTCCTGCACGTCCCAACTTGGAATGTGCCTTTCAGCCGGACTCCCAGCAAATTTTAGCCTGTGCGAGTCGCCTATGTCGTATCCCCTCAGCCGCTATATCTCGTTCATGCGAGATCCGAGAATGTATGTACATAGGCGTGTTCTATGCACACCCACCAACAAGCTCTCCCTCTGGGGAGAAACTCAGACACAAGCCCACCAGACTTGGATGTGTCTTCTTCGCGCTGGAGAGATTGTGTTTACATACAGTAGCCTTGGATATGTTATGGAGTTTCTGTTACTATCCATTCGATTGGTATGCTATGTAGGGTGCGTGTAATGTTAATAATCGGGATAACACTGGTATGACGAAATCTGGCACGCATAGGTGTTGCGACGTACACACACGGGAGAAATGGTTTTTATAGCAGAAATGATAATGACTAGGTAGAGAGACGATTTTCTTCCCTGGCTAGGTCAAAAGATAGTTCGAACTTGGTTTGAACTTTGAATTTCGAAAGGTGTACTACTTATACACTATTGCTCAAGGTATCCCACGCTAGTGTGTACCGGTCCGGTGGGAAGCTTTCAAACGGTCTGGGACCATTCTTCGGTTGTCACCGCCTTGAGGACTGTTAAAACTAGAAGCTGGTCAACGAGACTACGTCTGCGTACGCAACGGCGAGTTCAAAAGGCTAATATCTTCTACTTAGCGTTTCTATATTGCTACCTGTATGTTCTTTTTTCCCATGTTCAACAGCAGAACCCAAGCTAAATTACTAGGTAGGGATCGATATCAAAGAAACACTTTATATGTTGCAGATTTCCACTGCAGGAATCATGATCTACGACATAAAATGGCGGCACTGGAATCGTGATGCTCAACTAAACGGTCTCTTATGTCCTGTGATGACTCGGGGCATTCGTTTATGCACATCTCGTCCCAGGTCCGAGGCCGTTATTTTTGTTCCGTGCGGCTATGCCGATGGATTACAATGAACGGGCTGATAGGTGGGAAGAGTGGGCGACTTAAAAGCTGTATGCCAATAATGCCTAGCATCATGATAATGGTGTTTCAGATGCAGGTCAGTGAATCTCTCCCTTCATTGAGACATTGCGACAGCTATGTAACTGTTATTAGACCATTCTACATACTAATAGATGCAGCTCACAGCCTCTAACGCAGAAAGGCGATGTGCTTTGTCTGTTCGCCTTTGTTCTTCTATAGATACAGCGACTTCCGAAGTTGATCTTCGGCCTATTCACCAATCCTATGTTGTACTGATTGTGAGTTCATCTTTAGATATAAAACTCGTGCTCCACAGCTCGCTCTTCGTTCTATACACCTCGACTGACATAAGTGATGTCTCTCCTAGTTTCTGTTCGTTCTTCGTCAAGCACAGTCGACAATATCATTCAGGCCGGAACGATTGCTACGAGAATGCTTTGCGAAATAGCCGATGCAACGAATGCGCCGTATCTGAAGACTATTGCGGGAATCAGCAGCATGATCATAGATACGGTGCAAGTATGTATTTACTGTTCAGCTATATTGCAAAAGCGGACTTTTACTGTTCCCTAAAGACCGTCAGGACGAACAAGGAAGAGTGTACTCAAATGACTGAGCGAGTATACGGTCTAATTTGCGCAATTATCAACGTGTGCGGAGACTCTCAGTTGGAGCTCTCACCTAGTATGCTCTACAGTATTGCCCAGTTTACTGAGTACTTTTGCCCCGTCCGATAATTATACGTCGAAAGCTGATTAGGAATCCCGCGCAGAACTCTTCAAAAGCTGTTATCTTATGTCCGTATCCAGGCAGAAGGGACGCTGATGAAGAGAATTCAACGACATATGGAGATTACCACCTTGCTTGTAGACTGTAACAAAGGCTTGCAACATGCAATGGATGTATTCGGAGTGCGTTATCATCTTTTTTTGGATGGAACTCTAATCATTGAGCATCTTCACCTAGGTTCAATCAACCATCTTAACCTCAGTTACGTTAGCAGGGATGCAAGTTGAAGCAGAACGTAGACATCACGAAATTATGGGTATTCTTACTCAAAAATTATCGGATCAGGGAATACAAGGAGCAGGGAGAAGGTGCGTTTGTTTCTACGTTTTATTTCATCCCGCTCAGAGAGGATTTTTAGTACAAGCTCCTTCTCATTGCTTCCTGCCTCGCCTCAGGTCTTCAACGGGCGAGAGGCAGAGCTACAGCAGATTGTATCAACTTTGGTACTGAACAAGCTGTCACGGATCGCCATCCTCGGCCAGGGAGGTATAGGGAAGACCTCCCTTGCACTTGCAGCTCTACATCATCCAGATGTGGTCGACTATTTTGGTTCATACAGATACTTTGCTACTTGCGACGGTGCTCGCTCTGCTAATGAATTACTTGCTATTATTGCAGCTACGTGCGGCATCTCAGAGGAAAAGAAACCGTCTAATGCTATTATTCATTACCTTAATTCGCGCAGGGGTCCATGTTTGATGGTTCTGGACAACTTTGAGTCTCCTTGGGAAGCAGCGGAAGTGCGCTCCAAGATTGAAGACGTACTAGCTCTTCTCGGTGATGTCTGCCACTTGAGCATCATTGTAAGTGTATTTTTTTTTAGCTCACTACCTATGGATTGATCACCAACGGTTACTAAGGTCACTATGAGAGGTCTCGAGAGACCTTTTGGAGTACGGTGGACACGTCCATTCTTTCCTCCTCTCCAGCCTCTCTCGGACGAGGCAGCAAAGCAGACATTCATCGACCTTTCTGACTTGTCCCATGATGAGCCTGGTCTTCCAGAGCTTTTGAGGCTGACAGACAATCTTCCCCTTGCCGTGACTATCCTCGCAAGGCTTGCAAGTTATGAAGGCTGCAATTCCCTTGTACGTCGATGGAGAGAAGAGAGTACAACTCTTCTTTCGGACGGCGCAGATAAATCATCCAACCTGAACACGTCTATCTCGATATCGTTGTCGAGTTCACGTTTGAAATCCACTCCGGATGCCCACGAATTACTTAGCTTGTTATCTTTGCTACCTGATGGTGTCTCGGATACAACGTTGCATCAGCTGCAATTACCTATCCGGGATATCCTGAAATGTAAGGCCAACCTTTGTCGCACCTCATTGTCATACACGGACCTCTGTGGTCGGTTGCGGGTATTAGCACCCGTCCGAGAATATGTGCGAAGAGTTCACCCACCGGCAGGGAAAAACGTTCTAGTTTTGCAGAAATACTTTTACAGCCTCGTAGAACTCGCCTATTCTTCCAGATCTCTTGCCTCCCGCGGCCTTCTTCAACAAATCACCAATAACATCGGAAATATCCACTCTATAATACATTTATCTCTCCAGGAGACTGCTTCACCTTGCCATGAAACCATTCGATGCATCACTCAGTTGTCCATCATCAGCAACATCATCGGCTCTAGCGTTCAGGACCTTCTTCAACTTGATTCAGTTAAAAATGAGGTTAATATGACAAAGGATAACGAATTGCGAGGGTGGTATTACTTTGCTCTAGCATCGGTTCAAGGTCCTGGGCCTTCTCTTTCAGTCATACAGTGCTACATCGAAGCCGTGCGATGCTTCGAATTAGTAGATCATTTAGAGGGCAAAAGTGGGTATCCTATTAAACCGCTCCAAGTCGATTACACTCACTTACATTATATGTACATAGTTTTGACATGGATAATGCTCGCTTACTGCCATTCATACGAAGCGAGTGAAGGGTTACAAAAGTCCAAAGAATATTGTAACAAAGCGCTTATGCTTTCGGAACGAGCATCGGCCCCTGCTTTACAAGCTAGAGTGATATATGTGATTTCGGTGGTCCTCGAGATGCGTGGAACTATTCATGATGCCTTGGTAAGGCTTCAAAATGGACGAGAACTTTCAACCCTGGCTGGAAGTACCTTTTATGAAGCAATATTTCTGGCCAGGGAAGGTTATCTCTATCTGAAGCTAGGAAATTTCAAGCGAAGCGCCATTTTCTTGGCTGAGGCTTCATCAAATTTTACTGCCCTCGGCTTGACCCCTGCACTATGCAGCGCCTTTTCGCACGTCATATCTTCTCGTGCGGCGCTTCACTATTTCAAAACAGAGTATGCCACTGCTCGGGAGCTTTTGAACCTCATCTCGGATTCCGAAGTCTATGTCACCCCTAGGATGTTGATCGAGAGAGCAAATGCCCTAAGCAATCTAGCAGAGATTGATATTATCACCGGGAAGGCATTCCACTCTAAGGTCAAACGAAATCTAGACCAAGCAGAAGCCCTTTACAAACAAATGTCTGCATCTGTTGACTTGGCTTGTCTAGGCATCAGCAAGGCTCACTTATATTTCTTGAAGCAGCAGCATTCTTTGGCAAAGATGGAATGCTTCAAATGCCTTAGTTCCATCCCAGAATCATGTCATTGGAACCTTCTACGGTGCTTCGAACTTCTGGGTGATATATATTCTGCAGAAGGCAACATGTCTTCTGCTATGCATCATTACACCACATGTTTTGCATTAGCAAGAAAGTCGAAGAACATGCCATACACTTATCAAACACTCCGGCATATTGGTGACATTTTTATGGGACAAGATCATGAAGAAACTGCTCTCAGTCTCTATCAAGTGGCTTTGGATGGATTCGAAATTATGGGCATCCATAGAGGCAAGGCTGATTGTATGGCAAGGATAGGCAAGATTCAGTTGAGTCGAGGAGATATTGAGACTGCAAGAGATTTGTGGGAGATGTCTCGAGAACTTTTTGAAATGTGCCAAAGGGAAGATGACATGGTTAAATGCATCGAGAATTTAAAACTTTTGCGGGGTAGTCATTAATTCTTGTAATTTATGCAGAATTTTAGCATGTGTTTCCTTTTCCTTCGTGGGACTCTAGAGGGCTCTGGCCTCGGATACAATGTTAAAGTATAAAGAAACTCAGACGTCGGAATTCGAGGCAGAGCGCGTTAGTTGCCTCTATTTGGAACAGGCAAGTGTGACAAATAGTGGGCAAATAGACAGGAGTCGCAGCACGTGGAGCCGTGTTGTCACCCTGACGTTGGGCAACCCACATATGGAAAGTGTCTTTCGAAGCCTCCTTTTATATAAGCACGCACTCCCTCTCTTACCTGCTTCGCACCTTCTTGCCTTCGACCCATCACGACTCTCCCCGAATCATACGCTTTTCTGTGATCCCTTCTTGTTTGCAAGCACTAGGATGATCTGGTATGCATCGTTTCATCTCTCTTGAGGGGTAGCTTTGACGCGTCTTGCTGATGGTGTCTCCCCATCATTGTTAGCCGCCGCACCAACAGTCTTCAACCCGTCTTACATGTGCGCGTACTGCCTGTAAATGCCCTTGTTACCGTTCATGACGCGATACGTCGCAGAACCACGGTCCACCGAGCCACCGCCAATGCATGCAAGCCGCACCTCGCGCGTCGACCTTGGTTGACGTCAGCCATTGTATGTCTGATGCGCCGCCAACCTCTAAGGTACTTATATCCCGTCTTATCTCCTCCTTGTTTATTATATGCTTCAGGTGCTTCAGGTGCAGCCCGATTTCGTTTGCTCTCTAGCACATTATCGCATTGCCGCCAGCGTCAGCCACCCTCACTAAGTACCTCGAAACATTCAATTTCCGTCCGAGACACTTCGACAGCCGTCGTATATCGTCATATCCAAGAACCTTCGCGACTATCGCCGAAGGTGCGCCGCGCGTCTTCTTCAGTGTGACAGTGACATTCTTAGCAGTCTCGTATGCAATCCTAGGATCGTCGTACCTATCGTTTCAACGCGGTTTGATCCCTCCACACCTTCGACTCGAATACCGCACCCAATTCCTCCAACGCTGGCTGCAGATCCCTTCAAGTTTAAGTCCGCCGCTACTTCGACGCAACATTCACCTTCCCACTGTGATACGGCCTGAGTTATCGAGTTACTGAGTTATGAGGGCATGTTCTTGAGTTGGCCGTCCTTAGCCTAGCCGCAACATACCTCGGTCATCCGTACGTTCGATCGTTCGTAACCTCAACCACAGGTGGCCGCGATGTTCGACAAACCCCGTGTCCTCCTTCCTTTGACTACACCGACATCAGAGGAGATAGAGATCTCGGGAGGTTCTGAGAGTACGAGGTGTATTTGATTCTCCCAGGTGAGTCCTTGATCAACCTAATTCTGTGGGCTGGTTTTACAGTGAGACCAACTGCGTCTTCGTGCTCTAGATTAGTGGTCTTCGCTCCTCCATCCGCTTTGCTGCTCTTCTCTCAGCCGTCTGTCTGCTTTCTTCGTCTCTGTGGCTCGTTTGGCTGCACGTTCCTTTCTCTTTCGCATTCTGCTGCTCGTTCACCCTCCCCATGCTTACTCTACCGCTGCGCTCTTTTCTTCTTTGTCTTTCCTGCATTTATTGCTTGTTTCTCTCTTCCACGTTCTTCTCTCCTCGTGCTTACTCTGCCCACTTTTCTCCTTTCTTCGTTGACCCTCTACTCCCCTGCGCCTCTTCGTTCTGCCGCTTGCTCTCATCACTCTTCCCGTAAGTTCTGTCTGCCTCAACCTCCTCTCCTCTTCGCCTGTCAGGGTCATCCCTGTGTTCTCTTTCTGCTCCATTTCTTCATCTTCTCTGCCTCTCTGGCTCCATGTCGAATTTTCTGTCTGCTTTATTTCGCTGTTTTCTTTGCCTCTCTGGCTCCTTCGTGCGCTTTGCTGCTCGTGCCCTCTCTCCATTCTCTCTCGTTCCTCTCAATTCCAGTGCTCTGCTGCTTGCTCTCCCCTATTCTATATACCACATCTGCGTCGTCTTCGCCTCCCTTTCTTGCACCCTCTGTCTGCTTCATTCTTTTATCTCTGGCTCTTTCCCGAATTTTTCCCGTTCGTTCTTCTCTTTTCCGGCTTTCGTTGGCTCGTTCTTCGTCTTTTCCTCTTCTCGTGCGCCTTGTCTGCTTCAGTTCTTCATCTTCTTCACGTCTCTGGCTTTTTCCGTGTCCTGTCTGCCCCATTCCTGTAGTCCTTCGTCCTTCTTGTTTTCTCCTTCACACTGTTGCTCGTTCTTGTCTTCCCTGCTCCATCCGCTTTACTGGCTCTGCTTCGTTCGCCACCTGCTTCAGTTTGATTTACTCTGGCTCTCTGGCTGCCCCTGCCCGACTTCTCGCGCTCGAATGACATGCTGGCTCTAAGAAGTTCTGACCTATTTCCCATCAATGGTGTTCTCCTCTGCGAATATCTATGGCTGAATGTGACTCTAGTAGCTTCATTGCTGGGTGTGGCTCCAACTCTGGATTTCTAGAAGTCCCTGGCTTTTACTCCGAGAAGTTACTGGCTTTTGCTCCGAGAAGTTACTAGCTCTGGCTCTGCAAAATTACTGGCACTGATTACTGGCTCCGGTCACTAACGACAGCTCCGGGAAGTTACCAGTTCTGGGTACACTTGCTATGGCTCCCAGAAACTACTGGCTCTGATTCCTGGCGACGGCTCCGAGAAGTTCTTTCGGACGACGTGTTCGTATTCGAGTTACGCGATACCACACAACTAATGAGATGGGAGGAGTTCGGGAGGGGGTGGATAGGGAGAATGAACGGAACGGGAGGATAAAGGATGAGAGGAACAGAGAGGAACAGGACTGGAGGAGTGAGAGAGAGAAGGGAAGGACAGAAAGGACAGGAAGGATGGAAAGGACAGGAAGGAAGAGGAGGACAGTGAAGATGGGGAGGAAGGAAAGGAGTAGAAGCAATGACGGTAGGATCAGACGAGGATGTTTGATATCGCCTTACGAGACGCGTCCAATCTGAACGAAGTCCGTTGACACGACTGACGCTTTCGTATTCGAGCCACGTAAGGCACCACACGGCCTGTAGGACGAGAAGCAATCAGTAGTAGCCGGATAAAGGGGATGACCGGAACAGGAGAAGGAAGTTGAGAGGAATACAGAGAGATCGAAGCGTAAAGAACAAAAGGAAGAATGGGGAAATAGGAAGGGAGGGAAGGAGCAGACGGAAGGAGGATAATTGGCGAACGGTAGTCAGCATCGCATCCCTAGGCCCCATCTAATTCTTTCAGACGAGGAATCACTGACTTCGTTTTGCAGATTTTTCCTGGGGGAGGGGAGGATGATCATATAGAATGATTATATATCACCCTCTACCTTGTGCTTCCTTGTCGTGGGCCCCGGGCTTAAGATCCGCACGAAAGTGCGGATTGTCCAAAAGCACGTTAAAGATCTTTCTTGTTTCACTTGCAGAAGTAGTATCGGCTTTGTAGCATCGAAGATAGTCCAGTTCGACTGCTAGGTTTCGTCTTCCACCATCTACGTGTTAAGAGAACATACCATTCTAAAGATAGATCACTATGTTCGAGGTACATATCCCGAAATGAAGGCAATATATAGAGCGAGACGTTTCGTGTAAATACAGATCGGAAAACAAAGGGGACGTACCCATTCACAAATTCGACAGTAATCCTTTCTATATACGCCCAAGCGCGCGGCCAGATGTGTGCTCGGAGCTTTCACGCCGGTCTCTACGGTACGCTGGCCGCATATCTGAACTTCCTAATTACCAACCAGGGTTGCGTATCCTGAAACGAAGGTAGCCTCTGGGGTAGGACCTGCCATGTAAATACAGCAATAAACTGGTCAAGGTGCAAAGCCGACGTACGTATTCAGAAATTTGACAGCAGTCCTTTCAACTTCATACTCCTTAAGTGCGCTCTCCAGATCTGTGAAGTATCCTCGCTTAATATCCTGATGTCTTGCCATAGACCGTTGTGAGTACGTGCTCTGCTCTTACAGAGTGGCGTTGCAGCTATCTTTGATGACGCGTGTTCAGGAACGTGCCAGTCATTGAAGCAGTGGCCATTATGTATGCGGGAAGCTTACCACGCTGTGAGTAGTTGTGTAGTTTGGTGGATTGAAGTTCAAGTTGGAGTTGAGAGATTCTGCCATCACGACTCAGTGCCGCTGCCCAAATGGGGTTTGCCCAGTGGTCGCCATCCATTCAGTCGAGATCCAATGTGCAAGTATGAAAGGCTGAATCGTATTGGAAGATGTAGTAAATGATGAGATAAAGAAGTCACAATAAGTTAGTGAGACTAGATGTACGAGTAAATGAAGGGAGATGAATGCAACAATCAATGCGAATGCGAATGCGAATGCGATGTAATGAGGAGTTGTACATGGAGAAGAAACAAGAGATGGAACGCAATAGAAGAAGGGAAAGCATATTAGGTGAGTCGAACAGATACCACATGTACGCAGCTGTGAAAACATAGAAATATGTTACGACAGGTAGTCGGAGAATAGACCATAGGGTCCCAAGCCCCCGCTTCCAAGTCCGCCGCCGCCCGGTGGATCTCTTCTCATATTGGGCCGGGTATGGTCAGGTAGTCCAAAGGCGCCTCGATAGCGATTCGGAGGTGCCCTACGAGAAGATGCGGATGAAACAGGCTCACGACATACGGGGCAGGTACTTGCTCCGTTCAGCCATTGCTAAAGGAAAATGTCGTTTAATACGGGAGATATCATCCAGATGATGAAACGACTTACATGAAGACAATCACGATGCATCCAGTGTGAACATTTCGCGAGTTTAAGCAGAGTATCCTCAGGACCATACTATCCAGGGAAGATCGATGTTAGAAAGCCCAAAGAATGGACCAATTAGAACCAACGCACATCGTCTAAACAGATCGGGCACCGCTTGTCGCTGTCAGGAGTTTGCCAATCTTTGTACAGTCCAGTTTCCAAACCACTAATAACCTCCGCAGGGGTAGCCTTCGGCTTTACTTCGCCAAGGGTAGCAGCAAGAGAAATGAGACCTTCATATGATGTATCAAAATCCTCGTCACGCTATTATAGACAAATAAATCACCAGAGCTCAACAAACATAAAATCTTTACGTACCATGTAATCACCCATAGCTCTGCCTCCGAGTAATCTTCTCCGCCTGCCGGGTCCGAACATCATCATTGCATCATTGCGAGTTATGCCATACCGTCCATGAGCTTGATGTCCAGGGATAGGACGAGGCTCGCCTCGCACAGCATGTCCTGGGAGTGGGCGGACATGAGAGGAAGAAGGCTGCGAAAATAGGCGACTGGCATCCGGTAGTTCGGAATCTGGATGCTCTCGGCGATAATGGCTCAATAAATGCTGGGATCGTGCGGCAGTGAGGCCATCGGTTCGGAGGACTTCGATGGCATGGCTGAATCCTTCCGCATCACTTCGTGAGGTAGAGTTGGTATTGCTCTCGAAGTTCTCCATTCGGAGATTCGCCATACGTGCACGCCTGCCTAGCAACCTCTGGACATCAGGGGCAGGCGGCAGGGGTCGGGCAGTAGTTCCACCACGCGGCATCGTCGGAGGATGTTGCGTAGTTGGTGAATCGCGTGATAAACCACTGCGCGACATTGTCGGTCCTGCAGGTTGTGGTGCATTTCTGCGCTCGCTTGGAGGGTGACTACCGAACTGCGGAGGTGGCTGGAACGAAGGCAAGTCGGCTCCTCCAAGCGAAAGAGGGGGTATGCTAGGTGGAGGGTTATGGCGGGCCCTCAGGCGTTCTTCCTGAATACGATTTGCCTGTGCTAAGTGCCGAATGGTGTTCCTGTATGGACCAGGATGGAATAGATTTGGATCCAAATTTCTAACCGACCCATTTCCTGCAGTAGCTTGCGAAGAAAAAGCCTGAGTTAAGGATGTCGGAGAAACGGAAGGAGGGTCTGCCACTGTCACAGTTGGACTCCTTGAGGCAGAAGCAAGTGAAGGTAATGGCAATCTGTGATCGTGAGACGGTCCATCGGCGTGTGTTCGCTCGTTCCTCGCCTGCTGTGCAGAATCGCGCTCGAAGAGAGCCTCGGCTCTCCCAAGTGCGGAAGGAATGTCGTGCAAGTAATTTGCTAAACCTTCCTCTCGGTCGCGCATGCCATTCGAATCAAAGACTCTCCCCAGATCCGGAGAAGGAAGTGAAGGCACATCTCGATGCGGTGACGCCCCAAGGTAGCGACTTCTCATTGGAAGTTCATAATACCCTGAACGATTGTCTGTGGGAGAGACTCCTGAACCAAAAATTCCTTGCACTGCCCGTTCCAATTCATTTTCGAAAGTCGTAGGATTTCTGACAGGACTTGAGGAAGGAGAACGGGATGAAAATAGTTCTGCTCTATAGTTCGACCTCCGATGAAGGTGAGTTTCCTGCTGGCCATGTTCTTCCTCAGAGGTATGTCCATGTTCTCGATCCTGGTGCATACGCCCAAACAACGAACCAGTCGCGTACGACTGATTTGGGAGCGAAGATTGACTAGCCCGACCAGGAGCAGCTGAAGCTTCTCTCATCATGTCGTCCTGCGCCTGGGACATCGCAGCACTTGATGGGATCCTACTAGTATTTTCTCGAGCATTTCTCCGTTGCATGAGCTGTGCGCGGGCAGAGCGTCTCCGCAATTCAGCTGCATTCTCGGACACAAGAGAGTTGGAAGAAGGGCGGAAGTGCGTTCGGAAAGGATTGTGGTCGATATCACCAGAGTAGCCCGATTCAGTGTCAGAGGATTGGGGAGGAGCTGCATGGGGGGCGAAATGAGGACTGAAGCCAGAAAATCGGATGGGTAGTGGGGGCTGCTCGATATCTGGTCTATGAGTGGAATAAACTGGATCTACTGTTATGTAATTATGGTCAGAGTATCTCCCATTTTGTAAAAAGAAAAGAGAACTCACTGAGATTGATTGGGTCGAGATTGCTGTGTCTAGCAGTAGAATTCTGGGGATCTAAGGCACGCCACTGTCAGCAGAATTGCTCCGCTTATTAAAAACCTTATCTCACCTGGCTCCTGAGTCGTGGTACTCGAAGCTGGATCGAGGCTTCCCCATCCACCCCACAATGAAGATGCATGCACATCATGATCCATTTGTATCACGGGTGAAATCTCGACAACCCGCGACCTGGCGGTAGATGATGCCGAAGGCTGAACTCTAGGAGGACGTCTTGGTGAGGGCTCTCGCTGAATTCTCTGTCCGGAGGGTGCACTCAAACGCCTTTGGAGTTCAGATTGACGACGTGCCTCCGTCCTTCGGTCTCGATCTCCTCTGAACAAGGCCCAGTCTCTTTCCCATGCTGTCACCTGATCTCTTTCCGTCCAAGGAGTCCTCCCACTTGACCTACCTTCAGAATTCAGTGAACTTCCACCATTGCCATTTCCACCGGGATTAACAGCAGCAGCCAATCTTGATGACTCCAGTATATCGCGATGTCGTGTGCTCCTGATCCAATTGTCCCGCTCCGTGGTCCGAGGTATATCTGCGTCTACGTCCATATTTTGCCTGGTGGTAACTCTCGCATTCCACCAAGGGAGTTCCTCCGAAAGATTTGACATTAGTGGTGGGGACTCAGGTTCAGGAGGAGACAACCACTGGTGCAATTCGTGTAACAAAGGCGAAGGGGGTTGATGCTCGACGCGGAGGGGGGTTAACTCTGATGGATGAATGCCACGATAAGTGCTGGAGGGCAAATATGATCCAGGGCCGTTGATGTTCCCAGAAGTATTATCTTCCCCACCATGAAGAGAGGCGTAGGGGAGGCCATACAGCGAGCTGCGCTGTGGAAGGCGATTGAATGACGGCTGTGGCACAGTCCGAGATCCTGACTGCACTGGCGCATCGCCACCCGAAGAAGACTCCGCAGATCCAGCTGTGCTCCGCGTCGAAGACGATGCACCCTGCGACCTAACTGGATCAGCAGAAAACCGTGGTGCGCGAACCGGTGCGGCTTCCCCGAACGGCGGGCAAGGGCCGGCCACAGAAAGACGTGGTGGCCTTGACCGCGGGAAAATTTCGTCAGTGATCAGGTAAGGATAGAGGTCAGGGGATCGGCTGGCGACAGCCTGTGTCGAAGAAGCACTCCCGCTGGTGAACGATGAACGGGAGGAGGGACGCCTCACGTTTGCTCCTGAACGTGCAGCAGAGGGAGGCCATTCCAAACCAAGGCGTGACCTTAAAGAGGAGAGTGAATCCGTTAGAAGTCGATTCGTTCCCTGCTGCCGAGCATTTTCTTCAACTCCACCACCCTGTCCCGTCCTATCCTGATCCCGATCCTGCTCCATATCTGCATCACTATCCCTGCCATTCCCAACTTCCAAATCCATACCCACACCAGCCAATAACGGCGGGAGCTGTGGCGGCCCCGTATCTGCCAGCGAGCCGCGTGAGCTTCCGGCCTCTGAACCAACAGCAGCCTCGTCCGTAGCCACACTCTCTTCTCCTTCGTCCTCCCCATGAAGTCTTGCAGGCAATGAGGATGTTGACGCCCCCGCGGCGTGCCCATCAGCCTCCCCAGTAGCATGCATGCCAAGCCTGAACTCGGACGTGGGGAATGGATCGGACTCGAGATGATGCAGGGCCTCGTCAAGGCGACTGAGGAAGTCGCCTCCTACCCCAAGGGATGACAAGCGTCTTCTCGTCGACGTACCGGTGTCAGACGCGACAGGTCCTGCAGAAGTACTCTCCCTGGCACCCACACCCACACCAGCAGCATCCGCCCATCTCGCCTCAAACACCCTTGCACTCTCCTCTTCCTCCTCTTCCTCCTCCTCATCCTCATCAAACACCCGGTCCCCCAATGTCCCCAGCCGCGCAGTGAACGTAGATGCATCCGACTCTGATGCGATGGACCACTGCGAGGACGAGCGCCTGCGATGCTCCTGATGCCCTAAAGCCGAAGACGACGACGGTCCACCTAGGGTAGGTTCATCTTCATTCGAGGCTTCGAGTAGTGGGGGTGTGGAAGAGGACGAGGAAATGCGGGTGGGCAGGTCAGAGCTGATGGCGGGGATGTTGGCTAATTGCCAAGGCGGAGAATGGGTTTCGGATTCCCATTCCCAGGGTCGGGTGGAAGATGGGCGGGTTTGAGGTGAGTCAGCGTCAGTAGGGCGCGTTGGGACGGGATTAGCTAATACGGGAGGCGAGGTGCGGGATGCTGGAATACTAAATATTAGATGGTTAGTATAAGGAGGCAATGAACACCTACACGGAAGTCTTGAGCTGGAGCCAGACGCAACAGAATCTACACGCAGAGCCGCTCCAAAAGACGATGAAGTGGCTGAAAGCCAAGACGACGAATCATAATCATGGCCTATAAGCAGACAAAATCAGCTAACCGTAACGACAAAAACAACAATCAATTCAGCACCCACCATCATCATTCGTATTACCGTCTTGTACACCTCCTGGTCGCTGCCGCCCAGCGCCATCGCGTGGGAAAAGTGGCGGCACGACTCCCGCATTCACACGTACTTCCCTTAACTCCTCCTCGAACTCAGGCATGTCCAGCCGCGGTCCCAGCCGGCCCTCCAGCGGCGGCAGGGTAGGGGGCGGCGTCGGGGATCGGACCGGTCTGCGGGAGATATCGATATACGGCTGGAGGTAGTGTGGGTGGCGCGATCGATCTTGGTTCTGCTCACCGTGCATGGAGGAGGATTGCTGAACGCGGGGCGGGGAGAGAGGAGTGTACACCGGAGAACGCGGGGTTGTAAGTGAGGCGGTATCTGCATCTGCATCTGCTGTTTGGAGTATTTCTTCTCTTGCTGAGAAAACGGGGATAGAGATGGGAAGAGAGTTTTGGTTTGGTCGCTCTGTGCTCTGCCGGCGGGGTGAAGAAGGGCCTGCTTGCGGTGGCGGGCTGCTGCGTTGGAAAGGAGCAGAGGAGCTCATGGCAAGCTGCGAATCATTGCGCGTGGCTGAAACGAAGGAAAGGGGGCCCTCATCATCATGCAGTGAGTCAGGGATGTGGCGCAGCGCATTCATGTGGTTGTCGAAGGTGTTGAAGCGCTCGAGAGTGAGCTGGAACCGCTCTTCCTGGGATACAGGGCTAGGAGAAGGAGAACTTGAATTAACGTCATACGCAAGTCCGTTTGTCAAAGAGCCTGTAGGTATTCTCGGCGCAGCGTCGTTAGATACAAGCAATAGATTTGTTTCATTTCCTTCGGGGTCAAAGGGCCAGCTTTCTGAAGCAGCAGTTGGAGACAAAGGGGCACTGGGGTTGATCACGGGAATGGGTAATGCCTGGTACACAGGCAACATTTCGATATCCTGTATCTCTGGCGTGGGCAGGCGGGGCGGGTGCTCATTCACCGGCACCACGATAAACTCGGCTGCCTCATCGAGCTCGCTGCGCGGGCTGTCGCTAGCGATAGTTGAACTTGAGCCCGAGGCTTCTTCCCCGCTCTGGGTTGTACCCGAGCTGCTGCTGCTTCCGTTGCTTGAATGTATACGGTGATGTCCAGCGCGTCGTCGTCGGCGCTGATCATCCAATCGCCCGCTGCCGGGATCGCTACGTGCCCGCTTGCTCCTCTCATTATTATCATCTGGAGCGCCGCTCCCACCATCGCTGCCCTCGTTGCTGCTGCTCCCGGTCGCAGTGCCGGGGCTATCGAGGTCAAATCCAAACTGAGCAAAGGAGCGCTTGAAGGAGGTGGTGATAGGCGGCAGCGAGAGCTGCAGTTGTGGGGGCTGAGACATAGGTTGTTCTTTGTCGAATACGGGAAAGAAAGAGAAAGAAAAGGCGAAATAACGGAGGGCAGGCAGTGGCTCCCTTTAAGTTTGGATTGGGCGAGGACCAGTCATTGGAGTGGGGCACACGGCAAGTGGGCATGGACACAATGGGTAGCTGCGCTGAGGTTAGGGTTGGCTTATCCTCCGGCACCGCGGCTCACTCCCTCTTACCAAGCATCCACCACCACATCCTCTGGAAGATCAACAATAATACGTATGTATCCGCATATTATACCCAAGGCTTTAAGCACACATATAAGAGGGCAGACGGAAATTAGACGATATTCGGGACAGAACCTATATCCAAGGATGCCGGTGAGTGTTAACTCAAACTTCCAACTATAACAAAAACGGTGTATTTCAAACTTTCACAACAAAATGGCATGTGCTATACACTCCAGGTTCTCATGTTTGATTTCTTATATCTTACTACGATGGTGACCGCAAATGAGTTTCGCATTGCATTCGGCCGCCAGGCTTGAGGGGATGTACATATGAACGCCATGTTGCCCTATTCAGGCTCTCTGATATATTGCTCTCCAGCTAGCCTCCCCTATCAGCTGGAATGGCCGAGTCGTTAAGGCGAGTGATTTGAATGCACTGTCACATCTGGCATCATCCACTATCACTTGGGATTTCCCGCGTAGGTTCAAATCCTGCTTCCAGCGAATCTTTTTCATCGTTGCACACTTCACTTTTTGACCTTTTCATCAACATTGTACAGCATCCAGCGCACTCCGCCGATCTTTCCTCTGCCGCATCAACGTCTCTGACCTCACTCACAGCTACCTTTCCAAACACTAGGTCTTACCCCGAGTTGTCCGCAACCGCGCAAACACCGAATCCACGGTCTCCAGCTCAATTCCAATGACTCCTCCATGGACATGTACACGATACACCGGTACCACTTGGGTACACCACCGTCATATCGATAATCGCTTCATCGGTATCAATGCCCATAGCCCACGCTATGTCGACTTGACTTGAACGAAAATCACCAACACGTCTGATCTTTGATTGGCCAAATGGAAGGGAAAAACTGGAAAAGCGCTCCTGGCTCCCACCCACGCGTGACGCCATGTACGCTCCAGAACACAAGACATGCCATGATTAGGTGATCCTGTGGAACAGCGACGCTTGACCTAGGCGCCCGGCTTCTTCGCACTCTCCGCTGGCTTTCGCACTCCAGAGACCCTTAAGCTTGCCATACGTTTCTCTGCTAATATAAAAATTATCACCCACTGCTGGCAGTTCCGAGTTGTCTCCGAGTCGTATTACCGGGCTTATGTGCGAACTCCTAGCTAAACCCTTGGAAGTTGAACACCCCGAAGCCCGATCCCCCATGGACTTGTCTCTGTCAGCGTCAGGATTTGGTCATTGACATCTAGTCAGCCTGTCAGTCAACGCATGCGAATACAGGTCTTATAGTCCCATGGGCCCAATTTTCAGTGTAGCTACCGCACGATGGACAAACAACGCCGTGCCACAATGATTTTTCTACCCTATAAGCTGCGGGATGCAGTGTCTAATTAACTACCATTGGTCTAATATCCGAAATTGTCTTGACTCTGAATCATCATCTTTAAAAACATCACGTATCGGTTGAGTATCCGTCTATGAACTGATTCGATCAGGCTGGGCCTAATCCGACTCGCATGCGATGCTCGTGCGCTTCATAATAATCTACTATCATCCCTCCGCTTCTCGCCGTGGTGTCCTCCTGCCGGGACAAAATTCTACGGTAGCATAAATCATTGCAGGATGACCATCACACCCCGCCCTATCCCGTAGCGCTCGTTGACAGCGGATAGAGAAATCAGATACTCGTAAAATGCAGTAATCATCCGGACATAAACCAATTCAGGATATTAGCTGCACCTTTTAGACATTCATGAGGCATTTCCAATAATCTCCTATGCTCTAGGTCGCTTTCCCTCGATCCCGTTGCTCTCCGCTTCCATTTCATGACGCGCGGACCTTGTTTTCTAAGATTAGCAAAGTGCTTACTAGCTAGGTCTCGACTATGTGATTAAAAGTAATCTCACTGGCATTCAGGCATGGCAAAAAATAACTGGTGTATAAATTCAGCAGGTAGATCCTCCCATCTTTCAGCATCTGCTCTCTTCATACTGTATCCTTTTGCAGACTCATTTGCAGATTCCTCATCACGATGATTCCGGTCAACAAGTATCTTTTCGCTCTTAGTGTTGTGCTACTCAAAGCAACTGCGGTCGTTATCGGAGTATGTGTTGCGTAACCGCTGAACATTCTTCCTCGCTAAAGTATTTCTCTATGACTTCAGGAGCGGGAAACGGAGGCTGCTGACGCTGGGCTTGGTGCCTTCTTCTGCGTAAGGCTAATGTTTGACATATTGCTTTATTAACATACGCGATCTCACCTTATCCCATCCATACTTATCTTACACATAGAATGATATCAATTTCGCGAACAACTGTGCCCACTGGACGAATCTGAATGCGGCTTCTTGCTATACGCTAGACGCTTCGCATCAGGATTCGCTATCCAGCTTCGGCCCAGATTCTGGCACCTATTGCTTCGTCTAGTAAGGATTATATTTATTTACAGGTTTATTATATGGCAATACTAATAGATTAAATAGCGCGGACTTCCAGTGTAGTTCTTCGAATGCATATATTGCATACCCAGGGTCGGGAGATCTTCGTACGGTTTACTATGCGTTAGTTTTTCAAGCTTCAGGTTTTTCGATATGCATCTTTGCACTCTTTCTAACTGATTCTTTAGACCTGCGGCCGGAGTAAAATTCCCCGTGTGAGTTTTCTGTCTTTTAGCTTGCAATCGGAATATCATAACCACTTATTCATCTTTTACATATATATCTAGGAACGACGATATCAACTCATTTATGTGCTACCCAAGCTAGATGTAGTAAGACGTGTTCTTTTTAAACCAAACGTCTCTTAAAATCGAATGATGTAAAGTCGATATGGCTCAGTATATTAAACTCTATCTACTTCACGTTGGATCTACACCCTACAGAATCTACAAAGACGGTCAAGAAAAAGAGTATCGGGCACAGAGCTGGTTAAGAGGAGAAAGAAATAAAGTAGAATATTACAGAATGTTACTGAGAGATATGCGTAAAATAAGTGTATGAATCGACTTGCTCTTCAATTTAAGTGTAAAAAAATGAAGAACAAGTGCTCACTTGGAGAAAGAAAAAAGAGCAGACATACCTAATTTACCTGAGTCACGCGTTGCATACGCGTGTACGCACCATATCCCAATATAGATCTTCCCCAGTACAGTCGTGGTCGATAGAGTGCATTGTGCATTGTAGCATATTAATCATGATAAAAATAAATAATCAGAACATGGCTTTGGAGTATATGCTTGAAAACCAACGATTGCGAGCTGAAAGGGAATTGATTAATCCTACAAGAGGTTTTTGAGATCTTCAAACGATGATGAGTTCATTGTAATCCACCTTTCCCCACGACATCCCACTGCCGGCGAAGAAATTCACCGGCAGGACAAAGGACCTTATAGTTTGATAAAGTGGAAAGGCCCAGAGTTGAATTAGATGGGCCACAAATCAATAGTATATTATCCTTTTAGGTAAGTCTCCGCCTCCACCCCGTAATTGTGTCCGTTGAGAACGGTGTAAGTATAGTTAGGGTTTAGCAGAAAGCTTATGCCCATGCTACTCGCTGAATAATACAGTAAAATATAAGGCACAAGAAAATTCAGATAAGTCGTGCCATCCAAGCCACTTAGGTGCGAAAAATTAGCATTTCTAGCAATATTATATAAATGAATTTTATATTATTCACTTTAAGTCGATATGAATAAATATGCATAGCCTCTTTAATCTTATAAATGCACAGACTGTCGCATTCAGCTTCAGGCAGAATAGCTAATATTCAGCATCGCACCAAAAGCCAGCGCATGTATGTATTAGGTTGTTTATATTCCCCCCATCCCGTTGCTGTCCGCATCATAATGCGTCCTATTCAAGATTTACAAAGTATTCATGTACATACTCGACGATGCTCACTAAAATTAGCCCAGTGCCTTGCAGACTACTTATGGTCATGGAATTGAAGTAAACTAGTATTTAAGTTCTCCAGCGGCGTCCTCTCTTCCTCAGCATCTGCTCTCCTCATACTGCAGACTCAATCACAGATTTTCGTCGCCATGATCCCAGTCAAAGGATATTTGTTTGCTCTGACTATGGCATTGCTCAAGGTTAATGCCGCCGTCATTGGAGTATGTTGCTCTTAATCACCAGAAATTATTCCTTGCTAATTTATAACGTTAGCGAGGAACTGAGGCTGCACAAACAGAACTTGGTGCCTTCTTCTGTGTAAGACCACTTTACAAACATAACCGTACTATGTTTTCTCATCATGCAATCTCATTATACTTTTTCTCGCAGAACGACATCAATTGGGCGAATAACTGTGCGCACTGGAAGAATCTCAACTCAGGTTCTTGCTACACGCTGGATGCTTCGCACCAGAATTCCTTGTCTAGTTTTGGCCCCGACTCTGGCACATTCTGCCTCCTCTAGTGAGTCTCGACCCATGTGCCACTTCTAAGTACAAAATATTAAAAATATAAATTAGTGATGACTATAGCTGTGGTTCCTCCAATGTTTACATTGCATATCCTGGATCTGGAGATCTTCGCAATGTTTACTATGCGTTCGTATTATACTCTTTAAAAAAAATCGACACAAGTTCTAACATTGAAAACTGTTTTCCGGTTAATCCTTCAGACCTGAGCCCGGCGTTGAATGGACTGCGTGAGTATTCTATGTATTAAATACAAACATAATCGCTCATGCATTTATCAGGAACGACGATGTTAACTCGTTCCAATGCTATGCAAGTAGCTAGATGCATGAATTTGGCTCAGTATATTAAATTTTATCTATTTCACGTTGGATCTCCACCTACAGAATCAGCGAGGGCGATCAAGAAAAGAGTGTCGAGCACAGGACTGGTTAAGAGAGGAAAGAAATAAAGTGCAACCTTATAGAATATTACTAAGAGATATGCGTAAAATGAGTGTATGAATAAACTTTCTCTTCATCTTAAGTGTAACAAAGTGAAGAACAAGCGCTCACTTGGGAGAAAGAAAAAGAGGAGACTATCTGAGTCACGTGTTGTATACGCGTGTACGCATCATAGATCTACCCCAGCATAGTCGTGGTCGATAGAGAGTATTTTGCATTGTACCATGTCAATCATGATAGAAATAAATAGTAATTAGAACATGACTTTGGATTATATGCTTAGAAGGCAATGATTGCGAGCTGAAAAGGAGTTGATTAACCTCACGAGAGCTTTTAGAGATCTTCAAACGATGATGAGCTCATTGTAAGGATCCTGTACATGAGTCCTAGGTGCATCACTCACAGAAATGTCTTAATTTACTCATTTTCATTGAAAAAAAATTTCGTTAATGATTGGCGTTATTGAAGATCCTACCCTTTGAGCCTCCTAAAACTCCTGCCACATGAAAATAGTAGAGCTGTCGCAAGAGCTATTCAAGTTTAAATGCTTTCTAATATTCAGCCACTATCAATCCGCCTTTCCCCACAGCATCTACTGTCGATGGAGAATTTTCACTGGTAGGACAAATGACCAATAGTTTGATAAAACGGAAAGGCTTTGAGGTGAATTAGATCGATCACAAATCAATAGTATATCATCCTTTTAGGCAAGTCTCCGCCTCCACCCCATAATAATGTCCGTTGACAACGGTGTAAGTATGGTTGGGGTTCAGCAGAAAGCTTATGCCCATGCTACTCGCGAGATTATGCAGTAAACTGTAAGACACAAACAAATCCAGATAAGTCTTGCCATCCAGGCCACTTAGGTGCGAAAAATTAGCATCTCCAGCAATATTCTATAAATGAACTTTATATTATTCACTTTAAATCGATACAAATAACCTCTTTAATCTTCGAAGTGCACAGAATGTCGCATTCAGTCTCAGGCAGCATAGCTAATATTCAGCATCGTTCCAAAAGCCAGCGCATGTATGTATTAGGTTGTTTATACTCCCCCGATCCCGTTACTGTCCGCATCATGATACGCCCTATTTTAAGATTTGCCAAGTATTCACGTATGTACTCGATGGTGTCATTAAAATTAGCCCAATGCCTTGCAAACTGCTTATGGTCATGGAATTGAAACAGATTAGTATTTAAGCTCTGCAGCGGCGCCCTCTCTTCCTCAGCATCTGCTCTCCCCATACTGCAGACTCAATCACAGATTTTTCGACGCCATGATCCCAGTCAAAGGATATTTGTTTGCTCTGACTATGGTATTGCTCAAGGTTAATGCCGCCGTCATTGGAGTATGTTGCTCTTAACTACTAGAAATTATTCCTTGCTAATTTATAACGTTAGCGAGAAACTGAGGCTGCACAAACAGAACTTGGTGCCTTCTTCTGTGTAAGACCATTTCACATACATAGCCATATTATGTTTTCTCATCAATCTCATTATACTTTTTCTTTCAGAACGACATCAATTGGGCGAACAACTGCGCACATTGGAAGAACCTCAACTCAGGTTCTTGCTACACGCTGGATGCTTCGCACCAGGATTCCTTGTCCAGTTTCGGCCCCGACTCCGGCACATACTGCTTCCTCTAGTGAGTCTCGACCATGCGCTACTTCTAAGTACAAAATACTTAAATATAAATTAGTGCGGACTATAGCTGTAGTTCCTCCAACGCTTACATTGCATATCCTGGATCTGGAGATCTTCGTAATGTTTACTATGCGTTCGTATTATATTCTTTAAAAGATTTGACACGCGTTTTAACATTGAAAACCGTTTTCCGGTTAATCCTTCAGACCTGAGCCCGGCGTCGAATATCCTGTGTGAGTATTCTACGTATCAAATGCAGACATAATCCCTCATACATCGATCTAGGAACGACGACGTCAACTCGTTCCAATGCTATGCAAGTAGCTAGATGCGGGAATTGCTGGATAGGAAATAACTTTCAGAGTAAAATTTCGAAAACCATATCGAGTTCTTTATATGAAATTGTATCGTGTGTCTCTAAAGAAATTGAATATGTACATAAAATGGATGTGGTGGAAGAATTTATTTCTTGTTAACCTTGGAGCACATCCTACAGAGTGTGGAACATCGAATTTTATTTCGTTTTCATGACCCCAGAAGGATACAGTCAAAGAAATCGACCATTCATAGGTATAGAGCAACGTAAAGAGAGGGGAGCACTATCGATACATAAGGTAGACATCATATACAGACTATACATCAATATTATTGAATGAGGCTAGACAAGTAGACAATACAGTTCGAAACGAGACTAGGGGAGCAGTATAGACTGCAACCTATCAATGAATGTTATGGCAGAAAAAAAAAGTAAGATCGTGACTTTCAAGGGGGCATTTGGAATTCTGCGATGGTGTTCAGAGCGGGAATTGACTCTATAAGAGCTGTTTCAAGACATCCAAACGAAGCAGTGCTCATATGGTGCGAAAGAGCCAGAGTACGCAACTCCCAGGCACGGAATTGTTGTTTATGGGATATCATCCATTTGCAGAAATTTTCCTAACGAAACAGATCGTCACCGCAGTAAGTATAAAGTACCACGAGGAGGAGGTTGAATGCACTACTTGACATACCAAATTTATGCAATCGCGATGCCCCTGCGGCATTTTCCCATTAGAACCGGCTACTTCGGAGAACGACAGACCCAACGATGAAAGACCAGGAAACTTCGAAGCAAGGAGGTGAAACAGGTCCGGGGACAGAGAATCAATGCGGAACTGAAGATAGCGCAGGTTCGCTAACGCCAGTGCGTCCAAGATAGGCTCGACTTCCTCGACCTCGAGTACGCGATCCGTGAGCGTCAAAGACGCGAGACTCGAAGCGTGCAAGCGCAGAAACTCAAATAACACCGACAAGTCAGCCTTCAGGGGGCGCAGCGCTATCTCAACTGCGCGTAGCTGAGGAAGTGGATTCTGGATAAGAGCCCGTCCGATATACTGGATCCAGTTCTTCTGCTCACCGCGCTTCGGGTCGTATGGCATTTGTGCAGCTGCGCACCGAGTGGAGCTTAGCCTGAGATGCTCGAGAGACGACACGTGTGCATGGAGGAATTGGCAGAAGTGATAGGTGGAGGAGAGGTGGGCCCCGTCGAACGGGATGGAAATGGCAACTGCACGCAGATTGTGGAAGTATCCTAGGTTCTTGAAGAAGTACGCAAGGTCAAGGTGCTCGGAGGAGGCGAGCGAGGACACCGAAATACGTTGGAGATTATCTTTGAGGTTATTCACGAAGACAAGAAATGCGTCGAGGATGTGATTGATCTCACTGGTTAAGAGAGACCCCGTACACAGCTGGATGTCCAGCTCCTGTAGTGTAGGCAGGGCGAGGCACGTAAGCGATGCCAGCATTTCTGGGGGCACGTGCAATGTGAGCTTCACCACCCGGTCCGCCAGCTTCCCCAGGAGAGGAGAGAGGAAGGCCTTGTAAAGCTCCGGGTGGTAAGTGCTCCGTCCATCCCAATCAATCATGTATGTTTTGAGCCGCTTAAGGTCCGCCACAGCTGCCGTTATCCGCTCTATTTCCTTTCTCAAGCGTTTTTGTATGCGCTTTTCTGCTTGGTTCTTCAAATAATCAGGGTCTATGGCCTGATTGAGGCGGTTCCAAGCATTCTCGGTGAAGCTGCGCGCAGATTTCGTCCGTGGCTGCACTAGCCAAGGCTTGATCGCCAAGTTATGGACCACAGCATTGACTTTCTTATCCCTGTAAAGCAGTCGGGTTCTCAGTAATGTGGTCAAAGAGGAGACAGCCAAGTGTTGCTCACCCGAGTTTCGCACAGATGCGCTTAATCTCGTCTCCGCTGACATGGAATGTGACCGTTTCATACAGGGATTTCAAGGCCTGCTCTGCGAAAACGCTATAGCCGCCATGAATGATTTCCTCCTCGCTCACCAGAGATCGGAGAGTTTCTGCAGGTAGATACCGGAAAATGCGGTATAAAATATCGTCGGGCAGTATTAGGCGTGGCATCGCTGAGAGAGAGGAGCTCTGACAACAGCGCAAGAAGGCACTTTCATCCTTAATAGAACACTGGAGGACGAGTCAGCTTGAGGAACGCCGGACGGCTGTGTTCTGGCCCCGGAGGGGGTATAAATCAAGGGCCCTCTGTTCACGTGAGGCAAGGAGAACCGTGAACGTGTTCAAAACGTTCACTACTTCTTGTCTACGATGCCTGCTGAATGCCTGAGGAATCCCACGTATATGCTCTGTTTCAGTGCAGATAGGCCGTACGTCGACTTGAGGAACGATAGTGATGAGAAGCAAAGATAAAGCGGAGTTCGCCGTTGTTTTCTACGGCATAATTTCTGATTCTTGATTCCAACCATAACGTTGCTCGGCGCTCCAGCTCCAGGATTCATAATCTGGACAGCATCTTTATGGTATGTATGTAACTCAGGCAATTCAAAGTTATAAACTAACTATCTCTTCTGTGTCGGATACAACCTGCAGCTCTGAGAGGATTGAATCCAGTTTTAATCGAGGCAGTCTCGCATCCTCTCGCAGCCTCTCTGACCGCATCAGGACTCAGATGATAGACCACTGGTTCTCATTGTACGATGCACTTACTACTATTACGTTGAATGGTTGTCCTTGGCCAGCATCGCTCTGTTCTGTATGTTTCTGAAAGCCGTAAGACCTGAATTCGAATGTTGGTTGTTTGAGTAATCTATTGACTGCCTTTTCCCGCTTTTCCAGAATAGTGACGAACCCTCCACGATCGACGCTGAATACACGCGTAAGGTCTCGGATCATGGGTAACAATACTAACCTATGGTAGGCCCGCATTTTCGTTCAACAGCAACCTTTCAACAACCTCATCCCCACCGTGTACCAGCTGAGACCAAACATTTATCATGACGGATGTTGCTCTTCCAGAACCACAGCTGCTGAAGGACAAGGGAGACAGCCTGTCCAGGCAGCTGCATTCAGAACCGGAACGTATTGAAGCGTACCAGTCTGCCCTCAATTTGTTGTCGGATATGACAAGTCTTTCTCCTGCGGAGACGAAGCTGAAGGAGGAGTGCGAGTCAGCTTACTCCGATGCCCTGTCCAAGCTGCTTGACCCGCAAACAATGTACGTCCTCACCCTGCGTGTCGAGATTCCCTTCGTTAACCCAATCTTCCCCCAGGCCATTCGACGCACTAACAGCCTTCGCGCGCTCGTATGGCATTCCTGCACTCGGTACACCTACTCCCACGTTGGAGCAACTGGAGGCTTTCCGTCAAACTGTCCTGAACCACCCCAAAGTCAAATCCGGCGCCCCGGCACCCATGCGCCTGCTGTTCATCCCAGAATCGGAGAATGATGCCATGCACCATGTCGAAATAGTGAACGCCAAGCACTTCGCTAACGACATGAGCAACCTGCTTGGATGCGACTTCGTTGACCGTGTAGTGCTACACTCAGAAGACCATGCTGCTCGTGTGAGTGAGGCTCCTCGCTGAAGGAGGTTTTGTTGTAGGTTATCTGATGCCATTGGTCTCTAGGCCCAAGGCAATCCTAATGGCGTGGGCATCGGGAGAACCTACACATCCTACGAAGCGTGGGTGGATGACAACGCCGTCAACGTGCGCCCGCTCAATCATCGTGCCTCCGCGCTCTTGTGTCGCCCAGGCACGCATGGCCCCATCCTCGTGTCAAAACACACAGCGATCAAGTCGACTTCTGAGCCTTTGGAGCCCCTCGATGAGATCTTGTGCTATGAGGATTTGGACGAAGACGAGCTCAAGAGCGACAAGTATAAACGACTCAGGGCGGAATGGATCCACTTGACGAGGGGATGGGGCCTTGTTCCAGGCCATACGGGGCTTGATGTCACTGTGTTTTAGATTTACAGTAAAGACCGATGGTAACGTAGTGCATTGGTGATCTTCTGCTTCATGATCGTAATAATTTCTACGTTTCGTTACCGAATGTATTTACGGGAAAAATAATAAAGAGTAACTGCATGATACAAGGACCCGACCAAGATGCATCTATCATGGTCGAAGTTATCAAGGCTGTTAATCACTATTGTCAATGTGCTGGCCCAGCCTGAAACCCGATTCCATCCATCATTACGAATATAGAACGAAGGACAACGGAGCAGTCTATTGTACAGCAGAAAACTAGACCTCTCGTATTTCACCTATTAAGCTCGATGGCTATCGGGGCATCACCTGTCCCCATCATACGCACCCATTCTTCTCTCTTTCTCTTATACTCCTCTCCCTTCAGCTCTGCTTCCGTCACATGCTCGAAGCACAATATATCCTCCGAATGGCCAAATTCGTCATCGTGCGATTTGATAAACGTGGTTTTCATAATGGCAATGGGTCCATGTATATTCGGTCGGCGAAGCAGCTCACATGCTCGTCGGTTTATTGGGCGTCGGGTCACAGCCATGTCGTCCATAAACGCCTCGTACGTAGTGTGTAGGCGTCCAAGGCCGACTCCATGAGCTTTGCCACTTGCCTATACATGGAATCTAATCAGTCACGATTATTCGAAGAGAGAACGAAAGAATACCGACGTATGCAATTCGGTCCTCAGAATGTAACACCACCGCATCTGTGAGCTCGCACACCAGCAGCTTCGAAATCTGCTGGGTAACCTCAGGTCCCGTATTATACTCCACTTCACGCAAGGGCTTATTTTCATCTTGCGGTATGAAAAGTAGCCGCACACGAGGTTCGGTGCCCCACTTTGGATGCCGGAACAGGGCTTTGCGTAGAGCTGGGAGTTTATCCGGGGATTGCATGTTGGTCGAGATGGGGATGTCATGTGCGCGAGCCGCTGCAGCTAGGAGCTCATAGGGCCTAAAATGACGTGATAAGCTATCGAAAAGCAGAGCAACAGAAAAGAAACCGCAGGGTGTACATTGTACGCGGGTCCAGAACCTTTGCCATCATCTGCTGCAGCACCGTCTTCGAGTTATTCAACAAACTCTGTTCTATTGGCGTTCGGCCTGTAGCAGGTAAAACGTCGATGGCTTGCTGGTATGCTTCAATAGCCTCTGGGTACGCGTTCAAACCCTGTACTGGCACTCAGTCTATGCTCGCAGGCATCATTATGTAGACGAAGGACTGACGTCGTGTGCATCGCCGAGACGCAGCCATGCCTTGCAGTAGTTATGATCAAGTTCTGTCGCCTAATGTCGAGGAAGCAATCAACGTCAAAGCCAAGCAGGGTAGTAAACCAACAAACCTTCTTGGAATCAGAAAGAGCATGGGCATAGCTGATAGAAGAGACATCAGCAGCGAAATTCGGTCATGAGCTTCATTGAACTTACTTCTTTATGGATAGGTGAGCTTGTGCGCGGTTCGCATAGAAGATCGCGTTCGATGGCTCCTGAGTAATGGCCTGCGTATATTTCTCAATGGCGCCGACAAAGTTCTTCTGCGCAAAGAGTACATTGCCCTCTTCCTTAAGCTGCGTTGGTGTAGCCATGATCGGCCGATAGAGGATAAAAGCCACTTGCCTGCATCATTATTACCTTTATATGCCGGCAGCTTGAGTAGAAATACAAATCCAGCAACAAAGAGCCTGTCACACCCAGTTTTTGGCATTTGCTGACTTGCAACTTACAACATGCAGTCGACAAGGGAGAAAGCACAGAAAAGAATTCTGGACCGCTGGAAGCTAGAATGACCCATTCGTCCTAAAACGAGAGCGCCTCGCCATGTGACATTGAGCTTGAAGCTTGAGCTTGAACGTTTGAACTTCGAAGTTGGGCAAAGTATGGACTTGGAATGGACATTATTGGCGACTCAGAAGCTTGAAAAATGCGTGACCATCACGCATATGTGACACATCCGGTACAGATCAAGTACAAGGACCGGTCCGGGTGATCCACAGAAGATAGGTGCAAAGTGCAGCCCTGATCAGGCTGCTGTCATGAAAGATCTTGGCTACAGAAAAAAATGAGAGCATCCATATTTATTATGAGGTGTTTAACTATTAACTGGCTGAGTCCCTCCGCACGAGTCGCACAGGCACTTTCGAGATACCAAGCGTCATACCCAATTCTGCACGGAATACTCTGGCACGCCACCCATCCTCCTTTTCCCCCTCTTGCAGTAAAGGCTCGACCCGCCATTCCCTCAAAAGCATCGTCAGAAAGCAGACTGCTTCAGTTGTAGCGAATTTTCTCCCAATACACATACGTGGTCCTTCATATCACGATATTCATAAATTGTCGAAAAGCCTCAGCCGGTGCAGAACACTGACCTACGCCGAAGGCAGTAAATAATTCAGAGTCATTAGATTCTCCGTACCACCGAGAAGGTTTGAACTTTTCGGGCTCATCATAGTAGCGCGGATTATACTCTGAGGGACATAATTAGAAACGAATAAGTTCAGCCAATATTAACTGAGTAGTCCTAAGGAAATACTTACGGATACCGACCATATCAACCATGATCTTAATTTTAAAAAAATAAGAACACGAAATTTAAGAATAAAAATATAACGGCTTACCTTCATTCCCTTCGGAATAGGAATAGTTGTGTTTCCTTCCTGGCTCTTCAGATTGGGGACATTGAGCGCAGTATCTTTTGTGGCTTCCCGTATCATAACATATGCGGTGGCTGTATGTGATAATGACATGTTAAATTCACGAAGAAGGTTTTAAATAGTAGGATGGCTTACGATACATGCGCAGAGTTTCATAAAACGCAGCCAGGACTTTGTCGAGCTTGGGATAATCATCGAAAGTCTAGTTTAACCTCTATTATTGAAAACCAGCATGCTAGGGACAGTGAAACTGACAGGTTCGCGCTCAGGTCCGACGACAGACATGATCTGTTCCAGTAATTCGATTTGAATATCTCGATAGACAGCTAGGAAAGCTAGCGTAGCAGCAAGTGTGTTGGCGGTCGTTTCTGTTTCAAATTGGAGCTATGATTAGAATCTCAGATATGTTGAACAGAAAGTATCGATTACCATGGCCCGCAAACAACATGATGAATACATTGCCAATCTGTTCATATGAAATTAGCTGTCAAATGCCCTGCAGAGAGACAAGATGTAAACTTACCACTTCGTCGTTATCCAATTTGAACTTCCCTTCCTCCTTTTGGTTTGCCTTCACAAGTAGCGTGAACGCGTCTACCGCTTTATCATTCTTGAACTCCTCACTACTGGTCCTACTCATATATTCCTTTTTCATCGTAACCTGCCCCTGCATAAATTTCCTCATCTCTCGATCCGCCTCACGTATTTCATTAAACATAGGAAACGGAAGACATTGGATCCACTTCGGCACAAATCCAATGATCATTGTCGCGTCCAGTAAGATTCGAAGTGCTTCTTGGAACGACATCTTTCCAAGGGGGGCCTTCGGCGGTGTGGACCAGCTAAAATTGAACCCAAAACCGCACTTTCCGACGAGCAGGAGAGCAACCTGCAGTGACAGTATTGGTCTGACAAGAGAGGTAACCAGATGTCTAGTGTGCCGTACCTTGAACGTCAATGCCTGCACAGCAGGAACATCGACTGCCTTTTTATTGCTCCATCCTTCTACTGAGATCATTTCATAATATGTTCGAAGAGTCTCCGACCAGACATTCTCATATCTCCATAAAAGTTAATGTCCTTCTCAAAATTAAGTCCCTATAGATCGACTCACAGCTCATTATTAAAAGCCGGCCCCATAACACGTCTATGCTTCCTCCATACCTCTCCTTCTGCAGTAACAAGATTCGTGCCCCAATTTCTACCCATTCTCGTGTGGTTTGTAAAGTGAACATAGATTGAGCAAAACGTGCTCACCCAAGAGATACTGTGGTCTTGATAAAATCTGTTTTTGATCCTGAGCCCACCAACTGCCGCAAGATGTCCAAATTCGAGCTAAATATTGCAGGATCTCCATATAGGAAGGGAACCATAGAGAAGGTATCACTATGATTTGGGAATTGCTTATATACTTGTCTTGTAGGATAATTATATAGGTAGCGTCGAGTTTAACGCGTAACTTACGTCGATGTCTCCAAAGCCAGACAAATTGCACGCCAGGGTTCCACCACGTAGTTGGTAGCAGAGCACCGAGGATTGAAAATGGCTGAAAAGGTATACGCAACCCGTGCATGCGGTTCACCGCCTGGGATATATCTTACAGTTTAGCATACTATTTGGCTGAAATATGAGAAACAAGGAGTGGATCTAGCGCACCTTTAACCCATTCAAAAGCTTCTGCACCCTAGATAACACAAAGATGAGAGCCAATGCAAAGAGAATCTTCCAAGGGCTTGGGTCCCAGAGCAATGAAAATTTGGAATTGGACATAGCTGAATCAGGATGTATCTCGGAGAACGAGTCGGCAAGAGCGAAGATGATAGGCAAAGCTTTTAGAGCTCATGAAATGGGAAACGTTAGAACACCATTTCAGCACCAGCCACTGGAAATCCACTTCCCGTCGCCGTGATATGATCAGTGAAGTAATGCTGCGCTTTGTTGGTTCCCCGAGCAACTTCATCATGTCTGCATCCTCTCTGCATCTGACGCATTTTGAACATGTGATTTATAATGACCTAGTTCAGTCTTTTAAACTTTCGTTATGTTTTTATGCATGGCGTTGAAATTTGGCTATCCTGGTAAGACCCGTCACGTTGATGTTTACCAGTTACGAGTCCGTAGTGCGTAATCCGAGGATCGATGCTAGCCGTAAGTGCAGAAAGTGGGTGCATGTCATATCCTGTCAAGCCCCTGATTAGCATCGGGAGAATGATGGAAAGATGATGCCAGTCAAAACACCCGGATCCACCTTCCACGCAAGTAACAACGCTTGTGTTCAAATAACGAGTCTGGATGAGAAAGATGAACAGAGTTGGAGATGGTTCAGAAAAGGATCTAAGTGTGTTCCCGGACCGGTAACGTGAATCCGCTCGAACCTGCCCTGAAGGGGTGCCCCTGATCTGAATATGACGCGACACGACGCGCGACTTGCTTCACACGTACGACGACATCCTTTCCAAAATATAGGGAGAATACTCAATAGTGATATTCTACTGTACGTGACAAATGTGCCATGGTGTATGAAATACAAATATTTACTTGATTATACAAACGAAGAAAGCTCAGTGAAAGATCAGAATTTTAAAAATAATGTTAATGAAAAAGTTGCACACATGGTTAGCAATGCAACAGGGAATGTGAAATGAAATAAATTTTCGATTTCAGTAGAGTATACCGGCATCATTGGCGGAGACTAAACCCCCGATGGTTCCAGAGGAATTACCGTATTCCGGGTTCCTCGAAATCTCGTCGAACAGACTACCATGAGGAACCTCAGATGAGTTGAGGTTAATTCCCGCGGAAGAACTTGATAGCGGCGAATTCTGCCAGAAGGTATTCCCGTCGCATTCCATCCCAGAAACATACGGAAGGTTCTAGTTATAGTCAAACATTTCCAGTGGTGATGAGTCGCCAACTTCCATAGGGAAAGACGGCAATAAGTAATCAACATCTTCAGGAGAAAGAGATAATTGAAGATTGGGGCAAGATGAAACATCGGCCATGGTTTCGTTTTTTTCTAAGGGCAAGTGAGCGACAACTTGTGAGAAATTATTGCAGAAAATATCTTTATCGGCTGATAGGCCCGCACCAGAGGAAGACTCCGCCAATAATTCCTCCTGTTCAACCACACTGCCAAGAATGGTGTCCATAGCTGGGTCCATCGATTCAGCCAAGGGGTGGTACACACCGTCGGATGTATCCAGGGGGTGAAATGTTCCTAGCTTGTGGGTCGCCTAACATTGGAATATAATCTGAGTCATCTACAGGACCGAAATAGGTAAAGGCCCATGTAAAGAGAGAATCCCCAGGGAAATTGAACACGAAGAACTCTTTGTCTGAATTCTCCCACCATTCGCCGTCCTCTTCCTCCTTGGACTGAGGTCTCAGTTTGTAAAGAGACAGATCAGTGCTCGTGAAGGTGATGTTTCTCTCGACAGCGTAAGTCGGCATCCATGCATCTGAAGAATCCAAAGTTGATGGCGAAGCCGGGCTCAAAGGGGACGAGGATGGAGATGAAGGAGGCAAGGACAATGATGGGCTCGAGGCCACGGAGGGGGATGATGCCGATATTGATGAACGAAATGATCTGGAAGGCACGTTGGGTCGGGAGTATGGCTCTGCGCGGTGGGATTTCTTGGTCGACGACTGCTTCCCTGCTGTTCCAGGGGAGAAGGAGCTTGACACAGAGGCGACGCCGTGTCCAAAATTTTTCTTGTGTCTACTGAAGGAGCCAGGATCTGCGAAGGTTTTGTCGCAGTCAGGGCAACTATAGGGCCTTTCTCGGGTACTAACGATATTTTATGAGAAAAGGCGCGAAGGTTAGTTATATGTTATGAAGACATACTGTTTCGATATCTCGTGGGTCTTGAGGTTAGAAAGCTGAAGAGTTTTAAAGTGGCAATCTGGATAGGTGCAATGCTTCATCCTATGGAGAAAACAACGTCAGTGCATTGCCTGCGTGAAATATTTAATGAAGCATACATTGACTCCTTATCCTTGTCATGGATATTCATGTGTCGCTTGAGGTCGCACTTGCGTTTAATAGCCTTGCCACAAATTTTGCAAGGTTCGGAAGCAAGCTCGCCCTTTAAAGGAACGACAGATGCGTTAGAATATAATAACGGCCACAATAAATACAGAGGGGCATCTTACAGGCAACATCTTATGAGAAAAAATTTGTAAAAGTAATGTGAGACAGCAGTGTTCGAAGAGCGCTATAAGAAACGCAGTGCAGGAGAGCTAAAGCGGTTGGAGCTGTGGATGAAAGCGAGGGCTTCTGTGAATGAAGATGGGCCATTGATGAATGGCCAATCTTAAAAACGCTTCTCCTGGCAGAGAAAATTGCGATGCTAGGCGGATTGGTTTTAATGTACTTTCTATTTCTACCTATTATAGAGGAGAAAAGCTGGTTAATGCCTGAACAGGCAGGAAAGATGGTCACTAAGGACCATTTCAACTCCCCACTTAATTAATTAGGGAATTTAGGCGGATTGGTTCGACCTATGTTTTAGAAAAATACTACAAATGGCAAATGATGGAGAATAATGGCCTTGAGGACGTGATGCAGAGATTCAGCCAGTAGGGGGAAAGACAAAGGAGTCGGAGAGTTGCCGATTAAGGTAGGAAATTGCAACCCAGCGCGGTCCAAGCACATATGGATCACGAGCAATCATCCCCTCAGGCTTGCCATGAGGCAGCCACTCATGGTGACCGGGGTGATTCAAACGTCGTGAATTCAGCATTATGGCGAAGAATGCTGCACGATGATAGGCTTATCGTACATAGAGTTACTAGAATGGTTTCAGTGGGCGACCTTTTCTCTGGAGTTGTTTACCTTCTACCTCGACAGAAAACAAATGAATCGATATACATATTCCCACCTGGCAATTTCTGTAAATCAGTGTGGGTAAATACCTCTACGCGGTTAAAACCAGACTTGTTCATCGTCTCACATTGTATCTATCCATGAGGAATATCTGTGAAGCTCAGATACACTCAAGCCAATACAACCGTACGAAAATTCTATTTGTATGTCTGCCTCCGGGAAAGTCCGGCGGAAACGTCCGGCCTTCGACGTGCACACCCCGCTCGTTCTGATTCAGGAGTCAGTACTCCTCACATCGACTAGTCTCACTTTCAGACTCTATCAGTGACAATGGGAGAAGACAGTGACCTCGAATCGACGTCACTCGCCACCTGAAAATTACCAGCACACTCGCGTCCGACATGCTTCCTCTCCATACAGGCCCCAGGGCCCCCTTTCAGCTCTACACTCTACAGTTAAGTATGTGGTTTTCATTTGTCGCGACCGGTATTGCGCTGCAGATTTCAAAGCTTCTTGCGTCGTTCTCGTTGCTTTGAGTTTCCTGGGTATTCTGATTGTCAGATCATATACCTACGGTGGGTATATGCAGATGGCACGACGCCGAGTGGATTTCGAATTTTGAAAGGAGTGGACGGAGCTATCAAGGGCAAGTCGCGCAATTTTTTTTGGCGTTATTCTGTCATGTATAATCGACATCGCATGCGCTCGAACAAATATAACGCCCACAGAGCTCCCCAGCGCTTATATTAGCGCGTACCTGCGTTGATACTGGGCGGTTGTTGTGTGCTGGAGAGTGCTTGTACCGGCTCATTCTCGTCCACGTTTGGGTGTCCTTCTCTTTCTCTCTAAATCTACTCGCAGTCATAGCTGTCATTATGTGCGTGTCGCCTACATCTCACCTGTGTAACATGCATACATCTCTTATGCCTTTCAGTGAACACATGATTGCATTGTATTTGGCCCTTATGCAACAGAGTTAACCTGAACTCTGGTGATGTCTGTATTTTTTCAGTGACCCAATGCCGGTTCAACTAAACTTGAACCCAGGCCTGAAGGTGAATACGAAGTTATAAATGCTTGAGCGCGTTACAGCCTCTTTGTTAAGAAATCTCTCAGGGTATTTTTCCTCATATTTCCCTCTCCCCTCTGTAATTAGGGAATCTCCCTCGATTCGGTCCGCGATACCCTGTAGGAGTCGAAGTTTTGGAAGTTTGAAGGCCGCACTGACATGCGTGGCAGCTGTAGATGTCCTGACTCACTCTTGGGGATGCCCAGAAATAAATCACTAAGTCAGTTGACACTTCTATTCCGTTCTTGTGACTGCACTGAGTTAGTTGGTTGTAGCGGCGTTTTATTCTAGGATATCGACGCTGCTTCCTTCATTGAACAACTGTTCTCGTAACAGAGGATTAGATCTCAGGCTGGTACTATATTTCGGAGTGGCGCGGTCCGTGCTCGTATTACGCCTCGACATAACATTCTCATGTGCCATGCCTCCCTACCCTTCTTGGACTGCTCCATTATTTCCCCGCATACTTTAGTGGAAAATGAGACTTCTGCTATCGAGTTCTTCTCTTTCCACCCCACGAAGAATTACGAGTCATGGCCGGAGGACCAGCTGCTTCCAGTGCCGGTGAAGTGAAAAGCTACGCACACCTCCTTGATACTACACCATGGTACAAGAATCATCGTAAGTTTTCTGTAGACTTTAGTTTCATAATACTCAGCTTTCGTGAACAGGCTTGATTGTGCTTAACTTATGGATCACAGTCTTGTGCGCAGTCAATATATTGATACGCCCTAACCCACCATTAACCTTGCCGATATCAGACTTATCACTTCCTCCACGAATGGTTATGATGGTTCGTTTGCTTGCCTCAGATTCATAACTGCGACTTATCAGCACCACAAACCTAGGGAGCATGATGAGTAAGCTCTGTTTGTTTCCTGGTGGAAGATTGGATATTCATAGCTCAATCTATTGCTATACAGACGGGCTGCAATCTCTTCCCCAGTGGAGAAATGCTTTCAATAACCCCACTGGCAGTGCTGTACTATTTTAACGTGTACGGTGAACAAATCAAGCACATCTGACTCGTTTTATTTCCGCAGCTTGGACTTTTGAACGCCATTCAGAATATTGGATCTCTCTGCGGACTTCCCTTCGCTCCATACATGGCAGATATCTTCGGCAGAAAGACCAACATCGCTTGGGGTGCCTCTATCATGGTCGCGGCGACTGTGGTACAGACCGCTTCGCAGAACGTTCACATGTTCATCGGCGCTAGGTCCGCATCAGCTTCTAAGTCATGTTGGCGAAAATAATTTATTCTCCGGGAAAGGTGGTTAATAGGCTTCGGATTAACCTTTGCGACGACCGGTGCTTCGATGTTAATTGCAGAAATATCTTATCCAAGTGAGTTGCTTTAATCTTCGTACTCCCTTAGTCGATTTTCATGTATACTTTATAGGTCATCGAGGCCAACTTACTTCACTCTATAACAGTCTTTGGTTTGTATTCTATTGATGTAGAGTGCCGTCGCTGATATTATCGCCTCGATCACATAGGATATTCGGAAGCATTATGTAGGTCCATTCAGGCGCACTTCGTCCATTGAATTAATCCTTACTAAAACATTGTCTGCTCTCTAGCGCCGCATGGACAGTAAGTCTCTCGAACATATCTAAATATAATCTGTTCTAAATAGCCCATCTTTTCTACCTTTCGAAGACATTCGGAACGTTCCAAGTGCAAAATAGTTGGTCTTGGCGAATTCCTTCTGCGATCCAAGGCCTTCCCTCCGTGATCCAGGTTTTCACTATATGGTTCGTGCCGGAATCGCCTCGTTGGCTTGTGAGCAAGGGCCAGTCAGTATTTTGAGATTTTATATTATCGTCTATTTCCATACTTACTAAATTGTTCATATCTTGAAGAGATGCAAAAGCACTTCACATTTTGGCGTACTACCATGCAAGAGGCAACGAGTGGGTAGTTTTGTTTCACTGTTTAAGCTCCTCATTATGCATGGCCGCTGTCCAGACACGATCCTCTCGTCGAGTACGAGTTCCATGAGATCAAGACTTCCATCGATTTAGACCGACAGGTGGCACAAACTGTCAGCTGGCTTACCTTGTTCAAGACCCCAGGGAACAGGCGTCGCATGCGGATTATCATTGCAATTGCATTCTTTTCCCAGTGGTCTGGGAATGGACTGGCGTAAGCAAATCTCTCCTCATCTTTTTTCTCCATTTAGTAATAACCATCGACCTCTTCTTAGGTCATATTGTAAGTAGAAAAAGGTGCCGGGAATAATTTGTAGACCTTCTGAATTAAATATGGGTAGATCTGAACAAGGTGCTCGACGCCGTCGGAGGTGAATGAAGTGTATCTCTGAAAATGATCCATTCTCTAACACCAATCAGTTACGGATCCGACCATTCAGCTCCTCATCGTAAGTCACATCCCGGGCGCTTGACATGCATTTTTCTGTTTACATCTCCATTTCTAGAACGGCATTGGCAATATATACAATTTCATAATTTGCCTTTTCGCCTCTCTCCTCTGCGACAGAATCGGACGGCGGAAGCTATTCCTGATTTCCACTGCAGGTATTACTTTCCGTTCACACATAATTCATTTACTAATCGTTTGTTAACTCAAGGAATGCTTCTTGCATGGATACTCGAAACCATTTGTTTTGCATTGTATTCAGAACACGGGAAGGCGGCTGCAGGACATGCGTTCATCTTCACTATCTGTAAGAGCGTTATATGCATTGGTTAAAAAGAGACTTTTAAATCATGTTTTGTGCTCGCCGCAGTTCTGTTTGGGACCTTTTGTAAGATTTTCGTCTTCTATTTATTTCGACTATTTATTGATTATTTCATTCTTGCAGATGCTGTATGTCTTCTACACTCTCTATACTTCAAATAACATATATACTTTTTTATAATATATAGCTGGCGTACTCTCCTCTGATAGTAACGTGTGTTCCAACCCTGCCGTCCATATCATCCTTCCTCTTGTCTCCCTCTGACCTGTGGTTTTTAGCTATACAGTCGAAATCCTTCCATATACCCTCCGCTCCAAGGGCTTGACGGTTTTCAACTTCACTATATCCCTCTCCCTTATCTTTAATCAGTAAGTGCTGGATCATTTCTATGCGAAATAAAATAAGTAGCTCATGGCTCTAAACCTTTGTAACAGATATGTGAACCCAATCGCTCTACAAGCGTAAGTTTTCCCAGATACCTTAAGACACAGATCTAAATTCATTTTTCTGCTTGCTTTCGGTTTTAGAATTGGATGGAAATATTACGTCCGTCTCTAGGAATTCTTTCATATTTATTTATCAGGCATCTAACGTGTGCCGTAATTTACAGACGGTCTATATAGCCTGGCTTACGTTCGAGCTCATATTCATCTACTTCTACCTCGTAGAAACAAAGAATGTACGTTTTCCCCTGTGTCACGCGCTTCCCTTTGTCAAGGAGTCCGCTGAATTTCTGCCACAATTTTCGTAGCGCACACTAGAGGAAACTGCTGCGTAAGTTGTCCTACTTTCTCATTGATAAACTTAATTAATATAATCACCCTTCTCCTTTTTCTACTCAGTCTATTCGACGGCGATGACACAGTCAATATGATCCGTGGACACGGCGGGGAGGCGATGTCCAAAGAGTCGCCCCAACCTACCGAGATGCGGGTCGAGGAGAAGAGCTCATTTTCTGAGTCGGGGGAGAAGGTTTAGGGGCTGAGCGCTGAGTTTGTAACCATTTGAAGCTCCCGGGATAACAGCTTTTGTTTGGGTTCTATGTCATTTGACGGTTCGAAGTTGATTGGGTACGCGCACACCATCTGCTAAAAAACGATTTTTAAAATGAATGTCATTCGTCTGGAGCTGTGAATCGTGATTGAATCGTGATATTTTCTGAACTTCAGTACTTCAATCAGGAGTCCGGACTTTAAACGGCTCAGTGGCACACCCCGGCACGATTCAACCAAACCAGCTTCTGACTAACGTCCTTACTCAAAGCCACCTCCACCCATTGACCAGTTCCAGTTAACCTTGATGCTTATTTAAAACAGTGTCCAGGCTACTTTGTAAAGACATACTGAAATATACGCCTACTCTGATCACTGGCTGCAAGTTCTCAGACTTGCAGCTCCTACTCGCTGACTCACAAATCTTTGGCGGGTGTTTGGGTCGGCCGTCTCGGCTTTCTCCAGACATCACTCCTGAAGATATTCCGGGTCTCAATGAAATCGTTAATTATTTCAATGATCTCGGCCGTCAGATTCGGAATACTTCCCCAATCAGGCATAATACTCTGTACACTCGTAACCTCGTATGCACTAAGGCCATCATGATCTGGAGAATCTCAAGCGGACTGTTATATCTTGGCTTCCTCGAGGAGAGCGACAGAAATAAATCTCAAGTCATTTGATGCTCTAGGTGGCTCTTATGATAGCAGTTGATCGTATTGGTGCTCATCTTCCAAACTAATGGGACCGCCTTCTCCTTTGAACAAAATCTCTCGTAATTTGAGCAGCGAATCTCAGGCAAGCATAATCTATTTACCCCCAAGGGTGGCGCGGTCCGGCTTCGTAACTCTTCTTCGACAAGAGCCTTCCCATGTGCGACGCCCCTAACGCTCTTCTGTTCCGCATGTGGGTTATTTTTCCGAGGACCGTTGTTGAAAACGGAGCCTCTATTACCAAGGAATTCTGTTTCTACCCCGCGACAAACTAGCCATGGGAGGAGGACCAGCTATTTCAAATGCCGGCGAAGTTAAGAGCTACGCACATCTCCTCGACACAACGCCATGGTACAGAAATCGACGTGAGCTTTTCGTATACTTCGATGTTACGATATACTTACTTTATATAACCAGGTTTGATTGTGCTTAACCTATGGATTACAGTCTTGTAGGCAGTAACTGTATTCATAATCGCTGGCAACTGCTACTTATTGTCAATAAAAGGCTTATCACGTCCTCCACGAACGGATATGATGGTTCGTTCACTTATTCGAATCCATAACGGCGCTCATATCCACACCAATACAGGAAGCATGATGAGTAAGTTGAGGTTCTCTCGTTTTTGGTGTGGATATCATCGTTAACCTGCTCTACAGACGGTCTTCAGTCTCTTCCGCAGTGGAGAAATGCGTTCAATAACCCTACTGGCGGTGCTGTACGTCTTTTGAAGATATCTATAACAGACATATTTCCCAGCTCATTCCACCCTTCAGCTTGGATTATTGAACGCCATTCAGGTATGTTTAATAATTGCCTTGCATCCCTTCTGGATATAAATTTCATGTAGAATATTGGATCTCTCTGTGGACTGCCGTTCGCTCCCTACATGGCAGATATATTGGGCAGAAAGGCCAATATTGCCTGGGGCGCTTCTATCATGATTGCTGCGACTGTGGTACAGACTGCTTCGCAGAACGTCCACATGTTCATTGGAGCTAGGTTTGTGTCAGCCCATCAATAATACTGAAGGCGATAAACCATTTTACCCCTTTTTCAGGTGGTTAATCGGTTTTGGTTTGACTTTCGCAACAACAGGTGCATCAATGTTGATTGCAGAAATATCTTATCCCAGTGGGTTACTTTACTTAGTCCTTGCCCCATTCCTTACAATTTCCCATACTTGTCTTCAATAGGTCACCGAGGTCAGCTTACATCGCTCTATAACAGTCTTTGGTAGGTCTCACACTGCTGCGGAGTACCGCTACTGACATCATGCCTGCATACTTAGGATATTCGGAAGCATTATGTACGTGCTTCACACGCACTACATCCATGAATTAATCCTAACGAAAACGTTGTAAACTCCTCTTCAGCGCCGCATGGACCGTAAGTCCCTCGAACATATCCAAATTTAGTACATCCTAAAAAAACCATCTTCTCTATCGTTTGAAGACTTTCGGAACGTTCCGCGTGCAAAGTAGCTGGTCTTGGAGAATCCCATCTGCGATTCAGGGTCTACCCTCTGTGATCCAGATTTTTACGATATGGTTCGTGCCAGAGTCGCCTCGTTGGCTCGTGAGCAAGGGAAAGTCAGTAATTGTAGCTTTATTAAATTTATATATTCATGTTTATTTGCTGCTGTCCTCAAGTGATGCGAAAGCACTTCACACTCTGGCATACTATCATGCCAGAGGAAACGAGTGAGTAGTGCTCTTTGATATAACTATCAGCTCGCTGATGTCCCTTTTATTTTCAGGAATGACCCTCTCGTGGAGTACGAGTTTCATGAGATCAAGAACTCCATTAACCTCGACCGAGAAGTACAGAAGAGCGTGAACTGGCACACACTGTTCAAGACCCCCGGCAACAGGCGCCGCATGCGGATTATCATTGCCATTGCATTCTTCTCGCAGTGGTCTGGAAATGGGTTGGCGTAAGCGTGTCTTCCTTCCTTGTCTTTCTAGAAATAATATTCACTGGCCAAATCCTTCGTCAGGTCATACTGTAAGCACAGAATTTCAGGCGCTTAATTTACATCTTCTCAACCACTATCAACAGATCTGAACAAGGTCCTTGACGCCATTGGAAGTGCGTAATTTTTCATCTCGAGCATTATGCATCCTCTGACAACTTACAAAGTCACTGATGCAACCATCCAGCTCTTAATCGTAAGTCACAACTTTTGTTTGTCTTAATATGTTTCTTTCTTAATGTATTCTTCTCCAACAGAATGGCATCATGCAAATCTACAACTTTATAATCTGTGTGTTCGCCTCTCTGCTCTGCGATAAAGTCGGAAGACGAAAGCTGTTCCTCATATCTACCGGCGGTATGGTTTTCCTCTCTTTCTCTGATAATACCACTTATCTAAAAGCTAAACACTGGAAGGGATGCTGCTGGCGTGGATACTCGAGACTATCTGTTTCGCGCAGTATTCTATGCATGCCAAACCGGCCGCAGGACATGCATTTATTTTTACCATCTGTAAGAGCATATATAGCGGATAGACAGACAATGGCTAATATTTATTTTTATGTGCATTGCAGTTCTCTTTACGACGTTCTGTAAGTATATATATCCTCATGTACGCTCGAGCTCTTCATTGACTAATTTTTCCAGATGCCGTACGTTCATCCTCATTTTATTAACGTTATTCACGTTTTCATGATCTTTACAGCTGGCGTATTCCCCACTGATCGTAACGTATGCCATCTGTATTTATCATTGTCCTTCTTCAATCTCATTAGAAACTGAAAACACACAGCTACACTGTTGAGATTCTTCCCTATAATCTCCGCTCCAAAGGCCTGACAGTATTCAACTTTACGATATCGCTGTCCCTTATCTTTAATCAGTAAGTTTTGAATATTGACTTCTCGATTGCAAGAGCAATAGCTAACGCATAGCGATGAAGATACGTGAACCCTATCGCGTTACAAGCGTAAGTTATTTCATGCACTATGCAAGAATGATTTGAAATTTATTCCTTGTTTTGATTGTAGTATTGGATGGAAGTACTATGTGCGTCTTTTGAGACCTGTGTGCGAATCGACAGCAGCTCAAACTCACCATAACAGACGGTGTATATCGCTTGGCTCACGTTTGAGCTCATATTTATCTACTTCTACCTGGTCGAGACGAAGAATGTATGTCCATCACTTATTTTATGACAATGCGCTCAACCTGCCCTGGCATTACCTCTATAGCGCACACTCGAAGAAACTGCTGCGTACGTCACTAGTTCTTCGTCCCGCTTGTCTATTTGACAGTAATATACTGATAAAACCTTCATTCAGTCTATTTGACGGGGATGAAACAGTTGATATGATCCGTGGACACGGCGAGGACGCTGCAGGATCTCATGACGAGAAGGTACAGTCACAGATTGAAGAGAAGAGCTCATTCTCCGGCTCGGGGGAACAAGTGGGCGTTTGAACTGGAGCTACTTATGACTCGTAATATTTCATCTATCGAGAAGTCCAGATTTAGTCTGTCGTTCAAATTTTGTAACATGATAAAACCGTCCGGTAAACAACATTTTGCCAAGTGGTTAAGCAATAATATCAATGATTCCATATCCACCATTACCCATTCCTGATAGCTTTCAAGAGTATGGTTTATGAGCGCCGTAATTGTAGTTTAATCTGGGGCAAATGTCGTGCAATAAAAAACTTACAAGACTTTTATTTAAATTGCTCTGTTGAAGAACACTCAGGCCAGTGCGACATACCTTTTTTGTTGTTTGATCGGGATTTACCGCATTGCTTTCCCGCGCTTGTTAGAGTCGCAGCCTGATTTGCTACCAAAAGAGAGAATAGTAAGCCACCGCTCCCATGACAGCCAGATGTAGGAACTGTCGCGGTTGCAAACGATGTGATTATTGTGCTGTCATGTCTCCGACTCCATCCTACAATCAACCTTTTCAAGGATCTCCTGCTATACTGTTCATGCCAAAAGCGCTTCCTGATGACATCTGGTACCGGATTGTAGAGTTCCTACCACAGAGAACTCTCATTTCTTGTGCGAAGATGGGCCCTGAGGGAACCAACGGCGTTCTCTTTGCGCAGGGCATGAAAGTTCTTTGCCGAACTGTGACATTCAGCGAGGCTAATGATGAAACACAGGAGTTATACACCCAATTTTCTCAGTGAGTGCTCACTGCGCATTGCCAATGCATTTTTCATGGTATTCTGACGACTTTCGCCATGTGCATGTGCAGTGATAGCAGCGTTAGCAAATTGATACCCTACGTAGTCACCGGACCCTACTTCATCCCCCCGTAGAGGGTAGTTTCACTTTCCACTAATCTCAGGCAGTTCATAAGGCTTCTCAAGTTCAATATGTCGGATTACAGGAGAACGCCAAACGGAAGACACTCCTGAAGCACCTTCGAAATGACATGTACTACTGCATAATCGCCGCTATAAGTGACCTGGACGGCATCGAATCGTACAACCACACGTTAGCTAGTCAAGTCTCGTATACCCTGGAAGTCTTCAGCCTGATATTTTCCCGATTCTCGTCGAACGGCTAGGGACTCAGCTGAAGGAGCTGGCTCTATCCTGCATCGATAATTCCTCATACGCTATTTATCACCCTGGCGGAGGTGAAGCTCCCAAAGCTCGAAGAGTTGTATGTCGTGTTCATAACACCGGAGCTTCCAGTAACCGAACGATAGCATCATGGATCCCTTCGTCGTTTTCGTGGACCGCCTCGTAAGCACCCTCCGAACGCTGTCAGTTACCGTTTCTGATCCAGAGAGAAGAATTCCATCCCGAGTTCTTGATCTCTCGGTTCTTTGCGCGACTGGGGACCTTTTCACAACTAAGACATGTCGCGCTTTGTATCCGGCAACGAAATTCCGACTCCCAGCATCTGCCAGTTATCTTTCCTTTCGTGAACTTCCTTCGAAAATACCGACTGCTCCTTCTGCATCTCACATTGAGTCTGACTTCTGTTGATTATGGTGGCCATTCTCATAGCCATGTTTGGATGCGCGATATTCTGGCTTCGATTATACCATTATTACTGCCATCGCTGTTCAAAATCGAGCTGTCGCTAAGTCCTAAGTTGGAATGTACTATACCGATCGACTTCCTGTGTGCGCATGCTCGCAGCATAACAACTATGGAGCTTTGGAGTACGCCTCTGATTAAGCACTGTCACCGATTCTTGATGCCCGGACGTTAGCAAATCTTCAGGATCTCCATCTCTTTGTCCACGTATTGAGTCCTGACTTATTTGCTATTGGCCTCAAGATTGCCACATCTTTCATCATTATACCTTCTGTTTAGCATCATAAAGCCCGTTGATACCACGGGTGAGGGACTATGGTGTTTCAGTGAGTCGTTATAATGTTCTTCATGGAATAAGAGGCCGCAACAATACTGATTTCTTACCGTAATTATTAGCCGCCTCTGTCAGAATTCTGCTGCAAATGCTCTCGCACAAAAAGGATCTTCTGTCTTGGGAACTGAGAAACTTGGCTCTTGAAGCTGGGTCTGAAGTAGGCTATAATACCAACGAGGTTCTAGGCGATATCGAGAAAGCACTCATCGAGTCAATTCCTTTCCTCGACGGAATCACAGAAGTGGGGCTATCCAATTCTTACCATGTTTCGCTCTTTCCACTTACATACATATACCCGTGATCATTCCTTCTATGAGAAGCAAGCCTCTCATAGATAAAGTTTCCGAATCTTAATTCAGACTTTTATTTTACGTTGATGGATGCACATGGCCTGGTCACTAACCTTGCTAATTTTCGTATTACCTTAACTCTTCAATGGCAAATTTCTCTATATGCTACATTAAAAAAACTGGATTCCACCCCACAGTCAGTGCACGTTAAAGGTATCTGCATTCACTTATGCCGCGAGTAGGCTTTCTGAATTTTGGTGGTTGGTTGCTTTGGCAGTTGTCACGGACGCGTCGCGTCACACGTCTCTATGAATTGAAGCTCCGCACGCCCACGTTGACATAACTGATCTTCCTTCGCTATCATGACCGTGACCTTGAAACTGTAACCACCTCCATCACTCCCTCCCACGTCTTCCCTTCCCCGTACAGAACATGATACCACATGGTGAGCCTCTGCATTTGTACACAGAGACTCAAGAACTAAAGTCTGATCATATTCCTACTCGTAGGTCGCTGACTGTCACCGCCTTCATAATCTGCCGTTGAGGGTCGAGGAAGAAGACTAACGGAAACGAGGATGGGGCGCACATAGGAACAGAGCGCCGCGTCCGATACGCCTTAAATTACATCCTCTCCGCGCGATAACAAGCTGTACTGTTTTGGTGGGACAAATGAGAGGCGCAGGGAGAGTTCGTTTGGATATGAGTAACATTTCTAGATTCTGGAAAGGCGGAAAATGAACTCGAACTTTCCTCCCGAAGAACACTCCATACCTTTGTAGTCATCAAGTCCGGTCCCTGACGCAGGTAAACTAGGCCCCAATATTGGTGTGCGTGCAGTCCTTGCATGAGTTGCGGTTACAATGGACCCGAGGATGGTTAGAAGTTGAAAGCTGGGTGATGATGGGACAGAGAAATTTAAGTAAGTCTACGTCACCATCCTAAATGGCACTCGTGTACGTCCGCGCATGTTGTATCCATTTCACTCCAAACCCGAATAGCTTGCGAAGCTTACCTCAATTAGTGAGTTTTTGACATTGACGTCGGCCATGGATGCCTACTTACCGTAATAGCCAAACATATTATTTCATGTCACGATTAACTTCGCCACTCTTTCTTTCCACGACGATTGTTTGCGAAATACTATACAGCAGGTGTGAGACGTAAACGTGGATTTTACTGCTATTCTCTGATTTTCAAACGCGGTTTCTCTGACCTCTGGTTTGACGTTTGAAGTAATTCTGCAGAGCTTTTACTCGGTAGACGCGTCGAGTTTAATATAAACACCACATAAACGACCATCAATTTCGGATCTGCACAGAGAGAAGCAGGAAAAGAGAATCGCAAGTTTGCGATAAGCTGGCTTCTTCTCCTGCACTCCTCGGTTTCATTTTCACTTTCACAGTTAGATCGGTTTATTGCATTCGCCACTGCGATGTCATGCAAGAAGATCTTCTACTTCCAATATTGCTGTCAGAATTGCGCCATCGCCCAGCATCCATAAAACTCCCCATGCAGCCACCCAGCAACTTCTTCATCGGAACCTCCCCCTCCGAATTCTACATACCTTCTCAACCTATCACTTGACCCACACACTCTTTTCATTCCCTAATACCAACACAAATGCGTTCTTTCGCTCTCGTATCTGTCCTCGCCTTCTCGGGGCTCGTCTCCGCCTCACCCCTCCCTCCTCCTGCACCCCTCCCTCCTGCACCTCTCCCTCCTCCTGCACCCCCCATCTCGGGCGTCATGACCGGGGAAGCAGTTGGTGATCTTCTAGGTGGCGTTGTTCTACGCCGCCGCGCAGAGGACGCAACCTCAGGCAGCCTCCCCATTGTCGGTGGTCTTCTTGGACGTTCGGGCGGCGGTGGGGTTCCTGTTGTCGGTGAACTTCTCACTGGTCTCCTCAAGCGTGAGCAGGATCACAGCGCTGACGGCATCTCAGCTGTCGATGATCCCTTGCTCGGCTTGCTCGGCGTCGTGCTTGGTAGTCCCGATGGTGGTATTCTCAAGCGGGACCAGCACCCCAGGACTGACGGTTCCCTCATCGACGTCGACGCCCTGGTCGACGACGTGCTCGACAATCCCAATATCGA